>CM068375.1:29156167-29606167 GCA_034769895.1 Magicicada septendecula
AGAAATTGGCATTATCACGCACCAGTTGCTTTGGCACCAGACTATACGTTTGGCAAAGGTACAAAGTGTCCACACCGCTATGCCGTCCCATAGCGAAATATTTTCGTATGTTATTCTGCCGTTCACATACCACATCATCGAACAACATGATTGAATTAGGTACAATTTCGTGCGGAGGTGGTACTTTATCGTTTTCACTGTATGTGAAGTACGTCATTCCTTCGTCAGCGAGAGTATTAAAAATGTCTTCCAACATACGATATTTTGGTTGAAATAACGATTTGGAGAACACGTACAGGTTCTGAAATCGCAGTCCGTTTGAATCGAATAACATGTTAAAGGCAACGTTTGACTTCCCGCTACATGACCCGCCGCACACGATACATCGAACTGTGTTTGGAAACAGTGGACTGTGTTTATTATATGCAACTTCACCGTTGTACTTAGCAGAGTCTACGTTCTTAACATTCAACTTTAACGATTGTTGTTCAATCTTCATCTTAACTCATTTACGTTCGGTTAAATACTGTGGTAATGCTATTATATCAGATCTTTTTTATGTATCCACGAATCGTGTTTACCATCAAAGCCGAGCCAGCGCACTCGCACGCGATCACCTTTACGTTTTAATATTTTCTCAACGAGATACACATCACCAACGCTGGTTTTACTCAATTCTTGTTCATAAAACCCACCTTCCACAACGTCACCCGTATGATCTTTCAACAAGTACGTAACCGGTACGGTTGGCTGAACTCTGTGCACTGTATATATCTCGTTCGTCCAGTTTGGTGTATAACCTTTAGCGAATGTGATTTTGTATTTACTGATACGCACTCGATCGCCTATTTTAAACTTATGTTTCTTGCTCACTTTCCGCGGTACGGTATTTTTTCTTATTCGTTCCAACACAATTTTCTCGTTGCTCTTGTCGACTTGTCGCGGCTTCATCTCTATAGTTCTATGCACTCTGTCGTTGTATTCCATCACCAGTTTAGGCAAAAGCGACAACCACCGATAATGGCCTTGCTCGCTGAACGCGCGGTACATGTTCGTTTTCAACGTACGATTAAATCGCTCTACGATGGACGCTTTCTTCTCGCTATACGTTGAATAGTGTTTGACGTTGAATCTCTTTAGTAAAGCTTGTACGGTAGTGTTAAAGTACTCTTTCCCCTTATCCGTTTGCAGGTATTTCATTTTATTTTTTACAATTATTGGTTCGAGAGCATGTGCTACTTCAACACCCGATTTAGTTTTTAAGGGAATCGCATATGCATACTTGCTAAATGCGTTTATTACCGTCATTAGATATTTGTACCCCTTGTTCAACTTGGCATGCGGTATCATTTCCACCAAATTAGCTTGGTAGAGATCGTGTAACCCCTTCACCTCCACCGGACGTCTGGGAAAGTTCCTTCTCACCGGTCTGTGCAATTCTTTTGCAATAGTTTTGCGTACGTTTTCCATATCGCCACCCGAAACGCGAATCGCAAAATTTTGGTACGAGATATACCGTTACGTTTTCACTGAACCTCACCGACTTCATCGTCGTTACTGACAGTGTGTTGCTCCTGCAAGCGAGTCTTATATCAACGTATATCAAACGCATAATTTATAACGGATTTTCTCGCTTGCTGAATTATCTCCCGTCTGGGTTGACAGAGTTTATAATGACCGTACGCCAGTGTTTTTTCACCGTCATCCAAGACATATCGTTTGTCATCGTATGGTGACAGCGATAATTTTGTAAGCTTTCTTGTGTATATGTTATGTTTTTCGCTTTGGATAGTCTGCGCCGTAGTATAAGTTTGAGAAGTGGTCTTTACACATTGTTTATAAAGTTGATGTTTCAACTGTGTAGCTATCGCGGAACGTGGCACACCTTTCGCTACCTTTTTCTCTTTATCGTTTGCCGTAACGAATGAATAACATTTTGCGCGCAACCCGACAAATTCAAGTATCGGTATTCCATTTGTTTCGTCTTTAAAAGTACCCAACTTTTTCTTGTTTGTTTCACTATAGCACGGATGTGCCTTAGGGTACTCCGACGTGTCAAAGAGTTCGAGATGCTCCTCCATGTCTTTGTACACATCGTCGGTGCGAATGTCGTACAACAGAGAGTCAGTGTCCGTCATACATAGACGTGCACGTGACCCGTACGTATTCATCGTGAATCCGTAATGGAACCGATACATAATCAGCTTACTAATATCCAATACACTGAACCCAACGTACAAAGGTCGGTTCAGTGTAATGGATATTTTTTTCATCGTGAGACCTACCAGGTCCTCGTTATAGATGAAAAAATGTTGTAGCCTGGGGTTAGCGGTTAGTTTGTGAAGTTTCTTCTCGTTTGGAACTAACTTGAAATCGATTCGCTTCCGTACGTTTTCCAACGATTTTCCGTACGGTGCGTTATTCATTAACTTAAAAAAGTCTTTTTCAAAGGTGTTTCTGGCTTCCTTTCGTCGCTCCGTATTAAAATCGATGAAAGGTTTCAACCATAGGCACTGTGTGAATGCTAACACACGGTGAATCGCTTTCAACTCCATTCCTAGTTCGAGGTAGAGTTTCAATGTTCTGTAATGAACAATGTATTTTGTCTTGTCCTCGAGGGACGTTATCAGTTTCTCTACCTTACCGTTACTACACACAAAGTCTTTTAACAGCTTCATGCGATAGCAGTACGGTGAAAGCATACTGTCCGTAATAGTACACTTTTCGGGTGCTAAAGGGTAGTCACTGTGTAAGTCGTGTAGGTAATGTGGATACCCCAGATCGACTTCCAGGATATAACCGGTGTCATCATCGTCACGTAACGTGTGCACGTTCAACGTATCGATCTCTGTACGTTCCAACCATCGAAAATCTGACAGTGGTAAAGGCTGCGTCATAGCCGTTCCGTACAGGTTGGTACAATCGAGGTAGAGTAAATAGTTATGCGGCTTGCTTGCGTCATAATCGGGAATGTACGGGTTGTTGGCCTTGGCGTACCGATTAGAAATTGCTGCTAAGCCGCCACGGATACCTCTTTCGATGTACATGTGTACGTCTATATCGCGGAGTAACTCTAACCTAACTCCTGTCATTTTCAGCATCGCGTTCCACGCTAAACCGGCGGTGGTAAAAACGTTACACGGATCGAGTTCGTAGTACTGCAGGCTCATGTTTCGAAAGTTTTCAAATACATCTGCAAGCAGTAGTACATCCGTTTTTAAATAAAGGTCATGATAATCACCGAACGTTTGCATGTCGAAAGCCGACCAAACCGCTCGAGCGTGCGCGTAATCTTCTTCGTTTATATCCGACTCTGTCAACCCGTTGTAAAAATGTTCGCGGTCCGGTAACTGCCTCTCGTCAAATTTTGAATCGTCCGTAACGTATTCGTAAGGGTACACGCCTTTACGCAACAGTAAATTAACATTACGCGTGTAAAATTGATTAAGGATTTTAAATTTATCCGCGGATAAGTTGGAGACGAGTTTTTCAAGTGACGCGTTCATGAACCGCAGAGAATCGAGAAACCGGAGCTGACCGAGTGTAACGGAGATGTAACGTTCGCTTGTAGTAGCGATACACGTTATTTCGTCTTCCTTGTACTTTCCGAAACCTTGCATCAAATGATGCGAGTCATAGCCACTTAAATTATGGAAAAAAACCGGAACGTGTGTTGGTATCTTGTAATTTATATTACACGCATTGTGAGCAGCGCCTAAATAGTTTCCCGTTATGTGGCAATGGTTTCGAACCGTGTCATCCGTTAACGCCTTCTTGCACAGATGACAGTGCGTAGCGTTTCGGAATGACCGTTCATCGGCCGCTGTCATTTGGATCGGTTTATTAAACTTTCTATCGAGTCGTTGAACGTCGACTAAAAGCACACGAAGGAACGTGTCCACCACGTCTTTACCGCGGTATATTACAGGTTCCTTGACGGCGTTTCCCATCCAGTCAACTATCACATAGCAGAAACTGGCTGGTATATGATGTGCCACGTTTTTACCGGTGGTCGGAACAATAAACGATTCGAAGTCAGCGTATACCGTATAAGGTACGCGGTGACAAAGTGAAAAGTTTTTAAAATACATCCACTTTTCGTTCTCGTCAGGAAGTTTTACTTTCTGTACTCCGTGCTGAGAACAGTTGCGTTCGTGTTCTTCAACTCGTTTTCGCGCCGCGTTAGTATCTTTATTGTCCGAAAATCGGTGTAGACAGTAGTTGCAGTAAACGAAGCGCCGTTTCGTTTTGACAACGACGAAAGCATACGCGAAAGGTTCCGTATGAGGCAGTAGTGAGTAGTGTTCGCGTCGGACAGTAGCAGTAGGTTTACGTGGTACTTTCTACCGCGATGTTCAGTAATACGTAAAGGATATACCTCGCCTTCGTAGCCAAAAACGTTAACGGATATGTTTTCGTTTAATGTTTCAAAACGTTTTATCTTATTGACTGCGACGGGATAAGGTATGTCCTTCATGTTTATTTCTCCTTCGTACGGAAGGTAATGGCTAACGCGATGCGGGTTACACGCGATCGGGTGTATACCGGCGAGCACAGACCACAAGAAACACTTTTCATCTTCTAAATTTTTCACATTAATAATTCCTTTCTTACTGTGTGACAATTTCGATGGTGTAGGTAGAAAGCTCGACCCCACAAGAGGATTGTATTTTGTAATATTTATTTCCACCGACTCGACACCGTTTTCGACCCACCCGCTTCCGTCACGCGTGAATTTGTCAACGGATTCCATTATTTTCTCGCTAGCTATCGAATACTGTTCATCGATATCGTCATACTGTGACTTAAGTTCTGTACGTGATCTAAATACCGCATTACAATAAATATTTTCGGTGTTTATTAATTTTTTAAAAGATACACGAACTGCTAAATACCACTTTATATAATTATTTAATGCTACGGCTTCGCTACAAATCTGATCAATAACCGTGTGTTTGTAATCTAATAATACTGTTTGTGTGTTTAGTGTATTGTCAAGTATCATAAATTTTATAGTAATTACATTACCATTGATAGCACGGTGTTCGCTGTTGCTGCCGCCGCTGCTGCTGCTGCTGTCGGTCATTGTGAAAGGAGTGAGGCCGGCTTCGCGTAGTCGGTTCCCTATATAGACAGTCCGGTGACCGGTAACTCTGTCGCCGCGCTCCGCTCGCGAGGAGCAGCTGCGCGGGGTGGGGTGCGGGGTTGTCGTGACCGATGCGGTGTGTGCTGGAGGTGCGGGGTGGGGGTGCGGGCTAGGATGTCATCGTCCGGTCGTGACCGATGACGCGCGTTGCGGAGGGCTGGGTGGGGTGGGGAGTGCGGTGTAGGAAGCCGACGTCCGTGACCGATGCGGTGCGGGTAAAGGTGTGGGATGGTGGTGCGGGGTAGAGAGCTAGGTTGCAGCCGGTGTCCGTGACCGAGAGGTAGGCGAGGTGCGGGGTACAGGATGCCGGCGACCTTGACCGAAGCGCGCTCGTTGATTCGCCTCGCGCGGGATGTAGGGTGCGGGGTACGGGGGGCTGGGTTGTACGACCGGTCGTGACCGAAAGCAGATGGTGGCCCGAGACGACGCGGGGTAGGGTGCGGGGTGACCGTGACCGACGGACTCGAGTGGTGTGCGGGGTGGGGGTGGGGGTGGGGTAAACCCGGTCGTTGCGGAGCGACAGACAAAGTAATTGAACAAAATATGTAGGCGAGGTGCGGGGTGGTGGTGAGGCTCTGGGTGCGGTGTGGGGGTGCGGGGTATAATGTCATCGTCCGGTCGTGACCGAAAGCAGATGGTGGCCCGAGACGACGCGGGGTGGGGTAGGAAGCAAAATTATAGCCGTTACCGTTGTGGAGGAGGTGCGGGGTGCGGGGTGCGGGGTAGGGTGTCGTCGTCCGGTCGTGACCGAAGGAGATGACGCTTTAGAAGGAAGGAACGTGGTCGGGGGAAACAGAATAAATACGCCAGCGTTTCCCTATGCAGTCATCAGTACTCGCCATGGAAGGAATCGTTGCGAACGCGAAATCTGTACCGAAATTTCTCCCAAAACGGGACTTAACAAGTTTAAAATTAAATGTGAAGTATCACGTTTTAGGAATGAAATTTGTGAAAACAAAATTCGGCGAATCGATTGTAGTCGACTTAGAAGATGATGGGACCTGCCCGCAGCCGGAAGAGGGACGCTTTTACGTTTATCTTCCAAAACGATGGGCTGACGTATTTACAGAGGAGCAACTAAAAGCTGTGAAGCCTTGTGTGCTGTCACTTTGCGTCACATCGCACGTCCCACTACCAAACGAGAAAACGAGTGTTCAGCTAGACATCGATTATGTGAGTATGTTTCTCGTATAAACACACACACACACACATATATGTATACAAATGTAAGTGTATTAATTTCATTTTTTTTTTTCAGACAAAGTAATTGAACGAAATATGGATGGTATTAGTATATATTATATTATAGTATATAATATATTATAGTTATTAGAAGTATAGTATATATTACTATTATTAATATTAATATTAGGTTTACAAGAATTGTGTGTGTGTGTGTGTGTGTGTGTGTGTGTGTGTGTGTGTGTGTGTGTGTGTGTGTGTGTGTGTGTGTGTGTGTGTGTGTGTGTGTGTGTGTGTGTGTGTGTGTGTGTGTGTGTGTGTGTGTGTGTGTGTGTGTGTGTGTGTGTGTGTGTGTGTGTGTGTGAAAATTAATTTTAAAATATTAAAATACTACTTTGATTTCCATACGGACATGTACGGTTCTTGTACATGTTCGTAATGGAGAAACAAAAACCTTAAAAATGTATATATATATATATATATATATATATATAGTTTATTCTATAGTTACAGGGAGATGAACAGATGTGTTGAGGCGAATTGTTTGTGCGAGTGTGAGGGTGATATATGTCGTACACCGCCATATAACAGACATTGTGATGTAGTAAGTGAGTGTGAATTTAATAGAGTATGGATATGGGGAGGAAGAGAGAGAGAGAACAAAACCTGAATGTAATCATGAATGGATTTCTTTATATATCAAATTTTATTTTCATTTTTTCAGAAAAAGAAACAAAACAAGGGAATATGTTGGATGTAACGTTACTCTAAAAGTTGTGAGTAGAGAATTGGGATATAGTCCTAAAAGTAAAAGACTTTATTGTCAATGTGATTTAATTAAATTACATTCACATGTTAACTATGAACAGTTTGATGTTCCGTTAAACAATCATTATAAACTGAATCATTTTAAATGTACAGAGTTTACTAAAAATATTGAGAAAATGAAGAGTGCTTTTAATGAATTCTTCAATAAACAATTTTACACATTGTTTCCGTTCTTAAGAGAAATTCCAATTACATTCTGTAAATATCACGATATAAAATATATTCATTACAATAGACATGTATTATCTAGACAGAAGTGGTTTGGAAATATGTATTATATGAAACACGATTTTACTTATTACATACCAAACTGGACACCTAAATTTTATAATGAGTCATGTTATAAGAAAACTGGATATTGGTGGGGTACTATGAATTGTGCTAGAATATGTTGCTGTTCTGCTAATTATTGTTTTTTTAAACCGTGAATAACAGATATATAAAGTGCACTGTAATTGTTTTATGGACATTTAAAGTTTATTTGCAGCACCTTGCTTGTTGTACATCTTCGTATAATTATCACTGTGATGACGCGCACAGGATTACAAACACGGTTATTGATAAAATTTTTAACGAAGCCGTAGCATTAAATAATTATATAAATGGTATTTAGTAGTTCATTATCTTTTAAAAAATTAATAGATTATTGATAAAATTTGTAACGAAACCGTACCATTAAATAATTATATAAAGTGGTATTTAGCAGTTCGTGTATCCTTTAAAAAATTAATAAACACCGAAAATATTTATTGTGATGCGGTATTTAGATCACGTACAGAACCTAAGTCACAGTATGACGATATCGATGAACAGTATTCGATAGCTAGCGCAAAAATAATGAAGCGGGTGGAATTAAATATTACAAAATATAATCCTCTTGTGGGGTCGAGCTTTCTACTTACACCATTGAAATTATCAAACAGTAAGAAAGGAATTATTAATGTAAAAAATGTAGAAGATGAAAAGTGTTTCTTGTGGTCTGTGCTCGCCGGTGTACACCCACATCGCGTTAGTCATTACGTTTATCTTGTATCGCAACTATTGTTTACATGGATTTGTAGACTATATATATATATATATATACTTCAATTTTATTTTACTTTTTTCTTTTTCAGAAAAAGAAACAAGACAAGAGAATATGTTGGATGTAATGTTACTCTAAAAGTTCTGAGTAGAGAATTGGGTTATTCCCCTAAAAGTAAAAGACTTTATTGTCAATGTGATTTAATTAAATTGCATTCACATATTAACTATGAACAGTTCGAGGTTCCATTAAACAATCATTATAAACTGAATCGATGGAAATGTGTAACGTTTACTAAAAATATCGTGAACTTGAGAAAAGCTTTTAATGAATTCTTCAATAAACAATTTTACACATTGTTTCCGTTCTTAAGAGAAATTTCAATTACATTCTGTAAATATCACGATATAAAATATATTCATTACAATAGACATGTATTATCTAGACAGAAGTGGTTTGGAAATATGTATTATATGAAACATGATTTTATCCGTTATTCATCAATCTGTACACCAAAATTTTATAATGAGGAGTGCTATACGATAAAGTGTGGTAGTAATAAGTGTGGAAGGGTGTGTTGGTGTGCTGGTAATTATTGTTTTTTTAAACCATGATTAAAAATGTACTGTGATTATTTATGAACTAAAATTTTATTTGTACCACCTTGATGTATATATATATTATGTTTAATTTTTGAATTAGATACTGGAAAAAAATATGTTGAATGTAACGTTACTCTAAAAGTTCTGAGTAGAGAATTGGGTTATTCCCCTAAAATTAAAACACTTTATTGTCAATGAGATTTAATTAAATTGTATTCAAATATTAACTATGAACAGTTCGAGGTTCTGTTAAACAATCATTATAAACTGAATCGATGGAAATGTATAACGTTTACTAAAAATATCGTGAACTTGAGAAAAGCTTTTAATGAATTCATCAATACACAATTTTACACATTGTTTTCGTTCTTAAGAGAAATTCCAATTACATTCTGTAAATATCACAATATAAATTATATTCATTACAATAGACATGTATTATCTAGACAGAAGTCGTTTGGAAATATGTATTATATGAAACATGATTTTATCCGTTATTCATCAATCTGTACACCAAAATTTTATAATGAGGAATGCTATACGATAAAGTGGGGTGCTGGTAATTATTGGTTTTAAACCATGACATAAAATGTACTGTGATTATTTATGAACTAAAATTTTATTTGTACCACCTTGATGTATAAATATATTATGTTTAATTTTTGAGCAACTGGAAAAACTTTAATTGTAACTCTAACACTATACTTAAATTATAAGTAAATTACGTTTCTGTATAAACCACAACAGTAATAATGTATCTCAATATTATTCATACATAACAGTGATATATCACTATCGCTGTGTATGTTATTGTATGTTATTGATCAATGCAGATGTATTTGTTTCACTGATGTAACTATGAAGCAGTTATATATATATATATATATATATATATATAGACTTAGCGCCGCATAATTTCTTCATCACACGCCAATTTTTACCCAGGGTATCTAAAACAAATTTGAGGAACTTTTATAAGTACATCTGTAGGTGAAGAAGTTATTTTGCCCAATTTATGGTGTGTCAGCGTACGAAAAACTTATACAAATTTTTATACATCGTATTTTTGCTGTACGCTGAAGCCAGACAACCTGTTCGATATATACAAATGTATATAATGAAATATGGGTAGTGTCGGCCATATTGGCATTCGTAATAATTATTCTATAAAATTTTTAACATGTGTAAAGATGTTGGAGGCGCTAGGAATAATAATGAAATGTAAGATGATCATTTATTTAGTGTATGTTGTCCGTTGTTTGTAGCAAATTAGCTGTGTTAGGTTAAGTATGAATGTCTAGATTCCTTTGGGTTTATAAAATAGGTTAATTACCTTCTGTCAAGAGGGAAGTGTGTTTATACCATGTGTTTACTCTGTTTAGTTTGTGCAATGAAGAAAAGACACCAACCAATAATTTTAGTTCGCGCTTTGTTCAGTATTCAGTGAAGGTGGGCTAAACTGTTATTTTAAAATACTAGGTATGAAAATACCGTTCCAAAAAAATAACAGGTACAAATACCTGTTATTATATACTATATATACACAACTTATATTATCCTTTGTAAGTAACTCGTTTTGAGTTTCCTGCAGGTCTCCTATGTAATATCTTCAAATAAATACACTGCAAGTAGGTTTATTTTCACCTAGATAAACCTATTAATATATTAATAAACCTACTTGCTGTGTATTTATTTGAAGATATTATATAACCTATACTATATAATTTGTTATAAGAAATAAATTGAAACTAAAAGTATTAACAGTGTTACTTTACACTGTGACTTTATTAAACTATTACTGTTTAAATGGAAATAAGAAACAAGAGAATTTATAGGCCTATCTCCCTTTGGGAATACCAGTGTTCCTAAAATATTAGGTGTTACTAAAATATTACTGTTATTCTGGAACGTGTTGTTCCTTGTGTATCGGTGATACCACTAGTATTTGAAATACCTAGTATTTTAAATAACGCGTTACTGGCTGTTCCTTGCGTTCCAGCGATATTTTTGTACGCCTAGTATTTGGCCTTGGTTTACGTGATCTTGCGTACAATTTGTGTGTGTGTGTCTGTGTAGGTGTGTAGGGGGTGTGCCCCGACTCGGAACAGCGAGGGCGGCGTGTCTCGACTCGGAACAGCGTCGCCGCGAATAACAGGCATTTCAACTTTTCAGTCACTGTTACATCCGTTCCATAAAAATATCGTTCCAAAATGCCTATTACAGGTATATCAGCCCACCTCTATTCAGTGTGTTCGCGGTAATAAGCAAGGTCAGCGTGCAGTAAAAAAAACGCGCCAACCAATAGTTTTAATTCGCGCTTAATTCAGAGTGTCCGCGGTAATAAGTAAGGTGTGTGGGACAGTATTATTTTTGTTTGCCATGGGTAGTCGTCGGGGCAGGAAGATGTTTGAAATGGCCTTGGGGATAAAAATGAAAGGTAAGATGATCATTTATTTAGTGTATGTTGTCCGTTATTTGTAGCATATTAGGTGTTACGTTGTTTAAGACCTGAAGATGTCAGTAATGACGAAAAGCTTAGTCGAACAATAAAAAATTATAGCAGTTAGCAAATTCATAAAAGAAATAAGTTGGGTTATGTTTCATGTCTAGATTACTTTGTCGAACACGTATCTGTTATAGAACCAACTATGCCTAATATCACTGTGTTCTGCCCAAAATTTAATAATTGAGCAAGTTAGCATTCTAATTTAATTAATACAATTTTATTTTTTCATTATTAGCGGGCCAATTTATACAAAAACAAAAATTCTGGAGTTTTGTATTGTAGTGTTTTAGGGTAAATAGAATTGCCATAATAAATTTAATACAGTAGGCGTATTGTTTTGATTGTGAAACAAAAATCATTTGTTTGATGTTTTAATTCAGTTCACTTATCCCCAATAAGTAAAAACCTTTACAAAGGTGCATAAGGTATTATCATTTGCTTTAAAAAATTGAATTCCAAAATAATACAAAGACTATTTAAATTAGATTTGTTCCTTTACTGCATTAATAAAACCTGTCATATACGCGTCACCTTATGCTACATAAATATCAAACACACTTAGTTAGTTAGTGATTAATTATGTTAACAAAACTAGCAAACTAGCAGGGCATTAGCCGATTAACTTACAGCGGAATAGCCTGTAAGCCTAACCTAACTCTGAAATAAAATGAATTACTTTTAGGAAAAAATCAAAATTTGTTTGTGTTATGTAGGCTTGGGTGTTAAGTATAATAGGCTAAGTTCTTTATCACAGTAAATTGTCTCTAGCTCCAGATACTTGCATGCCTACATCAATTGTCATATTTTATTCTTCGTATTGTTAAAAAATGTCATATTTTACATTTCAGATGACTGTGAAAGTAGGCCTAGGAGACGTACAGCAAAAAAAGGTACATATAGTTTTAATTGTTATTTATATTCAGTGTATAAAAGCACCCCTTAACTCTAATCAACTAAAAATATAAAATTAATTAACCCATTTTTGAAAAAGACCCTGTGAGGGAACTGACTCCAGTTAAATGAAATATGTATTCTGTATTAAATGCTTATTCTGTATAAATATCAAGTTACTGATACCTTTACACAGAATAATTTTATTTAGATTAAGTCTGGCCTATGATAATATAACTGATTTAGCTAAACTTACTGCGGATTAGCCTGTAAGCCTAACCTAACTCTGAAATAAAATTTATTACTTTTAGAAAAAGATCAAAAGTTTATAGGCCTGGGTGTTAAGTATAATAGACTAAGTTCTGTGTCACAGTTGAATTATCTTTAGCTCCAGAACTTACACCAATAGTGCATGTCTACATATATTTTCATACTTTACTTTCATATTTGACTGGGAACGTAGTAAGTTCAGTGTTAATTTATTCATGTTACCTTATATTCGGTGTATAAAATCACCCCTTAAACTCTAGTTAACTTTATAATCAGGATTATATTATTCAATGTTAATCATTTGAACAGTTTTTGTTTTTCGAGTTTGTGTGATTATATTAGAAATCTTTTTCAGGAATCTTCAGTGCAGGGATGTAACCAAGCAATAGTGACTTGAGTTCATTTAAATTAAAATAGATTACTATAAAATAACTACTAGATTATGCTGTAAATTTAATTTTTTTTAGAAATTTACACAAAATCCATTAACTTTTTGTAAATTCATAGTGCTAACCTACAAATATTGTGCTAGGTTAAGAAAATAAATTATTCTCTTAATTATTAGCTTAATATTATTATAATTATTAACTTAGTGAAAAATTATGTATGAGTTTTGTAATGATCTTTCAGGTTCCTCCTGAACTTTCCAGAATTGACTGGGAAAAAATGACTATTATTGCACCATCAGTAGTATCGACATCAGATGATATTGATGTGGAAAACATATGAAGTGGAGAAGGTAATATAATCAAAGCAATTTAGCCTATAGATAATTAAAAATTTTTTTTTTCTGTTTGTGAATTTTGTAACATTAGCATATTTGATTTAATGTTTGTTTCATATGTAGTGTTAGGTTTACCTAAATTATCTTTACTTGACAAACTAGACTTGTATAGGTACTTTAAATCAATTAAGAAAATCAGCTTTGAATGTAGCACAATTAATTCATACCATATTTCATTAATGTTTTGTTTTCAAAGCATTTTTTTGTTTGGGTGTTAGCCTATTTAATTTGTGTTATGGCAAAGTTAATTTTCTGCATCAGGAATGTCCTATTTCATTGAGCAAGCTTTATAGGAGATTTTGAAGTTTGTGATAAAATAGCCATTAATGATTCTTTTGTCTTGTTAATAACAACAATATAAAGTTATTAACAGTCCCATTTACATTTTAAATGAGAAAATTTAGTAACATAGTAGTTGGAATCATTTTTAATTAGTAGTATTATGTGTCAATGCTTTCAAATCAGGGGCTTCCTTTGGAAAGTATAATCATATGATAATTTTAAGATAAGTATTGTTAGAAGCTCTAAATAAGTTTGTTTATATTATTTTTTATATAAAGAGTTTTGGAAGCTGCTGGAAAACAAAAGTTCTTAATAAAGTACATAATTAGTTTAATAACATTATTTCCCATAAAATTGCAATTATTTCATTTAGTAATTTGCACTTTTGTTGATACTGGCAATGATAATTATTTTTCTCTGTTAGCTAAAATTCTTTCTTTGTTACAGAGTCCATTGTTGTAGAAGCTCTTATATCGCCAGATGATTGTGCAAAATTTACAAGTTTGGAGGTAAATTTCTCCTTATAGAACTGCTGTATTCTTATATAGTTATCTCTCTCTGACCTCTATTTTGCACTATGAGGTGTACACTTATTTCCATTCTTATTTGGTATTCTTTTATCTCTTTCTACTATTATTTAGTTACAATAGTTTAATCATAGTAGTCTCTTTATAATTGGTTTAGTGTTTTTTGTACACTGGTCTGTCCCTTAGTGTATATCATTGACTAACATTATTTACACCTAGTGTCACATGACAGGTGTTCTTAATTACGATTATAATACATTATGTCCTTTCTTATAATATTCTTATACTATTACAATAGTGGCATTACACCTTACTTGTGGTATAGACATTAACCTTTTACTTCTATTTGGTATTATAAAGTGGTTTTGTTCACGTTTTACTTAGTGAATCCCCTTTTGGTCGGTTTTGGTTCACTTTATTTACTTAAATTCTTATTTAAAATCCATTTTGGGTATCTTATATTGGTACCTGTAGAAAGCTTATCAGTTCTTCTTGGTTTAAGGCACAAAACATTTTGGTTTAGGTAGGCTTTTCCTACTGATAGATGTGAATTTAGGTGAAATTTGTACCAACAATGTGTATGTTAGGTTGATACAAATTTACATTCTTTTAACCTTATTTTCTCAAGTTTGGTTTTATTAATGATAACTAATAACTCTTTAGTTATTGCCTTTTCTTATCTTACATGATTGTTTGACTATTTGAGTAATATTTGTTATTATTATGAGACAATTTTAATACTTCTTTATGTTACATGGGTGCTATGCATAACATGTTACTATGCTTTTATTCACAGCTTCTATTCAGTTAACAGTCTAGTTACTTTCATTCTTTTATAACATATCTTGTCCTATACATTTATAATATTATCTGTTGTATATTGTACAGGAATGGGTTTCCTCTCCTTAAAACCCCACTGTTGTGTTTGTCAATTTGTACATACACCTATGCCAATGTGTTTTGAATTATTTTAATTATGTAAATCTCGGAGATATTTGGAGTTGTGGGATGTATTGATGTAAGTAATTAATTATTAACTTAGCTCTCTAAAAACTATCAGTGTTTGTGTACCTGTAACTTAAATAATTAATGAGTTATTTTATAATTCCGTTCAACCCTATTATACCTTGAAGAGAATTCTGTCTAATTTTGTATTTTTACTCTCTCTCTCTTTGGTGTCAGATAATTCCGCTATAAGCGCTGTAGTATCGGCTCAACGAAACTTATAGGTTATTTCAATGTTTATGTTAACAAATTATTCTATACTTATTCAGTTACTTTTTTATTCCTAGCTCATTAAACCATACTCCAAATAACAAGATTTTGCCAATATATAAAGGTTCTTTATTTGTTTACTTCTTTAACATTGAATAATATATGTTCTAATTAACATACGCTTGAGCTATAGATTGTATGAATCGATTGTTGATTATTCTGATACTTTATTTAAATTTAGTTATATAGTGTGTTTTAATTTGTAATTAATTTAATTCAGGGTGTGAAGGTTCTTGTAACTGTGGGGAAGATTAAAAATACATAGATAAGAATGCAAGATTTACAAATTTAAAGTGTTGTGTAGTTAGTATGATTAATATAATAATAATTTACCAGACTAGAACGAAGCCAATCGTGTAGGCGGTTGATTGATAAATTTACTGTTCTGGACAATTATGCCGTACGATTTTCTTTCTTCGATTTAATAGAATGGAATTCTTCTCCTGTCCACTTCGGAATTACAGCTTGGATTGGTTTACAGCCCGATTGATGCTTCTTCTGCAACGCCAGGATCCAAATACGTTCTTCTCTTGGTTGAAGCAATTAGTGTTGTTCCGTGTTTTTGAAAGGTTATAACTTCTGGTGTAGTGAATATTATTAATTGTGATACTGTTAATTCTTTCTATTTGGTTTAATATATCATCAATTCCCTTCGGATATGGGACAGTTCAAGTTCTTCCTTGTATAATCCAGTTATTTATTCTCTATTGTGATTTCATACTGTAGTGTTATTTGGATTAAACTGTACTGGTGATAGTCATAAACATTGTCATTAGGATTTTGTGTTTTATAATCGTGTCTGATGATTTAAAATATTCCGATTAAATAGATAATTCTTTGGTTTTTTAATCTCATCACATTCAGATCATCAAAGCAATTATTGTCAAATTAACAACTTCCTCTTCTTCTGTCGTCCCTAGCAACACACGACTTCTTCCTTCCACATGTTTTGAATATAGTGTTTATTTCATATATTTTTTGTCTATTCCTTATCAATTTGCTAACCTATCGGAATGTAACTTTACCGATAGTTGGTTTATTATTTTCTACACATATTCTGCTGGTTTTTTGATATAAGCCGGTTTTTTTCCTTTTTTTATATTTAATCCACTTTCGATATTAAATGTTATTAATCGATATCATGGCATTATGGTATTATCATAATTTGTATAAATTTTATTATATATCATTATTAATTTAATGTTTTTTCTAGCTCTTCAAATCGTATTCATTAATTATTATTAATTGATGTACCTAACCTTTATGTTATGAGTGGTTATATAGTGGTTTTGGCTGTTAGGCCTTTTATTGTAAACAGATCTACCTGTGTTTATAACTGGTACACATCTATAGCCCCTTTTACATAAATTCATACATATAATTAAATCTTAACTATTAACATTTACATAAACAATTATTTTTTCCATATCTAATAACAATTTTATCTTGACCTATGGATCACATATAAGAAAATTCAAATCTATTAACGTTAATTAGCTGCTTCACACTTCATTCTACAACAGTCATTGAATAATACATCTTGTTTCATTATCTTTCATTAACTCAACACATATTTGGTATAACATAACATAAACTTTATCATAACATTTGTTGTCACAAAATAATACCTCTTAACTCAAAATTCTTATTTGCTATTAGTAAATTATTGTTTCATTTTTTGTTTGTTTTTCATTAAACATATATCATCAACTATTGTCTAACTTACAGGTTCGGTTATTCTTGTTAATATTACCTTGCATCCTTATTTACCTGTATCTATGATTATAAATATAATTATTAGCTCTTTGTTCTATCATGGGGTTAAATATTGACTTGTTTATTATTCTGTGAACCTTGTTTTTATGTAACTTGAGTGCTAGCATTTCTGTTGCGTTACAATATTGGTCATCTCAGTTAGTCAGTTCTTGTCCATCTCTTCAATCTGTAAGTTGTTCAGTCATTGCATATACGGGTAAGATGTTCTATAGTTGACTGGCTCTTGGAATCTATATTTTATACCATGGTTGTTAGGTGTCTTTCTCGTAGTATGTTTCTTCCTTGTCTTCATTGGTTCCTTACTGACCGAAAACTATTGGGTTGTTGGTTCCTGTGGTACAACCATTGTTTGGTGCATCTTCTTTTTCTTATAATGTTATTTCACTTGTTAGTTACCATTAGTTTTATTAACTCTTATTGTTGTGAGTTTATCCTTGGTGATGAGTAGCTCATGTAGTTTCATGCTTGGCCTTTTAGAAGAAACACTTGGTTTGTCTCTTTCACTCAATTATTGACATGTGTTAATATTTTGGGTTACTGAAATATTTGGGCTCATATGTCTCGTTACAATATTAACTGGTTGTAGGCATATAAACTTATACACTGTTGTGAGAATTGTACAAAAGTACCTTTAAGCTAATTTCAAAACACAACATTTCAGAATTAATCACATTTTTTTCACTTTATAGGCTATGTCACACCAAAAGAAAATGTACAGGTCACTTTCAACAACAGTTGACAACAGCTGACTGAATATTATCCGATGACAAAATACTAAACAGATGGGAGATAGTCACACCAACCAACCATTTTGTATATAGTCTTTAAAATGAGATTTTTTTGCTTGTACACGGAAAACCTGGATCACTGTATTAAGATATATATTTTAGATATGTAGGTCAATTTATTAATTTTGAGCTATTAATTTAGCTAGTGCTAAGCTTTAAAACACAGTTATTTGTATGAAAGAAAAGTACAATTTTGTAGGCCAAGTAATAAATCCAACTATGATTCTGAAAAATTGTCACGGGTAGGAAAATAAAAATAATAATAATTCACCGATCTGAATGACGTTTTACAGAATCGTGATAAACATAAAATTACTTTTGATAGTGATCCCATGCTCATCCCAAGTTGAAACTTTCAGAATATGTAGAGGAAAACAATATCTTTCACATATATTTTTTTGAGAATTTTAAAAATACAGTTTTTCAAAATTCAGTAAATGCAATAATGATGTGTTTATAAAAAATATATATATTTTCAACTAATTATGTTTTATATCATATGAAAGCCCTTTAAAAGAGCTTTCAAATGAACTCGATGTCATTGTTCTAGCTTAATTAGAACACAAGTTGTGAACAAATCAATATTGTTGCGCAAGTCAAAAATTTTATTTATTTTTTTCATTTTTGAGCACCCATTACTCAGTAACCTTTCGTCAGAAAAATGTGAAAAAATTGATTTGTGTTACTATTTATGAATACTACATGCATACTTAATTTCAAATAAATCTAAGAGGGTCAGGTTGTAGCACTTGTTGATTTGACACGGAATATCTCTTAAATGTAACTTGAAGTTTTCATTTTGTTGCAAACATACCAGTCTAGTTTTTCTATTTATAGTTTATGCTTTTTTTTTTTTAATAATTTCAACTAATTGAACCCCTAATCAATCCTACACTCCCTCGCAGAAAAACCTATATTTAGTTCATTTATATTGTCATCTGAGTTTAGTTATGTTTGATGTAATAAATAAAATGTTTATTTCATCAAAGGTGTTTTCACTTTTTGTAATTATGTTCTTGTAAATAAATATTCTATGTACTTTATGAATGTAATCTTATAGTTACTGATAAAGTAACAAAGCCCAAATGTCTGTGTGGTATTTTTGTTGTAATAATATTTGTCTGATATGTATTATTTTTGCAATGTTTTTATGTATCTTCTATGAAGAAATAATTTGTTCATTATTCTTAATAATTATTAATTATTGATACCTTAGAATTGAAACTGTTTTGTATAAATTTTGTAATAAAAATCAATGTACTTGTAAGTCTTTTTTTATCAATAACCTATTGAAAATAACACATTCCTTGTGCAATGCAAGTAGGCCTACCAAATACCTACCAAAAATGTATATCCCCAATTTTTGATAGAATATTTGATTTTTGTTGCCATCAGAATTTTACTTTGATTTTACTTTCATGTTCCATAAGGAAATGGAAGTATGGTGATGGCAAAAAAAATCGTGTTAGAGATTTTTGCAGATTCTGATTATACTACCCTCAAAACATGAAAAAAAGTAATTTATCGAAAAGTGTCTGTGTGTCTGTCTAGATTTTTTATGGCAAACGATAAGAGCCGCAAATTCAAACAGAATCAAATAATTTTTTGCATACAGCCCTGAATTGTAGAGTATTCAAGACCTATTGTTTTTTGTGAAGATCGGTTAAGATAAAGGGGTAGTTTACCTGCAATATTTTATGTTGTAACAAGAGAAATTTTTTCATGACGAACGATAACTGCCGTAAATTCAAACAGAATCAGATATTTTTTTACATATGTGCCCGAGTTATAGAGGACTCAAGGCCTATTGATTTTGGTGAAGATCGGTTACGGGGAAAGGGTAGTTTACCTGAAACATTTTTTTGTTGTAACGTAATAGTTTACCTGATAATTTTTTGTATATATGTACTACGTTATTGACAACAAAGAAGCAGTTTGTTTTTAAAATTCCTTCCCGGCCTGTTTGGCCGTAGACCAATGTTTTCTGCAAAACCAGACGTTTCGCCAGTGCCATCGACTTCCATCATCAGTGAAAATCAAGTGCGATAACGTGAGGTGGTATACGTTAGTGCCCACAGTAAGTGGCTGAAGCAGTAAGTAGAAAGAAGTAGTTTCAATGGAAATATTTCATTTCGAAAATGATTTTAAATATAAATCTTAGAACATGGAAGTCGTGTATGATTCTCCATACCAATATTTTGTTCTTAAGTGTGCTATTAAGTATTAGGAATCTTCTCCATGTCAAGGTATAGGATTACAGCCTGTTTTGCCTTCACTGAAGGCATCTCTTTTCCTTGCCCTACCTATATCTCGTCTTCCCTGAGGTCTGTATCTTATTACTTGTTTAGGTAGTCCCATGTTTTCCATTCTCTTGATATCCTGCCTCTATTTTATTTGTCCTTCCCTTATTCTGCCGGCTATAGAATATACATTTTACTTGGTACTTATATTTTCATTTCATATTTGATATCTAAGGGTTTGCATTATGAATACTCGACACAATATTTTTCTTGTTAGATTCGAAGTTTTAAGTAATTTTCTCTTAAAAAGTGTGTATGAACATTTTAGCACGACGAGATTGTCTGTTTTATTATTATTCTTAACGTTTTGGTTTTTATTATTAATTTTTGGTTTATTGATTTATTCTACCCAATTCAATCTATTATTGAATCCGATATGAATAAATCGGTTTACTTACTCTTTGACATCGTTTATTAATTTTGTTTAAATAGTTTAGAATGTTTTTTGTTCCATTTCATGAGTTCGATTCTGAAGAAGTTGCGTTGACTCTTCTATTATTAGCTGCGGTGAGTTGCTCTGTACTTTCCTGTATAGACACTAACATAAACACAACATGTACATGATACTTAATATTATAATAACATTAATAGTTAATAACATTTTATTATGGCCTATGCATACTGCATTGGTCATTGTCACTTCTGATAGTGTCCTTTTTCTTCATCTTGTGGTTTTATTACCTTAACTATAGTTTGTTAAGTGAGTTTACTATACTTTAGGAAGTTACCTTTTTATATGGGTTGTAATCCTATCAAATTATTCTCGTTATTGCTTGAATATCTCTTATCATTGTTTTGATAGCACTGTTATTATTGTGCAGTAGTTCATTCTGCATTTATACTGAAAATTGCTTTGGTTTAAAGTAACCAAGATTACTTGCATCTAGCTGTCAACATGGTTTATTTATTATTATGGTTATTATTAGTATTTGGGTGGCTATAATCCTTGAATTTACTTATTCGAATAGTATTCTGCCTCATTCAATGTTGTTGGTTTAGTTCCTACTCTTTTATGATAAGTTTACAAGTAATTTTGTTCGTCATGCATCCATTCTATGGCAAGCATATAGTTATAATATACAACAATGGATTATTGTCGGTTTTGTGTTTCTGTATTACATTTGATTTATTTGACTTTATGTAGTACTGGTATATCTATTGGTTCTTATTAGATTACATTTTGTTTATCTTTTACAGTCTTTACTATTGGTAATTAGTGGTTATTTCTAATATCAATTCCTAATTTTAAAATTAAAGGTGTACCTTCAATTTCACCAGAAGGAAAGTGGTATGTTGGTACAATGTAAGTAAAACATTTTGTTCTGTTTTCTTTTTTTCATATTTGGTTCAAACGTACAAGTGAAAAACTTTCTGGGGCGATGTAGCTCACAAACCCTACAAAGACTCGGCGTTTTCCACAACTTGTATTTAGGAAAGAACAAAAAGAAAAATCAGATTTCTGTGTTATGATCTGCACTATTCTGTTAGTTATTATGGTTAGTACCCTAAGAATATTCGTATGTTAGCCTCCGAATACTTGTTTGCAAATAATGTCGATTTTCTGGTGAACTGGGCTGGTAAAAGATTGTTTTACTGGCTTCATGCAGCGACATTCAAGGTTGTCTTTTAGAGAGGCTGAAGCAACAAGTTTTGCAATAGCATTTAGTTTTAATAAACATAACATAAAACTTTCTTCAATATTGGAATTCTGTGATAAGTCGCCTTCATTTTTACTGTCACAATATTTGGAATGTGAAGGAAACCAGGCAGCATAACGACAGTGCACTGTCCTAACAAAGTTGTCAGTTTGAAGGGAAATAAACAAGTCAGCAGGGTTACCCCTTTGGAAAAGGGTGAAACCAGTGGTATTTTCATAGATGGCAGCTGGAAACCACCACTTATCGTTATATCCACAGAGTGTTATGTAGATATCACTTTGATTATTTATGGACCAGCAGGTTGTATTGGAGTAGCACATCCATCAAGATAAATTACAGCCTCTCTTTTTTTACTATTTATGAAACAGTTTATACCTCATACCCGTTACAATCTGACTTCAGCCATTAGACAAGTGTTTATATGGCCTGTTTCGGTGCAGCCGCTGAGAGCTGGATGACAATAAGCCCAGGTAAAACCATGACATACCTGGGCTAGCAAAAGATGCTCTTTCAAAGGCAGCTACACCATCTAACTGACAGCAGGTTTTAGTTCAACTGGAATTTGGCCATTAAATGAAAATATATTCAGTATCGAAGAGTTTCTGTGTTCACCTGTAATTGACAGAGAGATAGGAGACAAAAGTAATTATGAAGGAAGATTAACACCAACAAAAGATTGTCAAGAGACCACAGTAGCCGGACCTCCCACGTCGGAAATAAACGAGACATCTGCTAATACCTTATCACAATTGACACCAGAATAAATTCGCCCTTATCCGAAAGCGACTGCAAAAATAAAATAGAAATGCGCCAAGAAGAAAAAGTCAAGTATTCTCACTGACTCCTATTAAAAAAGCAATTCGTATTGAAGAGGAGGCATGACAAAAGAAAGAGCGATCAAAACGGAAACTAATCATGAACGGTAAAACGAAGGCGATTTGTGGACTGTATAGAAACGGTCAATCAAACTCTCCAAGACTTAAGAAATTGTAACAAATTAGTGGGTAGCGTAACATTTGTTATTTCAGAGGATTCTCGCTAGAGATTACCGGTAACTGCAAGAGGAACCCGCGCTGATATTGTCTCAGTGTGTTTAAAGTCCTCGGCGATGTGGAATGCTATTCAGACTAAATTTGCAAAGCAATATGAGAGCCCATTTAGGAGGAGGGGAGATGGTGATTTTTCTACAAACTTACTGCACCTCGGTGACGGTAGTGTTCCTAATGACGATAGCTTCACAGAAATTGACGAAAAACTGGGACATAGTAAATAGTACAACACTGTATTAATTGCTAAATTCTGTGCAAAACGTCAAGTGTTTACTTGATAAAAATTACAAGTGGTTATTCCCAAAGAATCGAATCTGTGAAGGAAAATAATGATACAAGTTTGGAAAAATTTTCTGGGGATAATAAATAAGTCCGAAGAATCTATTAACACCGTATTTAATATTGAAAATATAGTGTACTATCTCCAAGAATTTTTGAATTCTTTAAATCAATCTTGCATTCCGCCACAACGGTTCATTCTAAAGGTTGGCACTCCAACAATGTTGTTGAAAAATTTACATCCTCCGAACGTTTGCATAATACAAAATGCAGGTGACACGGGAATTTCTGTGTCAAGTAGGTAATAGCGTTATTATCAGACTCAAAAGCCCTCTTCACACACACATTCGAATCAGTAGGCTACTGGTTGTTAGCATTACCTGGTGTAATTACCAACTTATAAATTGTAACATTCTTTACTTTAGTACACACTTGAAGGAAATTAACAGTTTCGAAATTACATCCTGTTGTGTCATTACGACATTAAGAATGTTGTTGGCGTGAATTTAATGCGACAGATTTTTTTTACCTCTGCCCGTGTTCTCTCTTTCAGCCCTCTCACTCACTCACTCACTCACTCTCTCTCTCTCGCGCGCGCACACGCACGCGCGCCAACTCGTACAGTTTCTTCTTTTTGTCAACAATTTCAGTGTTACACACAATCCTTCACTGTTTGTTTGTTTAATCATTCATTGTGTTTGTACAGACTACACATTCAAACTTGAGTAATCTGTTTGTAGCAGTGTAACATTTCAACAAACACTTAAAGAGGCGCGCTTTGGGTGCAGTCGCAGAAGGACCTGCCGTGCTAACTTAATGAAAATAAAAGGAAATTAATAGTGAGGTAGTCGTGTTTAATTAAAGGTAGTAGTGAGGTTTGTCCCTATTAGTGAGGTAGATGGGGAAAATTGACAGAGAAAGAGTGAGGGGGAGAAGAGAGACGGGGGAGAGAGAATTACGAATTTTTAATTATTCTCATTCATACCGAATATCATTTGTAAGAATATAGTTATGCAGTTGTTGGTATACAGTAGTACCGAAGCAACATGTTTCAAGTTGACTCCCATCCGTTGGAAATTTATTCACCATTCTGATTAATAAAAATTTCTACAAGTACCAATAATATAAATAACAACCTGCAGAAGCAGAACAGTTTATATCTTACAGAGTTGAAGAGTTGTAATGTTACATTAATTATATTTTTGCTTTTCGTATATCACAGTGAGCAGTAATCTAATTTTTTTGAAATAATACGTGAAGGCTTATATATTAAGAATTAATTTTTTTTTATAGTTTCCGTAACTTGCTTGTAAAATAATTAGGTATCCAAAAGGTAAGTTACATATTTTAATAGCAACTTATAAGTTCCTCATCCTCGGTTTTTTCGTTTCTTCAAAATGTACCACTTCTTAATTGCGAATAAATTATTTAACGTAATAATCGTTTCACCAAAGGCTGTTTGGATCCTGTTAATAATACTCTTGAGTCTGCTGCACATAATCCTCGCTTTTGGTTCATGTTTCGTTAACTTTCTACATTACAATAAGTTTAGTTATTTTCAAGTTCCTTATAAGTAGCCAACTGTAGTAAACATCATGTACTTTGACCTCTCTCTCACTCTCTCTCTCTTTCTTTCTGTTACTCTTGTTCTTCTCAATAACTGTATCTCAGGAAGTCTGAACGTAACAGGTTCTTAAGTAAACTTCATATGACTTAACGTGCAAAATCTTAAACATCATTTGGGCTTCAGTTATGTTATAATTTTGTAAGAAAGCTTTACAAAATACTTTTTACACTGCTTCTGTATACGAAACTAGGTGCAGGTATGTAATCAAATTTTTTAGTAGGCCTATTTATTCTAACACTGTTACAGTTTCTTGAAAACGCCGTATGTAAACAAACATTAAAACTTAGTAATAAGGTTTATCAAACTACTATTTTTCTTGGACGCATTAACGCAAATCAGTAATCTAGAGACCAATTTTATATTGAAAAATCGATGTCTAATAAACGGAATTTGATATGCAAAAATCCATCGGTTAAGAAAATAAAGTAAACTTGGTTAGTAACAAATAATTTTGGCAAAAATTTTTAATTTGATATAGGCTATAATTGATTCCAATTTTATTACAATCTGAGAAATGAAGCCAAATAGATTTTCATAAACGTTGGTCTAGTAACAAAAAAAGTTTCATTCTTAAGCGCACAATATTATAATTTCCCTTTCATCCCGGAAAAAAGACTGTATTAAGCTACTATCATACTTGTCTAGTCTACACTATTTAATGGGTATATTATAGGTTTCACAAAAATTGATTATCTTACACATGGTTTTAATATATCACTAAACTTTGTGAAAAGTCTGAGTGAAAAGAATTATATACACAACGGTTGATGTTAATACAGGTCTTAATTCGTTTCAAAATTTATAGATAAATAAAAAATTAAAATTATCACATATATTGTGTGGTGTATAAAATAAATTGTAATAATCCTTTCTAATATGATTACTTAAGCCATAATATCCGAAGTTGGACCGTTCCTTTATTCTTCTGTAGCCTCCTACATTCTTGCGTATCTGCTGTCATATTCGCGTCTCACAGTCATAGTAGACAGTAGGCTATAATATTATACCTTTTTTTGCGTTGTCTGAGACTTGTCTCAGAGGATAAGACTCAGGCTGATCTGGGGCAAGCACCCTTCCGCCGATTGGAGATTTAGAGGAGTCGCACGCCAGCGCAGCGCGGACCGGTGGCGAAGTAGGTGGAGGCATTCAGGATAGAGTGTAGTGTATGGATGTGTATTTGTGTGTTTACGTAGTGTGCAGAGCCAAATGGGTGATGGTAGAGCCATAATAAAAGTATAAGTCAAACGACAGCCAAGACGAAGTCGAGTAACGCAGGACGCCAAAGCTGGAGGGAGGTGTCAGAGAGGCGTCAAGGTAAGGCGGGGAGGCACAAAGGAGAGGGATAAAGACCGGATAGGTAGATAGGAAAATTTAAGATGTTAAGTTATCAATAAGGAAGCCAGGTGTAGTAAGTATGACGAAGAGACTTAATTATTTCTATTTCTCCGTTGACGGGGGTTTCTGGGAGGAGGTCCATCGGGAATGGTGAGGAGACGGTTTATGACAAAGGAAGGTCTGCGGTAGTTACAGGTAGTATTAATATTATACAATACCTCCTTCACATTTAAGTTGAGGAATTCCAATCAGCCTTCCGTTGCGTTACTTCTCTCTTGAGCCCTTGATATAATTCGTTGCCTGCTCTTTATTGCAGCTGTAATATCTCCTTCGTTTTATAATTCGTAACGTTAAATATTCTTCCTCACCCTGGAATTTTCCATTCTCTTTTACTAATTTCTTTTCACTTCATAAGACTTTTCTATACAAAAGCAAGTATATAAAAAAGTTATAAGGTCGGGGATTAGCAACCAAACGGCATTGTTTAAAAACATTTATCTACAAGTTTCTTTTCTATAGTTCATCGTACACACCCTTGCGAGATAAAAATAACTACACGGTAGTTTCTTTCGCAATTTTTCGCATTATTTTGAGACAATCGACTGGTGATTTAGAGATAAATACTTAATATTAATGGGGTCTCATACATTTTATATTATATCTGTTTTCTATCCTACTGATAGAATTAGAAAAACGGTAGCTATCTCTCTTTTCCTTTTAAAAGCACAATACATATTAATTTACCAAGTAGCAGTTTCCTTCTTCATTTAAAATTTCTATCAAATCTACTGTATATTGGACAAAACAGAAGGGGAAACATACGTGCTTACAAGGTAGTGTAAACATCCTGTAATGCTGTCAAATCAAAATACAAAGGAAGGGGAAGTGAATACTGTAATGAGTAGCCCCTACATTCATATTTATGCAGGTGTAGGTGATGATTAAGGCCCGGATTTTTATGTAATTACATATTTGAATGCTGAGTGCACATTTACACGGAAAAGCCAGATATCGGCGAATCATACCAATAGGTGTCTTATCCGCGAGTTTAATTTTACATATTTTTACATATTTTGTTCATATTACATATTTCACTCCATCTTACATATTTCTACATATTTTACTATACTTTACTTCAATTTGAAAATTGAAATGGCAAAAAATAGTTAGGCCTATAACAACATTACTCAGATGCGCAAATGTGCAATTAATCAGAATCAGGTCCAATTAAATTTATTACAAGAAAAGGCAAAATATTGCATCTGTTGCAATTGCACACATAGATTCTACTTTCAAGAAGTAAAATTTTTTACGAGCTCAAGCGACAAGTAAGGCATTTTGCACGGGATGTTAGATGAGAATGGTATGCGCGGCCCCACTCATTTACGTTTTGTTCGCACGTTCAGCGGGGTCGGTGGGGAAAGAACGTGCTGTCCGCGGTAAATAAATACTCTTCGCAGATCTTGCAATTCTCGCAACGGATTCCATCTACCTAAACAAACAAATATCTATATAACTCTATGCTATTGTAGGGCACAATGTGATTTTTGACGCCAGTATTATCGACGCTCTCGGAGTGTAAGCCTACACGTAAATAACAATCTGGCGTGCAGTGTGGTGTGTTGAAGTTATTGTCAAGTCAGTGTTTTGTCTTTCGCCTACACTTCTGCGCTTGCTTGTTTCTTGCCTTGGCGGATTCTCGTTGTTGGACAAAAGACGTCTTAAATAATATATTGTGCGGTATTGTTCAACGCAAGTTCTTAAGAGTTTTAAATACAAATATCCTTGTTTTATCATGGCACCGACCGCATCATCTTTGTCATCTAAGTTAAAATCATGGGTACAGATTGACAGTGCTTTTACAACGGACGATAAAGCTGTATTTTGCCAAGTTTGTTATGGCCAAATGGTGTTAAAGAAGAGAAGGTACTGCTGTTGTATACAGATGCAGCAGCATACATGTTAAAAGCAGGTAATTCTCTAAATGTGTTTTACCCCAACCTACTACATGTTACATGCCTGGCTCATGGATTGCATCGAGTAGCTGAAACTGTCAGAGACCTTTTCCCCGAAGTAAATACATTAATATCAGCAACAAAAAAAGTTGTTCTTGAAAGCTCCTTACCGTATCCAGTGCTACAAACAAAGGCTACCTGACACACCTCTGCCTCCAGAACCCGTAATTACAAGATGGGGAACCTGGATCGAAGCCGTAAATTTCTACAGTGACAACTTTGAAGCTGTGAAGTATGTGGTGGAAACATTATCTCCCGATTCTGCAGTGTCAGCGAGCGAATCCTTGTCTGCATTCAACAACTCTAAGGTGATATGTTCAGTTTCGTACATCAAAACGCATTTCAGTTGTATCAAGAAACTGGAGACTGCAGGTCTGACTCTCCAAGAGGCCATAGGAATAGTTGAAGAAGCAGTTAACAAGTTAAATGCTGTGCAGGGTGAAGTCGGTGACAAAGTTTCTACTAAATTAAATGCTGTGCTGAATAGAAACCCTGGTTACTCAACTTTACATACCATTTATCGCATATGTAACGGCGAAACTGTAGAATCGATTGAGAATATTCTTCCAAGTACGATTCCTCTATATAAACATGCGCCGGTGACGACATGTGATGTCGAGAGATCCTTTTCTATATATAAAAACATACTCTCAGACCGAAGACAGTCCATGTCAACAGACAATATAGAAAAGTATTTAATAATTAATTGTGCAACTAAACAGTGGAAAAAAAAACTTACATGGACACTTTATTCTTATGCAGAGTTATAGTAGAGTTATATATATATATATATACAATATAGATTTTCAAGTCAAAAATCTACCTTTAATTTTATAGTAATTTCAACTCTCTTAGTAAAATACTTTGTTAAATAGTTAATAATTCTCAATGTTTTACTTTATACTCATGTCCTATACTGCAGAAATCCATAGGTAAAATACTTTGTTGTTGTTAATTTTATAATATCAAGGTTTCTTTTTTAATACTGTTTTCTAAAATATGTTTTCATAAATTTTCTAAAGTACAATAAACAATTGAAAAGTAATTCATTTCTTATGCATGCTGTCTTATTGTAAACTCTTCAACAAAGAGTTGAACTTTCAGATACTGTGTATTCTGAGGGTTAACTTATTTTCTGTAACAGAAGTGGTAATCTAACTGGTGATTAGTGTCAGCCCCGAACTTGATTAATATTTTATGGATTACATTGACTTTGCTCAAAATATATTTGCATGTTTTGAAAGTGATTTTAAAAAGTTTAAAATGAAGCACCTATTATTTTCAAAACCTTTCAAAGAGGGCACTGTTATGTTCTCGTAAAATGTAAATTATATTGTTGATGTGAAAGTATTTTAATACTACATATTTCTTAAATATTACCTATTTAGCTACATATTTTCCTTATTTTTCCTACATATTTATGTACATAAAGGGAGACTGTGCGCTGCGCCGTACGCTAGACAGAGAGGGTATAATAGCAGCTATCTCGCTCTACTTTCGTTAGTGAAACACGCGGCGGATGAGTAAATTTTAGTCCATCCATTTTTGCAGTTCAACCTGCGATAACTTCAAAACCAATAAATATACAGCAATTCTGAAAACTGCATTGTGTTCAGTAATTAAATCTCTATAAGTAGCCAAAATCTCAATTAATATAATTAACAATTACAGAATTGCAAAAATTAGTTTGGAGATACGTCCGGATGTGACAGGTTGTACTGTATTTACCTTATAACAATTCCCCCTAAATAAAAGGGAAATCCCCAGATTCATATTTCGAAGCCACCTGTTGTAGATAAAACGGTATTTATCTTGGATACATACGTTTAATCTCATACAAACGTTTTTATGTGTGTTCCCATCAGCACCGACACACCTGTACAGGCTTCTCCATATTTTTCTACACCTGTCCAAATATGACTATACTGATTACAATAGTAATTTCTTCTACGGTTTGTTTATGACCATAAGATATGTCTTTATAGTTCCTTTTAAATACCATTATTTTCTGCTCATTCGTACAAAACTTTTAATTGTTGAATGTGCCAATTCTGATAATCTTTGCCAAACCCAAATTTTAATGTTATACGGCGTCACCTTATTATGTAGCAAACAAAATTAGAACAAATCACTGTCATTTTAGCAGTAGCTTTTTTAAGGAGCCCAGAGTAGGCCTATACCTACCCGACACGCACACATTTGAAGGATCAGTATTTTGTCTTGGAGTTCACTCTCCCAGCTGAGATACCCATGTTTTTAGGGACCAGGAACTCGCATTTGAACTTCTATCATCAGCTACATAATGTAAATCCTAGATAAATGTACAAGCCTATGCTCTAAAAGCCTAAGCTATGATACCCACAATCATCTACGTTTTACTAAAATAATGGTTGCAAGTTAAATTTTTTGATTCATGTTGATGCTTTTGTCTCGAAGAAACCAGGTAAATTAATCTGCTTTTCGTATCCGGCCGACGATGGTGTGCTCCCACTTACGAACAGTGGCACTTGCAACTCGTTTCACTTGCGAACACTCAAGTAGATAAGACACGTAATTAATTTTTGATACGTGAGAGTACCTCCCACTTGCGAACACACAAACAACGATGTATGTACATCCACCCTGTATTGTGTTTATGTTTTTATAATTCGTTAAATGTATTTTTTGTTACCAACTACGTTTACCAAGTTACAATTTTTATAAAACTCACACACACACACACTTGCATAGCCGCTCCCTCACTCACTCTCTCTCTCTCTCTCTCTCTCTAAATTAAAAAGGAAGGTTATTTTTTATTTATTTTTATTAGTCAACTTGTAGAACGGACGACGTGATCTTGAGAAACATCCCAACTTCAGAATCTTTTTCATATCTTTTAGTTTATCCAATTCAGTATACTTTTTCGTCCTTTTCATAGCTTAAAAATTTCACTCCATCGTTACATCGTGTTCTGAATACATTTCTCTGCCTCAGATTATAAACATTTGATAATGTTTTTTATTCTTGGATGTGGTCTTCCAACGTGGCTGTTTAGTTTCTGATGCGTGCTTGTACGGTATTATTCATTGTATGACGTCGGAAGTAGCAGTTCCGTAACTCCTGTGGCACTAATCATTGTCTAGCTATTGTTCTACGAAACAATTAAAGAATTAATCGAGTTTCTCTTCCTCTGGAACTTGACCATGGATATACTACCAGCCACATTCTACATCTTTTCGAAGGAAAGCAAGTGTAGCACACATTAGGATTTTTGTGCTCCCTAAGTCATTTGAATGTGTATACTCGTGCAAAGTGACTACTGCAGCTTTTGAATTTTCCATTCATGAAAAATTACTTTTAATCTTTCAAACTCTCTTTTCTATTGATTTAACCAAAAATCGGGAGCTTAGCTTGCACAACGTCTTCGCCCGGACGGAAACTACTCTCGTCAATTTTCAAACCGGGACAACTGACAAACTGGCCGGGACCCCGGGATCAGGTCGTCAAACCGGGACAATCCCGGTCAAACCGGGACGTATGGTAAGCCTATTTATACATGTATTTATCGGTTTTCAATATTGATGTGAGCATTGTACTGAAGAATTAGGAAGCGATTGTATTGAACGAATCACGATTATCAAATGATATACGGTATTCCTTTTAGTTCAACAATTCCGTCATCTCGCCTCCGGTACTTTGGAAAACCATTGTTATTTTCAATAGTTTAACGTAAAATGTTGCTCGGTTATTATGTGTACATATTCCATCAATCATGCAAGGAACATTAGGATTACGCGCTCTACAAGATCCATGTATCATTCGAGATAACAATTTTATGAATCCTTGGAAAAGTGATACGGCACAAAACTTAGGATAAGCAAGAGGCAGTGTATTAACTTTTTAAATTGTATATTATTATTATTTTTATTATGTTTTTACTATAAAATATTCATATTATTTTAATATGATTTTCTGGAACACGTTTGGTGGAAACGTAAAACCGGCCAGCTGATAAATAAGAGGTTGCAAGTTCAGACGTAGATGTGTATATATGTGTCAGCCAAAACAGTGTTTTGTAAACGTACACGTCTGTCATTACAACATTAAGAATGTTATTTGACCTTGAGTAGGTACCATGTTGACGGGAATGAGAAATCTTGTGGTGTTAGCGCTGAATAGCCACAACACGGGGGGGGCCATTCCGGCTTCCCGCGCTAACCTAGCGATCAGCTGTTTTTGCCGCGTGACGTCCGACTGGTGGAAGAAATACGCGCGAGTCTTGATTTACCATGCAATCTTACCTGAGGCAATGTCCTACTTAGCATCTCTCTGCTGTTTACACGAAATATTAACAATAATTGTAATGAGCTATTCATATAGAAAAAGGATTAAACAACAAGATTAAATGGTTTGCGGCAAAAAATAATGGTAAAATCTATTTCTACATTTAATAGAAAAGTAAGCAAGTCTGTCCACATATAACATTGACAAAATGGCACAAGATGTAAAATTAAGTCGGAATTTTTTATTATTCGTTAATTTTATATTAATAGAATTATTTCGATTGTTATTAATTTACTTAGAAACCTCAGATGATACTGATATTTTTCAGTGAAACGTGCGTCAGGTGTTAAAAAGAATATACGAAATTATACTACTTGCAGAAGAAACAAATTGAAAACATCACAAATTTTATATATATATATATAATATGCCTGCGTGGGTGGGTGCGCGTACGTGCACACGCGTGCGCGCATGAGTGCGTGTATAAACATTTCTATGTAGTATAATATATTTGAAACAAGCTTCCAATTATTATAATTATAATCAATATCATAATCATTTTCTTTATCTATATTTTCTACATTCTACATTATCTACACTGAAATTTATTGACATTTAAAAGATACATTAAATATACTGTATTGAAAGGGAGACTGTGCGCTGCGCCGTACGCTAGACAGAGAGGGTATAATAGCAGCTATCTCGCTCTACTTTCGTTAGTGAAACACGCGGCGGATGAGTAAATTTTAGTCCATCCATTTTTGCAGTTCAACCTGCGATAACTTCAAAACCAATAAATATACAGCAATTCTGAAAACTGCATTGTGTTCAGTAATTAAATCTCTATAAGTAGCCAAAATCTCAATTAATATAATTAACAATTACAGAAGATACACAGAAGAAGAACGTGTTTTTTTAGACGTTTCTATTGGTTTAGCATTTGCATTTGTACACTGTACTCTTAACTACATATTATACTAATGTACAATGAAGATATACTTATTATATCTTTATTTAGTATATAGTTATTTACGTGTCAAGAAAAGAACGTGTGAATAAAGTGATCACAACATTTTATACCTTATATGTTTTCTGTCATTGAATGATTAACCCACTTTTTAATAACAGCGTTGAAAAATAGTTGATTACGTCTTTCAAAGATTATTTTTACTACGGTACTGAAATTAAAAATAACTAAGATCGTATACAGGAATTAAACGTAGGCGACTGGAAGCAGTAATTGTATAAACAGCCGAGACACACCACCTGCTAATATTGCAGGAATTGCTTACGTTCAGTAGACTTGGCAACGTTGTGACCTTCGTGACTTTATATACATTTTGTGGCAACACTGTGCATATTTTTCATCACTAAAAGCTAAACCGATATCCGTGATAAAATAGTAATGCATTTTTTTACACGTGTGAGTCGTTTGTAACGATAAAGTTAACAGGGTAATTATTATTCAACTTTTTTCAACAAACTATCTTGAAACGGATATATATTTTTACGGTTTTTTATGCTGATTACGAATATGTAAGAATAAAATGTCTAAGCTTACTTGTAACTTTTATATATGGGGTCTCAAAAAGATGAACTTCTCTGGTCAGAACTTGCATGTTTAGCTAATGATGGATAAACGTGATTATATATATATATATATATATATATATATATATATATATAAAGTATTTGTCTTTGTATAATATTTTTTCTCTGCAATTATGTTCTATAACAATATTTTCATGTACTATTTTTGTATTGTGTGTGTGTGTGCGTGTGTGCGTGCGCGCGCGTTTTCATTAACACAAACAAATAATGTATTACTAAATGTATAAGACGTATTAATAATGGATTTAATGTATTAATAAAATGATTTTATATTTCTTATAAATGAGTTTTATAATTTCTTATAACATAACGCATATCAATCAACAGTGCGTGTACACTCTCAGTTAATGATCTGTTCATTTTTCAATATAGTGCATCAGACACATACATAATGACAGCAGAACGATATCAACATATACAGAAAGATATTACATATAGAACACTTACAAAAATAGATTATTTTCACAACGTTCGAGGACAACCACATCACGAGAGAGATAGCTCGTTTGAAAAACCAGTTTTTGAGCTGCTTCCCACACATACACATACACACACATACGAACTAACTAACAGTTGTGTGTATTAGTTACAGAAAAATTTCGTAACGCTGCGCTATGATGTAAAACAGATGCAATACTAAACGCGAGTTCAACATTATTTATAATTATACAAATTAAAACGAATATAATATACAGGTACATTCACAGAAAAAAATAAACCATTGTTGTATATTTAAATATACATACTTATATGTATAGGAACACAGCAAAATGCAATAACACATGAAATATGACACTGATTGCCTGCAGAAAGAAAAAGTTACATTGACAAAAAATAAATAAACCTTCGTAGTATGCGTACACAATATTACTATAATGACATTAAATATAAAATAATGTAGTTACGGTAATTTCAAACAAAGTTGTTTTATTCATATACACGAAATAAGGTACATTTCACTACAAACATATACGAAGCTTATAACTACACGAAAAAATAAATAAACCACCTATACGAGTATACACCCACGATAGAATAATATTTAAATGATTGAATCTGTTTTATAATATATTAAAACAATAGTAAAATTTCGCTCTGGTGACCGACTGCTTACAACAGAACAATCGCAGTGTTGTATACCCCGCGGTAAAACGAGTTACGTGTAAAATATGACAGACAGAACCCGGTCGTTTACGATGTACGATTCAACAGAAAATATACACACAAAATCTAGTTATACATTAAAAACATACAGTCTGTATATAAATCAATGGGTAATATACATACTTGGAGATAAATTCCATAACTCCTGAAATGTAACATTGGTTCACAAACATATAACAGATTAGAGTCACACTGTATTACAACACATACACACACATGAACTAACTAACAGTGGTATGTATTAGACACAGACATATTCCATAATATAACATTATTTTACAAAATAAAATACATAACGCTGCGCTACGTTGCAAAAACAGACACAATACTGAACGCAAGTGCAGAGTCCGGTCTCTATGCCCTGCAGCAAAGCAACTTCTGCATTCCACTAGCACACGGTAGTTAAACGTTCCGTCAAAAAAATAAACAATATAACATATGACTATAAAATATACACACAAAATCTAGTTATTCAGTTGAATCAGTAATTATCACAGTTGTTACGTTTCACACACACACACACACACACACACACACACACACACACACACACACACACACACACACACACACACACACAAAGTTTAAAAATATTATTTTTAATACACGTATTAGTCACACCTGTAATATAACACTGTTACAGATTAACCTGTAGCATTGTGAACGGAATAGTACTATTACAACACGCATTAGCGGTTCAATCGAATGGTCCGCGATAGATCAAGTTACCTTATACGATTCGATACAAAATTAACATATATACAAAACCTGAAAGTGCATTACCATCCTATAAAATATATATACAAAGTATATAACACATTTTTCACAATAATAACTAATTATTCAGTGATAATAATTACACAACCTGAAAAATTGTATTAAATAATCAACAAATAGTCAAGGAGTCAGCGCTTACCTACGTGCTCGATCTACGTGAGTGGCTACAGAGCGACTTACATGTATTTTGCTGCTGCATTTATAGTACTCGAGCTGGAAGTAATTTTTATATTTTGAGGACAACCTAGTACATCGCTCTTGGGTCGCTCGGTCAAGTCAGGACATTGCTCGCTACACAGCATTAAAGTTGCAGCTATAAATAGTTAAGTATGCAAGAAAATGATTAGACGCAATGAGTCTAATGAGAAGACAGTGAATAATAGACGCGATGATAACCACTAGGATGAACATGTGTTCCGTCTCGTCATAAACCAATGACATACCATATATCAATAATTAGTTATTATTGCGGAAAAAAGCGTTATATTTTATACCTGATCAATATAACAGATTCATCCAACTTCACAGCTTCGCTTCCTTCATTAATCTTTAACGTCCTAAGCTACTAACATCATAAAACACTAATGATGTAACATATACCCATTGTTTTTACACATAACAGAAACCAACTGTCTCGCCTCGCAGTCGAGCACATGCGTCATGTCGGGTACCCCCATCCGTTGATTTAAACATTTCGGGTGTTAACTTTCGGACACCAAGAGATTTCAGGTACCCCCCCCCCATCCGTTGTTTTAAACATTTCGGTTGTCAAATATTGAACATCAAAAATTTCGGGGTACCCCCATCCGTTGTTCTAAACATTTCGGGTGTCAAATTTCAGACATCACGTAATCGTCGAACCAGCTAGCATATCCACCCAGCCTCCTGTTTCGTCATAACCAGTGTTTTATACATGCGTCATGTGGGCGTACCCACAAATTTCGGGTACCCCCATCCGTTGATTTAAACATTTCGGGTAACGGTACCCGATACCCCCAAAATTTCGAGTAACGGTACCCGATGACATAGCCTCTGCGCGTCCGGGCAACCGCCGAATTCCGGGTACCCCCATCCGCTACACATTGTTTTCGGCTACCAAATTTTGGACATGCAGAAACCACGGCCTCCGTGACGTCTTGAAACAGGTTTTAGCCATGCGGACGCCAGCGACTTGAGCCTCTGTATGATGTCATGAACTGGAACACGGAAGTGTTTCAGTCACACATACACACACACACACACACACACACACACACACACACACACACACACACACACACACACACACACACAAAACAGTGACGTCACATGGACAGCTCGGACACCAGCTGCCAGTGCCTCTACGACGTCATGAACTGGAACCCGGTAGTGTTTTCAACTGGAACCCGGAAGTGTTTTCTAACGCTCACTTTCCCTCTACTTGAGATCAGGAGATCGAGGTGGCCATTTTACTGGTCCGTTTCGACCAATCGATCGCTTACCGAATGTATTATTTAAATGGTTCATTAAATCACGACAGTAGTGAGCACATACGCATTCTATCTGCAAGTGGAATATCTTCCAAGAATTCCATCAGATTCGTTTGAAAAGAATGTAAGTATTGTCTTTCATTAAGCCTTGGTGGTAAGAGACTATCTCCAAGAAGACCACACCACACATTAATGAAAAAGAATGTTGGTCATGTCATGTAGCAGTCTCATGTGGGTTTTCGTCTGCCCAAGTGTGGGTGTTTCGAAAGTTTACAATGCCATTTCTTGTAAATTGTAACACTTTCCTGGCGCATTTTGGTCTGTTTTGTTTTTAATTTAAGTAAAACTATTCAAATTTGTACTTATTTCTAATAGACATTATAATTTTCTTGTAATTAAATTCTCTACAAAGTTAGTTAAATTTTTATTTGTTTATTGGCGAATTAACGACGTTATTTTATCCCAAAACAAAAAAGGTGGGTTTTTCGACTCCAATGTTTCGTGTTTAACACAGTTTTTCTTAGAAACTAATTGAGGTAGAGCTCTGGGACCTCTTTCATTCAATGTTTCAGATCAAAAGCTATAAGAAACCACCAAGTTTACCCTTCATTTTATACCCCAACCATGTCAGTATACCGTCATTTTACCGTGGGAAAAGGAATCAGGGCGAAGTGGTTCGCGAGCCGTAACTCGCCAACGTTTTCGGACCTATGTTTATATTGTCTTTTTTCTTATTTTTAGTTATAGAATCAGCATCCGAGAGATGGTCGTAGAATTTTGGATCACCCTATATAGCTGCCAACGAATGTCTAAACTTTAATGAAAGTCGAATTTTAAAGGGAAATGCTTATGCTTAAAACCATAATTTATTACTGAATTCGTATCAAGCGGTAAAACATCACACAATGCATTTGTTATCTGTTCTCAAAATTTGAATCTGTTACTCTTGACAGTAGGGGATATGAAGGGAAATTAGGAGAATCGTAGGCTATTGGTAACACTGAAGCTTTTTTTAACGAGCCATGACTTTTGAGCTGTGGGTTGGGTTAATTAAATTGTATATAGTCAGAACAATTGTTTTCTAAAAAAGGGTGTTATATAGATATAGGCCGATATATGTAAAAAAAATGTGTTAAATGCAGGGAATTTTCTGTTAACAAAATCTATTACGAAATCTTAGAAACTATATCGAAATAAGTTTCATGTTAACCATGTGCCCAATAAAATGAGAACAAAACCTTTCCTATTTACTCATTTATTGAAATTTGTTTACATTTGGACTAGAATTTTGGTCGTGCAACTGCTCTCACTCCCACAAAACAACACTGTTTTCCCTGCTAACGCAAGTTGTTTTATGAGGTTTTAAAATTCTCAAAACCAAGCGTGCACGGGGAAGGTAAACACAAGAAAATCAAATCAATATACTTAGTGACAAAGAAGAATATTAGGAAGTTACAAAGATTAGCTTTTCTAAAGTGATGTGGAGTCTGAATCAAGCTATTGAGGATGCCTCAGCAGAGAATAGACTAAACGTTTGGTTTTAAGACGAATAAAAAAGACGTGTGTCAATCTAAAGACAATGTTGTTATTACTGGAACCATAGAGTTTGCGACCAAAATCAAGTACATTGTTACAACAATTACGGAATGATCTCGAAGCGTCGAGAGCATCCTTGCACCCGTTTCTCGGCTAGCCGAGCAGATGTAGCGTCTCTGTGAAGCCGACGCCGCCGTCGCCGCAGACGTCGGGTAGTCTCTGTAGACTAGCCGAGTGTTTGGTAACTACGTAAATTATTATTGTTTAGTGGATGGTTAGTGAGGATCGGTCAATAATACAAATTTTAGCTATTCTGCGTCGACGTTTCGACAATATTTATTGTCATCTTTAGGACATGTGTAGGAAATACAATAGAAATATCAAACATAACGAAACAATTAAATATTTGGGTGAACGTGTTCGTGTATGTGAGTGTGTGCGTGCGTACGTATGTATCATTTTATATGTGAAGACTTATGATAGTTTGTTTACATCTTCAAATTATCTTTAATTTGCTCATACTATAATTTGCTCGTTTTCTTAAAGATAATTTGAAGATGTAAACAACCTATCATAAGTCTTCACATATAAAATGATACATACATACGCACGCACACACTCACATACACCAACACGTTCACCCAAACATTTAATTGTTTCGTTATATTTGATATTTCTATTGTATTTCATACACTGGTCCTGAAGATGACAATAAATATTGTCGAAACGTCGACGCAAAATAGTTAAAATTTGTATTATTGACCGATCCTCACTAACCATCCACTAAAACATTCATTGATTGACGGTCAATAAAAATTTAAGGATTTACATAAATTATGGTGGCATGGAAAATTATTCTGCAAAATCTGCAAGGTATTTAAGCAACAACGGCCATGGCCGCCTTAGTTAGTTAGTGACAGTTGACGATTCATTCAGTGCGGATGATGTTGGTTGTGGCTGATTAGTGGAAAGAGATTATTGTGTTATAATTAGTGCGGAACTCTAATAAATTACATTGTTATTGCTTGTGGACAAATTTAACTCGAATTATTGTACGCGAGTACCTTGTTGATTCCAAATTATTATCTGTGACTCAGTGGTGGGCAGCAGGTCGTGACGTGGCGTGAAATGCTACAATAATGTGTTTTTAGATTACATACAGTATATACTGTGATGTTTGGTAAAATTTTTTTTGAATTTTTTGACGACTTATCCAAAAGGACTGGTGTTTTTATACAACCTGATTGATGAGGATTTATCCCTGAAACGCGTAGTTATTGAAAGTTTTAAAGAAGTCACAAGACGGTGAGCAACCAAGTGTTTACAATAAATATCACAATGAAATACTTACACACGTGACTTGGAGACTATAATATAATGAATCACTCATTGAAGCTGGTTATTAGTCACTTCATCGGTGTCTGTATTTTGTTTCCAATGTACAATGTGACATGACAATCCGTGAGAATATCGTAACAGTATCATTCGCAAATTGTTGTGAATGCTTCAGACAGTAAATTTTCTCTACCAATTTTGGAATTTGTTTCGCAGTTGTAATACATTTAGTAGTAATAGGGTAACTTTATGCATTGTCTGGGCCTCTAATTCCACGGCTGTAGTTTACTCGCACGGATATTCTAATATTCCATTATATACGCTCTAAAGCATTCCTACTTGCACTTAATATACTAACTGCTGTACATTCATAGCAGGTTTAGACTTTCTCATTAAAAAAGGATTACAGCGACACGCTGGAGTTACAATAACATGACGGGCTCTATTCCAGTGCATGTAATAAAATGGTGCATTATATACATAGATAGTATTGGGCAATATAATCTGTGTTATCTCACTACATTTATACTGTAAGGTTAAGAACAGTGTATTCCCGTCTTTACCCTTGTATGTCGTCTTTTAAACACTCTTATTGGACATTGCATGCGCTTGTTAAATGTTGTTACATCCCACACCGGCTTCCGAAGGGATGCGAACATATGCTTTCATAGAAGAGAAATGCACCAGCCTCTACAACCCAACTCCACTTTCACCTACACGTCGGTGGGCTCTGTTACACCGAACAATCCACTCCAAGGTTGTGGTAACTCCCTTCGGCGGAGTTGATCGGTAAGCAAACGAGAGTTGGGGTTCTGTCAGGACAGGCTGGGGGTATCCTGCGTCTCGGCCTGGCAGGATGGTGGACATCGGCAGCAGGGGGTGCATCTAGTATGGAGGCGGATGAGGCTATATTAGCCCAACGATTGCACACATGGGCTAAGTCAGTTAGCCTGCTGCGACCGGAAAGAGAGAGCTCGTCAGCTAAGGTGAAAGCAACGGTCTAGAGAAAGAACACCCCGAAATCAAAGTTCCTGCCTCCAGGTTGGGGGGTTGGTTCGGAGAATTCACATAGCCCGTCTGTAAAACTTTTATGTGCAGAAAATTATCAGTTTCTTACCCCAGGCAGGTTTTTACAACTACGTTGGGAAGACGGTGTGAGCTGTGCTGCGCGCCATATCCTTGAGACCTGGAGGAACTGGAGAGCAGTTGCACTTAACCGGGACAACTGGCGGAGGCTCTTAAAGGAGGCCTTGACTCAGTAATGGGTGGTCGCGCCGCTGAATAAGAAGAAGAAGAAGAGACACCGCCTTCCGAATTGAAATTGTGCCCCTATTATGTTATCATTCCTGTGACGTCTCTCAAAAGCATGCGTCTAGCTTTTCGAATACCGTTGTTATAGTGTGTGCGGACGGGGGAGGGGCGTGTGTACCCAAGCTTAAATTGAAAGGTAAAAGTAAACTAAATAGACTATTATTGCACGAACAACAGGAAATGCAAAAAATATCTAAATGGTGTTGATTCAAGGGGTTCCCCAGAAACAGCGTTATAATGCAGTGGATCGTCTGGAGGTAATGGTGCAACACCGGAAACTCTTTATATCCATTAGCCCGTAGTAGATAATGGGAACTAAACGACTGCTAGTTCATTTTTCTCACCCCCTTTCCGGTTCTCGGGGCTCCATCCCCCGTCTCTTCTTGATGGCTTAAACATTAACTATCTCAATGTTTTACACGTCCATGGTGTACCATGCGCGACCGTGGTGCGCATGCGTGTGTCTACCTGTGATTTTGTTGTGTTTCCTGTGTTTATATCTATAAAGCGTTTACAGCTCGTCCGTAATGTGTCTGTCGCAGTATGACTGCAAACACTTTACTTTATTTTATGTGCACACCATTAACTTTCTGCAAATTCGTAGTTTTCTATTAACGTCTACAACTGTTTTTACTGCTTCTCGTAAAAGTGTTCATTTGGAAGCTAACTCTCTTGCGCATTAATAAAAATTTAATGGCGAATATTTTATATTTTGTATTCACTTTCATTTAGTATTTTATTTTGTTAGCACCGTTTGTTAACAGTCGTTATAATTCAGTATCACAAGATTTCACATCCTCCGTCAAAATCGTTAAAAATTATTATTTCTAGCCGGACATTTAGGCCGTGTTGGACTGTTGCTGTGGATAGACGCTTCGGCCCACCGTCGGAGGAATCTTCAATGTCAAGTGTTTGACAAGGTGCCGCCAATTCGCCCAACTACTGAGGGAGAGAGTGTGGTACCTCGTAGCATCTTCCTCAGTACTGGGGTGAATTGGCCAAACATTTGTCATTGAAGATGTGGCCTCCGTAGTCTGTCCACAACAACAGTCGACCACAAACTAACAGCCCCTGCATCTTTTTAACAGTGATATAATTCTGATAGACAAACGCTATTAACAATAAGGCGCCATTAATATTGAAGTGTGTCAGTTATTTCTCAACATCAAAAATTTGTCACCTCTGACTAGCAGTGATGGATATCAACCAACGACCCAGCACAATATACAACATATGATTCGAATGCAGTTGCAGTGGAGTTCATGTCTATACTACTGTAATGTGACGGAGTGCCCACATATAGGTGCGAAAGATGCCAAATTTATTTATCGTCATAACTAAATCCCCCTCCTGCTGAAGTGAATGGCTAAACGCCAAATTGTTATTGTCAAAAAGGAATTAATTCGTTCTGCTTGAATTAAATTATTTTGTTTAATAGATCTTTTACAAACCTTTTAATTAAACAATAAGCATTCGTCAATACATGACCTCCTAGAGATTTTTTCTTTCGGTTTTCGTACAAAGTTTTCCATTACTTTGTACATCCAGACAAATATCCCTTTAACCGTATTGATTTGATTAATGTACTGAAGAAATATTCGATATTAAAAAAAATCAGAAAAAAAGAAACTTAGTTCAAAATTTAAGACCAGATACATGCGCTAGTAGAATGGTCTCTTAAACTTTAGAAAAGTAATATTAACAAAGTATGATTCCGTTACCAACGTAGAGTATTTCTAATGGAAACATATGTGCCAGGACATTGGTTTTACACGTGTGGATTTCCAAGACTTGTAAGATTTAGTTTTCTAAGATTTCTTAGACACCAAATACTTATCCTTTCTTAGTTATCTACTGTTAAATAATTTAATAATGGAAGAAACGAGGAAAACGCTAAAACGCTAGGGATAGGCGTTACTAAATTTGGGTTACAGAAGATTTGAGAGGGAAGTTGCTGACAAGAATTCAAGACAGAAGTGTGTGTAAGTTTCGCAGTGTGTCAGCACATTCGATCACTATAAAATAAAAGTGTAAGAAATATTATTTCAATTAACTTTTGTAATTAACTATTGTAATTAACACATCACTTCAACTAAGCTACTTTGCAATTGCTTGGTGTATATTATACGTACCAGTGAATAAGTTTAAATATTTGGGATGTTAGATGGCAGAAAAAATGAAGAAATAAATGAAATAAGGAAAACGAAACAGGCCGCAAATAGAACACATGGTTCATTGACATCTATATTCAAGACAAGCAATATCCACCGTCAGTCCAAGGTCACATTATATAAAGTTATGATTAGACCGGTGATAACATATGGCAGCGAGACTTGGACTCTGAACAAACAAGCCGCTAACATAGTCAATACTTTTGAAAGGAGAATTTTGAGGAGAATATATGGACCAATCCATGTAAACGGTATATGGAGAATGCGTCACAATGACGAGCTCTACAAGCAGTATAAAGATAATGATCTGGCCACCACCATCCGACTGCATAGATTGCAATGGGCAGGACACATCATTATGATGGAAAACAATCGAATACTTAGGAAGGTACTGTTTAGTCAGATCGAGGGAAGAAGGCCTGTCGGAAGACCCAAGACACGCTGGATTGACGCAGTGGAGAGGGATGCTGATAATTTACTTAAAATAAAACGATCGACATCGATCGCCAAGAACAGGGAAAAATGGAAGGAGGATGATTATGGAGGCTAAGTTCGACTTCAAACTGTGACACCATAGAAGAAAAAGATTATACGTACCATAGCTGTAGAAATATCTCAGTGTATTGTAACGATCAACTGCATAAGTAAATATAATATAAATTTGTGATGCCCCACGTTGGAAGCGATATTTCTTATGCAACGATACGATATACATAAAAATAGGCGTGTCTGGCCTCACGTTCAAGAGCGACAAATTATGTAACAATATAACATTTAATTTGGGTTTCAGGTGTATCTGTAATAAGAACTCTATGTAACTTGTAACGGTATTTAAAATTTATTTGATATTAATAAAATTGTGCACATGGCACTTACTTCGACTTAAAACATTCGTTATTATTTCGTTATTATGTCGTAAGGTTTATGCTATATAAATATGCTATAGTTACTGACTAAATATTCTATTCTACTAATTATTGTATTAACGAAAAATCTCATTTCCAGACTGCTTAGTCAATTAGTTTGTTTCAAAATATCAATATTTAAATGTTTTCTTATATATTGCAATGTAACTCAAAATTATCAATAGTTACTGAATTTATCTTTTGTTTCTCAGTACTGATTTATATTTAACGCTAATTTTTACTTAAATGCTTTGTATTCATTTCATTTCAATACTAATTTGAGCTCTTGTTTACGTTAATCTTATTTCAATAACATCTATGATTTTAATTCAAATTTTACAATAAACATTGACTCTTACTTTTAAATAGAACAAGAATGTCCTTAATTGTCTTTACGTTAATTGTTCGATTAAGAGATAAATAAGTTGTTTATCACCTTATCGTCGTCAATCATACTCAATCATTGGATCCCTCTGTAATCGTCCTCGTCTCGAACTTCAGCATCACTCTCTCTTCTCCTCTTGTCCAGCGTCGCCTCTCTCTTCTCCTCTTGTCCAGCGTCGACTTCCTCTCTTGTCCTCTTGTCCAGCGTCGTATCGCTCTCTGGAACTTCTCCTCGTGCTGTTTCGGACGTCAGTTGATCTTCTGATGTGGATCTTCTTATGTAATTTTGTTACTACTTAAATATTGTTTGTTTTACAATCCTGTTACATAACTGTATGTAACTGGAAGGATAAAATTATTTACAAAAATTTAAATATTCTGTGCGGACGGGCAGAAGCTCCCGCTGCACCGTGGATGATTTAAGAAAGAGAACCACTGTAGCTTGTGTGTCCTATTTATACCCATGTCTTGGTCAACACCTGCAGTGGTACGAAATCGACATGTCTGAAATTGTTTCTGGGTTCAGTTCCCCCACTCCTTGTCAATTTCGCTATCTCTTATATTTCTGCGAATTGCAGAGTCCTGTAAGTATACTCTTATGCTTATAACTATTTTTACAACACATGTTCACTGTAATTTTGGACATTGCAACTTAACCCTTTCGATTTGTACACAGTTATTTCACTATTACACTGGTACGGTGTGGCACTTTCACATGGTTTTTGTACACAGTATTTAGTAAACTTTCTTACATTTTATTGTGTTTTTGGATTTTACTTCTTAATTATAGTTTATGAATAATTACGGAAAAACAGTAATTATGCAATTATTCATCTTTGGGTGGTAAACCCGCCTGCATAGACCTGCGTTCACACACACTAGCAAAATACTGGTGTACACACTTTCAGTTACATTTTTGTGTGTGTGTGCACGTCGATTCAGGTCGAAACACCTGTTCATATTTTTGTCTGAGCCAAGCTTGCAATCCCTGACATGCTTATTTCTACTACATTATTAAGTATTTACAGTTTATTGAGGTATATTTAAATTTTTATATTCAATGCTCAGTACATCACTTATTTGTACTGTCGCAGTATGCATATTCATACCCGTCCCATCTTGTAGTCGATTAATGTTAGTGCTAATCTTGTTATTTGAATTAGCAGTCACTGTGACTCCAACTTCGTTGTGCTTATTTGCTAAACTGCTGGACGAGGCGGCATTTCAGTGTTTCCACCATTTTCAATTCCTAAACCATGACTTAGCAAAAAAGCACGACGAAGTTGGAGTAATATTATTGCAATTGTATACTGCAAGATATTTGTTGCTATGAATCAGCAGTGTTTTCTGTTTGTTCACTTACTCCAGGTAACATAAAACGTTTTGTGAAAATTTGCTTCGTTTGGAGTGACATAATAACGCGTAATAACTTTTCACCGCTGTAGATATCACTCAAGCTTACAGACGCCTCTGTATGAGTGGTCAGCCTTCATACCGTGTGTTCGCTCAGACGTAAGCTGTTGCAAGATGGGACACAAACGCCTTCTAATGCAAGTGAACATTACGATTCACCCTTCCTTCTGCCTTAATGTACTGTCATATATCCCTTTTAACAATGTGGTAAAAATAGTTATAGGTCAGTCAGTCATAGTAAATTTTATTGTTTGTTATTTGGTTGTTTTATGTTTAACACAGACTCAGCTTCGTACGGCAACAATAATTACTTCCTCTGAAAAAATAACATATCGCTTTCAATTCTACAAAAAGAAAACATATTTTAGAAGTAATAACTTTAAACGTTAGTGTTTGAAAGTCACATACACTACACGATCACATATAAACACGATTACATATAAACACGATTGCATATAAACACGATTTAACATTTGTGAAAAGATTAAATATAGTATAATTTTATAAAACATGAAGCTACAGATAAGTTTGTTTAAGGTACAAACTTAAAAAACAAACTTTTGTCATTCAAGCAGTTAACAAACTTGTTTGACGTTTCAACAAAATCTGTCATTGTTTGAATACCGATAATGGAGGTAAAATAAAAACATTAAAAGACACTTTAGAAAAAGAAGTAAGGAGACGGAATATGAAATCTGAATAAAATCTCATATTTCCAATTGAGAAAATTCTCTTGTACACTAATTAAAAGAAAACGTTTCACAATTAACTTAGATGCAATTGGCACAAAGTCGACAAAGCAGGAGTAAAGAGGAAGAGCAAAAGAGCAAGAGAGAAAGAAATAGGAAGAGAAAGAGAGAGAGAGAGAGAGAGAGAGAGAGAGAGAGAGAGAGAGAGAGAGAAAGAGAGAGAGAGAGAGAGAGAGAGAGAGAGAGAGAGAGAGAGTGGGAGAGTGCGGAGAAATCTAATGCTGCTGCTTTGTCTGGGTAATGTTAAGGCATTAAGGCAGATATTAAACTTTATTGATAACCTGTCTGATTCCAACGTAGGAAACACTTTAGAGAATTTTAAATCCAATTTATTTCCCGGAAAACCATTTTAATGAATGGTTCTCATTACGATTCTCTGTCGTTTAGTAATAACTACTCTTCTTACCTATTTTGTTGTGCAATATCATTGAATGATTCTTAAAATTAATTTCCGAAGCCTGTTTGAAACTTGAAATTAACACTGTCGGTGTACAATAAATATAAACTGGCTCTGACATTTGCCCTCTTTCTTCCTCCGTATAAACTGATGCCACCCGGTGATATTGTACAACAGTGACGAGACAATAATGACTGTAATGTAATGACGCTGTTCAAGGTCAATATTAATAGCAGGTAACACCGAAGTGTATGTGTTATCTCAAAGCACACAAGCAACGAATCGTGATGAACGTTAGTTTTACTAATATGTGTGTAAGTATCTCCTTTGTCTCCACATTTGTTTAACTTATTTATTGAAGAGGCTACCACAAGAATTAAAGGAAAAACGGATGCATTAAGATTAATGGAAGGCGCATTCATAGTATCCGCTTTGCAGATGATATAGTAAAAATCGCAGACTCCGTAAAAGAAATGAAGAGAATGTTAGAAGTCTTGTCTGAAACCCTAGGGAAACTTAAATCAAAGGTTGAAAAGAAGAAAACAAAAACAATGGTGATAGGGAAGAAGAAAGAAAATGTAAAACTTGATATTAAATTGGGTAATACAATTTTAGAACAGGTTGAAAATGTTTGCTATCTGGACAACACCATCACTTTTTGCTATGACTTGAAGGCGAATCTCATTTGGCAGAGAGGGCAACAAATATTATTATCGCGTTTCTCAGTACAGACATATAAGACAATTTGCCGCCAAAATCTTATTTCGGTGACTTCGTATCGATGAAAAATGCAAAACACTAATTGAATTTCTTTTGAATCCAGCATGTTTTTTTATTTGTTTATAACAACTTCATTACTGTTGTTAAAATACAATGTTTTTCGGTCTGCTGGAAATATTCCCTTTGTGCCAGTGGTTATCCTTGATTTATGATCCCCTCTTCTCTTTGCTTAAACGTAATAAGCATGAGAGCGCAAAATAAATCGTGTAGGAGACGCTGAGTGTGACAAACGCGGCTTGAAAACTTTTGTAAACAGTTTTGGTGTGCAAGGCGTTGAGTTGGACTTCTGTTTTGTAACTTCAACAGACTGTTTCTTCTTAATATTGTACAAATATTATTTATAGCATAAAGAATACAATTTTCAATAGATTTTACTAACAGTGGTAATGCCAATCGTTACATTATTAAAAGTGAAAATAGGTATGGGGCAGAGATTAAGAGAATATTAACTCTAGCAAAGCAGGAGTTTCAGAACAAAAGGGATTTACTTACAAATAATCACCGAAGTATTGAGGTAATGAAACGGTTCGTAAAACCATCTGTGTGGAATGTCTTAACATATGGGTGTAAGGCGTAGACACTCGGCAAAATAGAAAGAAGGAATCTGGAAGTAATGGAAATGTGGGTCTGGATGAGCACGACAAGGACGAGTTGGATGGATAAGGAAAGTAATGTGCAAGTCCTTGCAGAAGTGAACAAAGGTAGATAACTTTTAAAAATAATTGGAAGATGAAGCTCAAAATTGTCTAGACACGTGTTACGGCACAATTAATTCTTAAGTTATATTTTTGAAAAAAAAAGGTGTTGTGAGAAAAACCAAGTGGACCAAGAGTAGCGTTCTTCAAAGCCATGGGAAAGGAGATGAATTTCCTATCGTACTGGAGACAGACATGGCTATCGATGGGGAGAGAGACATGACTAACTCGACAAGGCATTCCCTTAGATGATGATGATGACGATGATAAATGTATGCGTTTATGGGGGGGGGGTATATTAGATTAAAACTAGAGCTAGGTGTCTTACTGTTTGTTGGCACGCATATGAGACAAACGTAATATTGCTAAAGCTTTGGATGGGGAGATGCGTATACAAACCTGCGCTGTAGTAAGGGCAGACTTTTCACCTTCATGCTGAAGCAAACACTCTGCTAAATTAAAATACAACCATTAAACTGAAGCCGTTAGTTAACGCCAGGCAAGCAGTGTGTTACTTTGTACTCCACCTCTGGTTTTAGAAGATACAAAGCGTTACTGTACTTTCACTTTATTGTTCTCACGGAATTTTAATTAATTCGTTTCCTTCTTTAGTTTATTTTGACCATCTCCTGCCTTTCTTTCTACCTTATTCTAGTTTTTGTTTTTCAGTTCAACTGACCTAACTATTCTGTAATACGTTTTATGTGTTCTCTCTTTATTTATTACGATACTATAACGTACTGTTAAAGGAAACAATTAATACTGAAACCACGTCTCTCTTGAGAAAGCTTTGGTACAGTGTCAAGGAAGAAGAAGGAGAAATACAAGATAACAATTACAAAACACGTGATATAAATAAAAAGGATACTATAACATTAGAAAAATTATAACAAGCACTGTAAGTTTTAGGGGTCCGAAAGGGGGTATGACGCGAACATATGCTTTCATTGAAGAGAAATGCACTAGCCTCTCCACCCCAACTCCACTCTCACCTACACGTCGGTGGACCCTGTTACGGCGAGCAATCCACTCCAAGGTTGAGGTAGCCAATCCCTTCGGCGGAGTGGATTGGTAAGCAAACGAGAGATGGGGTTTCTGTCAGGGCAGCCTGGGGGTAACCTTGGTCCTGGTGTGGCAGGATTGTGCACATCGGCAGTAGTGTGGCATATAGCGTGGAGGCGGAGGAGCCTACAGTTGGCTAACGGGTGTACACATGGGCTAAGTTAGTCACTCTACTGCGGTAGCTCTCAGCTGAGGTGAAAGCAACTCTCTAGGGGAAGAGCAGCCCGAAATCAAAGTTCCTGGTCCTGCAGGTTGAAGGTCGAGCAGCAGGCCACTAACCTGCTTAAGTAAAAATATATGTACTTACAGAACTCATATGAGCCTCGGAAATCGGTTGACGTTAGACCGAGGAGGAGACGGGTTCCGAAACAGGTCTAAGGCCTAGTCCTTGGAGTGGAGATGATGATGATGATGATGACTAAGTTTTACAGATGGCTGTTTCCATTCTACATCGATAATTATAAGTCAGAAAAGACGTCCTCAAGAAGTAAGTCCAAGTATTTTACATCGTCTGCCTCTGTGGTTGTTGGCAGTCGTTGGGGTAGGTTTCCTACTTCATGGTAAAAGTAACATACACCTATGCTCTGTATGACGGTGGTTGGCGTGTGGACCCTTGGCCTACCTGCTGCCTCTCCCCCATTGTAATACTTCCGCCCGGGCTCGAAAGCGGCTAATTGCCGCGTGAGTCACCTCACTGTGCGTCCAGTATAAAACAATTTTTTTTGCCTCGCCCAATACTGGTAAAATTTTGTTATATTTGAAATCAGCAAAATAATATGATGAAAATGACACCAAACACGACTAAGGAATATTAAAAATTGGGCGTTATAAAGTAACAATGACGTCACTTTATAACGCCCAATTTTTAATATTCCTTAGTCATGTTTAGTGGCATTTTCATCGTATTATTTTGCTGATTTAAAATATAACAAATTTTACCAGTATTGGGCGAGGCAAAAAAAAAATTGTTTCATACTGGACGCACAGTGAGGTGACTCATGCGGCAATTAGCTGCTGTCGAGTCCGGGCGGAAGTATTACAATGGGGGAGAGGCAGCAGGTAGGCCAAGGGTCCACACGCCAACCACCGTCATACAGAGCATACGTAGCTTTAATAACAGCTTTTCTTTTATAAAATTGCTAAACTGCTATAATTGTTTTTATTATTTAGACAAAGATTTTCGTCATTACTGACATCTTCAGGTCTTAAACAACCTATTATTTAGACAAAGCATGCATAAGCATGGTTGTTTAAGACCTGAAGATGTCAGTAATGACGAAAAGCTTTGTCTAAATAATAAAAACAATTATAGCAGTTTAGCAATTTTATAAAAGAAAAGTAAGGATGGCTGCTAATTTAAACAATACGAAGTTTAATAACAGCTATAATCCCTTATTACTTCAGCCAGTGTCAAGTGTTGGTAACACGAGTATGTAGCTTATCGGAAGTTAAGGTGGGGTCAGGGGCGGAGACAAATTAAAAACAAAAAACAGATTTGAAAAAAGAAAAGGACAACAAATATTTCAGGTGTTGACTACGACAGATATTTCTATTTAAATGAATATTGTTACGCAATGCGGAAGGTTCTCTTACAACAACGGAGAATGTTACTCATGTTAACAACGGAGAATGTTACACTACATGTTACTCGGCTATCCCAGCAGAGCCCAGATGTAATGTTAGTGTGCGTACATATTGTTGTTTTGTAATGAAAGACAATTACGTAACACTTATCGTGCGTCAATAATCGAGGCTATTCCAGACTGCACCGGTCGGCGCACTGTGTTCAAGAACAGACAGGGACATTCTAGTGGTTCTGAGGCGCCTGTTTAACACGTCACCCAAAAAGTGACAGTGTTCTGGCATGTCAGCGGGGTATAAATATAAACGTCCAGCGACGGCCAGTTCAGTTTATGACTGGGCGATTTACTGAATGCGTCTCAAGTAGTTATTAGTGAAAAGTGATTACTGTGCGGGACTCTATTAGTTGACATTATTATTGCGTGTGAACAAATTTAAATTAAATCGTTACATGAGTACAATGTTGATGAATAACTTGTTGATTACAAACTGTTATTTGTGATTAATTAAAGCTGGTGATTAGTGACTTAATTGGTGTCTGTAATTTGTTTCTATTATACCACATACGACGAGGGATGAGATCGTCGTAACTTAATCTATATATCTATGAAACTCAAATTTTGAGGTTTTATGTGTACTGATTACAAATCGACACCGTTACACCGATTGCCACCGAATTTTGAACAGGTAACCTTTGACACAAGGCAAAAAACACTGTCTAACTTGGAATTTGATGTTTTGTCCCGTTCGCATGATTTAGGCTCTTTTAATTATGCCTTTTTGTTGACGCGTATAAAGACGTCAACAACACTATAGAGACCAGAATTAATTACCATAGTAACAAATAAATAAACAAATGATATTTAGCGGCATCGGAACTGTACCTTTATTTGTTCCTGCAGTATTTAATATTTTTAATATGCGATTGTATCGATATATTTTGTAATTTTGTATACAAATAGGTCTATATATTTTGTAATTGTCTTAAACGATTATAAAATTTATGTTTATACGTATTTCTGATGATGCAATGAATAAGTAATGAAATATATTAAATACTACTACTAACGATGTCAACAAGGAGACAGAATTAATTACCATAGTAACAAGTAAATAAACAAAAGCTATTTACCGGCATTCGGAACTGTACATTTATCCATTCCTACAGTACATTTTTAATGTTTTATATAATATGCGATTATATCGATATATTACGATGTGGAAAAGAAGAAGTGTACTAACTCTAAATTGTCGTATACTTAATCCAAAGCGAAAATACGTGTTGTTTTCATTTGTGCGGTTAGGTGACAACGGTTTTTGGTTTTAGTTTACTGCTGAAATAAATAAAAGCCATTGTCGAGGAAAACATAACGTTTAATGTGTATAAACAATCTTATAGCACAGTAATACTTAAAACAAAGGATTTAGCGTTTTTGATTTAACAGGTTCTTTATAAATATCTCCAAAGTCTTTATAAACAGGTACTTTTAAATCTCCAAAATCACCAACATAATAACTTAGTACAAGTTAAAATAGTACAAGTGTTGAAAACAGCTTTGAAGAGAATTTGACTAATGAGTACAAAATTGTTATACGAGCTGACAGAACGCCATATAGACATAGACAATAAAAATTATATTAAAATACTTATTAAAATCAAATATTTGTGGGCTACTAACATTTGTAGTGATTGGCATCTCCACTATTAGTACAATCTAGTAAAAATTGTATGCGCCACACTACAAATGATATTTATGCGATATCATGTAGAAACGTTTCGTCGAATTTACACAACAAAATTCAAACTCAACTTCTTGCACATCAAAACTGTTTACAAAACTTTGCAACCCGCGTTTGTCACACTCAGCGTCCCCTACACGATTTATTTTGCCCTCTCGAGCTTGTGTTGTAAAGTTAAAGCAAAGAGAATAGGGGATCATAAATCAAGGACAACCACTGACACCAAGGAAATATTTCCTGCGGGCCTAAAAAATTGTATTTTAATAACAACTAGGAAGTCGTTATACAATATAAAGAAGCTACATCCAAGAAAATTTAATTAGCTTTTTTAATTTTTCTCTATACAAAGTTTCTTAAGTCGCTAAAATAAGGGTTCGTTGGCAGTGCCTTGATTGTCTGTACTTAATAATGTTGATTAAAATAATAATATTTGTTTCCTTCTCTGCCAAATGAGATTCACCTTGAAGTCATAGCAAAATGTTTCAAAAAGCACTTTTTTTAAACAATATTGGCTCTATATTTATCGTCTAATATAAAGCAATTATTTGTTAACCACATACTGCAAGTTGTTATTTATAACATCGGAATACCGTTTGTAATAACATTAGGTTACGATTTTGACACTGTGTAATTAAATGTGGACAAACTCAATTATTTTATGATTGGTCACTCTACAATTGACATTTTGATGTTTGCGGACGATCAGGCTTTGTTAAATCGAATCTGCAAAGATTCTGGATAACAAATATCCACACCTAAGACCAAGGTGATGGCTTTTCGTGGAACTGATCCCGTACGGGCCAAAACTGTTGTAGATGGTACTGTCCTGGAACAAGTCAGCAATTTTGAGTACCTGGGCTGCAGTGTGTCGTATAATACAAATAACGACGTGGTGAATAAGTTGCATAAGTTCAACCTTATGTGAGGGACTATTTATTAGGCGAATTCTTAAGTCATCAAGTAAAGAAACATGCCTAAAATTCTACAAGGTAATGGCCCTTCCCACACTTCTTTATGAGACTGAGAATTAAACTTTAACAAAAGGGCATTCGAGCGACTGAAAATATTTTTTCCAGGAACGTGGCATAGAAGAAAAATGTTTCTCTCCATAGTCATAGAAGAAACACAGACATACGGCAGGAACTGAATATTATGAGTCGACAGGATTGCCCAGTATCGACTGAATTGGTGGAAAGATCTTTAAACTAATTAGAATTAATATTAGGCATTAACTGTATTAACTTCCGTCTTGTGACTTATCTGTTTTAATTTCTAAAACGACGCGTTCCGATGATAAGTCCTCATCTTCAGGTTTTAACATTATAAAAAGCATATTATCGATATGTGTTCCCGTGGACACATATCGATGTGTCCACGGAAATGATAACGGTCATACAGGATAAAGTACAACAGTTAATCGTTGGCAACGAGACGATGCGCATCGGACTGTGCCGACCGAGACTATACTAATGTAAAATTATGTGTGGTGTTTTTATGTGTTTTAAATAATTGACGACCCCGTTCGGGTGAAGTTGATGTTTTTATAATAAAGTATTAAAACCTGAAGATGAGGATTTATCCTCGAAACGCGTCGTTTTAGAAATTAAAACAGATAAGTGACAAGACGGAAGTTAATACAGGTAATGCCTAATATTAATTCTAATTAGTTTATAAACGTGACTTGGAGACAATTAAAACAAAATGAAACATCTTTGCCGAATGAATAACTGCCGCATTCCCAAACAACTATGTAACCATAAGCCGAGGGGACGGAGAGGACTGGGACGTCCGAGGAAGCGCTGGAGTGACCAGCTGTGATGTTTGCCTACTTGAGACCGGAACAAACCATCCTTGGTTTAAACCTTGAGGATGACGATGATGACAAACTCAATATTGTGTGAGGAGACATTTTGAGACGCCAATCATAGGTGCCTTACTTTGCTACGAAACCCTGGGCTTGTCAGTAATAAGTTTAAGAAACAGATTTGAAACGACTACAAAACAAGAGTACCTTACGGCCCCTGAGAACAATTCCGCTTTAATGGGTTTCGGTTAAATATGGATGCCTACCCACCCCAAAACTTATCATCCTAAACACATTTGGGAATTTCCAAGTTCAATCAGCTACGAGGGAAAATTTAGAATTTTACACGCTTAAGGTAACGATATTTGATAGAGAGGCAAATTCAAACGTAAAATAAGTGAGCACCATTGCAGGATGTCGAGAAATTTGTATATTTATGAAGGCAACCATAGAAGGTGGGAAAAGCGTAAATGAAATCAGATTCAGATAACCCAAAGGAAAATGACATTCAACAAAAAGAAACGTCTCTTAACTACAAATAATAGGCTATCAGTAGATGACCGATAAACTAGTAGATTGCTGTAAATTATTTATTCAAGTGTGCCCTGCATGATAGATGGCAATAAGTAAGGAAAAAGTGCTGAAACATTATTTTTAACAAAGGTGTTGAGAAAAATATTAAAGATCATTTGCATAGACAAATTAAACAAGGAAGACATTTATCATAAATGCGTAGAGAGAGGTGGAAAGACGCTTATCATAGAGAGTAACTGTTTGGAGTATTAAAAAAGTAAGAGAATACGGCCAATACGTTCCTTCAGCAGTGTATAAATAATGGAAAGTGAACTGTCAAGGAAGTGCCTCTTCAAATGTAAATATGTAAGTTGCAAAATTACATTGAACAGAAAATAATACCTAAATAACTAACTGGGAAATTGCCGCAAACGAATCCTTGCATTTAGACAGAAGGAAAATAAGAAGCAGAAGAACAAGATAAAGAAGAAGGAGAAGAAGAAAAGTAGGAGCAGGATGAGCAGAAAAGAAAAGAGGAGGACGAACAGAAGAAGAAGAAGAATATGATGATGATTATTATTATTATTATTACATCTAGTGTAACATTTCTCCTTCGCCTATTACTCATTTCCGGAGCAATAGTATGCAAGTAGGTTATTAGTAATCTTTGAAATTAAAATCCGTAAACAAACAAGGATGCTTTGTAGATTAACTGAAAATGTTAGCGACAATAGTGTATTCACAAAGGTATAATTTGGGAATTTCATTATCACTATCATCTACAGCGAGGATAAAACCAAAAATTCCATTCCCAAGCAGACAGACTAGAGCTGGTCACTCCAACCCTCCTTAGGACGTCCCATACCGCTCCGTCCTTTTGAAATATAATTCAATAGTTGTTTGGGGATGCTGCTGTCAAACTTTCCGTTAAGATGCTACAATCGTTTTAGATGATATTGGTAAATCTTGTGCAGTATGGTCATAGTATTCAGTTTCTGCCGAAAATCTACATTTATTTTGCGATATCCTTCCGCGTGCCTGAGAAATCTTATTTCGACCGCTTGAATAAAACTGACCTGGGAATTTCTGCAAATCGATTCGTAGACTTATAAAGAATCGTGGGAACGTTACCTTGTAAAACTTCAGACATGTTTCTTTACTACTTGTTTTAAAGTAAATTTATGATTTTCTTAAGAATTTTAATGTTTTGTTAGTTTTGGGATTAGAGGCATTAATGTCTTTGTTGTGTTTTTGAGTATTGGACTTGTGGTTGCCTCTATCAAAACTTCTCCGCATATCAGTTAAAGGCTGAGCACAAAGAAAAGGTGTGTCGAACATTTTTAATATCCAAAATAGTCGTCTTCTTCTTCTTCTTCTTCTTCTTCTTCTTCTTCTTCTTCTTCTTCTTCTTCTTCTTCTTCTTCTTCTTCTTCTTCTTCTTCTTCTTCTTCTTCTTCTTCTTCTTCTTCTTCTTCTTATCTTCAAGGATTAGGTTATATAAATCTCTTTCGACAGCCATCTTATCCTCGGACAACCCATGTCGCTTCTACCAATGGCTTTATAGTTCAATGCCGCTTTCGCCAATCGATCCTCTGTTACCCTTTGCCGATGATCCCACCATTCTCTTCTGTAAATTGTAATAATTTCATTTATTTCCTTTACTTCGATTTCTGCTCTGATATAGTCATACCTTATTCTATCTTGCGATGTATAATTTTAAATATTTCGAAGAAACTGCATTTGAGCACTCTCAATGTTGCCGCATTGCTTTTTTTGTCATAACCCACGCGTCACTCGCATAAATCAATATGGGTATTGCAATTGTCTTATAAAATTTAATCGTTGTGCTTTATCTTGTTTTATTTCTAAGACGTCTAAGAATCGTACCACAACTATTCCTAAATTTATTTATCTTCTCTCTTATATCATATTCAAATTCGTAGCTTACTGCATAGCCCAGATATTTGAAACGGCTCACTTGAAATGTGTCCAAAATCGTATCCAGAAAATAAAGATGACTTGCTCATCTAAATAGGATGCCAGATGACAATTGCCTTAGGAGATCTGGCAAAAGAAGCCTATAGAAAGATACAAAGCTTATATTTGGCAATACAAACAAGTATAGGAAGACGTAGCGAACGGCTGGCTAAATTCCTGACGATTTGACCAACAGCAGGCTCCATCATAAAACGACAGTGTAGTACACACGTTGCTGACGGCAGCAGCTAAGTTTGTATCCGACAAAGCAGTGTTAGAATTGAATTGTTTCTGAGTTTGTATGTACTTTGGTAACAAGTTTGAAACTCCAACGTAAAGTGTCTGATACGTGCATGCAATCACTTCAGCATTTCTCTAAAGTATTTTCAAACTTGAGCTCATGTTTTGTATCGCCTGTGCATGGAATACGATGTGTTATAGCAACTTTGTAACAAAATATGTTTACCTTGAAAACTGTTTTATGTTTGACGGCAACTGTAGAAATGTATAAGGTACACTTTTTGGATTTCATAAAGATGCAGTTGTACTGATTTGGCGCCGTGCGGTCACATTATGTAAAATAATAATGTAAAATACGGCTAATAACAGCTCAGGGCATTTAATAGCTCGCACTGAACGACTTGAACAAGTACGACCGGTCACAATGCAGAGGGTTGCGTTAATACTTGTTAACGGCCAATTCCGGCTTACGGAACCGTAGGAAAGCCGACTGGTTGTTCTTCTGTTTTCTTTTTCAACCGCCCTTTAATCTTTTACCTTTCCCTCAATATCCACGGCTACAATCCCGTAATGTGTTTTCACAATTAATTATGGCAAGGAAAGGGATCCCACAAAATCTAATTAGAGCAATACAGAGTCTTTATGTGGAGAATAAAATCTTAATTGAAGCAGGGAAACCGAGAACAGCTCCTAGAGTTGGCCTGATCAAGTGTGGAGTACGACAATGGTGTCCATTATCAACTTCTCTTTTTAATTATATATTGACGATGTCACACAAAACTGGCAGATGTGTCTTCCAGAGCATTTTATGACTGGTCACTCTACAACTGATACTTTGTTGCTTGCGGACGATCAGGCTATTCTGTTGGACTCGGAAAACAGGTTGTAGATGGGTATACATTTGTTAAAAAAATATTAATCCAAAGACTCTGGATTGCAAAGACCAAGGTGATGGCTTCCGTAAAACTGATCCCGTACGGCCAAAATTGTTACAGATGGTACTGTCCTGGAACAGATTAGCAATTTTGAATACCTGGGCTACAGTGTGTCTTATAATGAAAGTAACGACGTGGTGATTAAGTTGCATAAGTTTAACCTTATGTGCGGGACCATTAGGGGCACCCTTAAGTCAGCAAGTAAAAAAACACACCTAAAATTCTACAAGGTGGATGACCCTTCCCACACTTCTTTATGGGTCTGAGAATTGGGCTTTAACGAAAGGCCAGGCCAGTCTCATCCAAGCAGCTGAAATGAAATTTCTCAGGCACGTGACAGGGTATACTCTCCGTGATCATAGAAGAAACACATAACGGCAGGAACTGAATATTATGAGTATACTCGACACGATCGCCCAGTATCGGCTGAATTGGTGGGAACATCTTTGCCGAATAGATGACTGCCACATCCCCAAACAACTGTGGAACTATAAGCTGAGGGGACGGAGGTGTGTGGGACGTCCGAGGAAGTGAAATGGGGGAGGCTGAAACGGACGTCCGAGGGAGGCTGGCGAAGTGACCAGCTCTAATCTTTGCCTGTTTGAGACGGAACAAAGCATCCTTGGTTTAATTCTTGAAGATGATGATGATGATGACAATTAATCATATTTCCTCAACATCGTAATAATATCAGTTACGTCTTAATATAACGTTGTAAATTCAAAAATAATTTAATAATTTACAGATTTATAAACCAAAAGGTCTACTGACCAGCTCTAGTCTGTCTGCTTGGGACCGGAAAAAACTATTTTTGGTTCAATCCTTCGTGAACATGACGATAATGATGATGATGATGTTGGTTTATGTTGTTCGTTTCTCTATTTTATAAAAATGTATGTAACTTTACAACACTTACACCTATCTGTGTTTCAATGTATAATTTAAAGTATTTGGAAGAAACTGCATTTCAGCACTCTGGAACTTACCGCTTTCCTTTTTTTGTCATGACTCACCCCTCACTCGCATAAATCAACGTGGGTATTGCAATTGTCTTATAAAATTTAATCTTTGTGCTGTGTCTTGTTTTATTTATAAGATTTCTATTAATCGCACCACAAATATTCTTAAATTTATTTATATTCTCTCTTATGTCATATTCAGATTCATAGCACAGCCGAGATATTTGGAACGGCTCACTTGTTCTAAAGTGTTGTTGTTTATAACTATTTTAGTCCTCACTGGATATTTACCTTTAAAGGCCACAAAAAAAGTTAAAGTTAAAGTTAGCTACAGGGAATGTTAGGTGGATTTAGTGGTAAAGAATTTGAAATAGGTAAAGTATTTGAAAAAATATTATTAATATTAATGAATAAAAAATTAAATATAAGCAGAATTTTGTTAGTAGTTTATTAGTAGTCTGTAAACACTATCTCTTCTTGATTGTTTAAGCAATAACTATTTCAATGTTTTACGTTCCATAATATACGGTAAGGAAGGTGCGTCTACCTATGACTTTATTCTGTTTCATCTGTTCACGTTTTATTGAGTTTCCAGATTGTACGTAATATGTCGATTGATTACAACCGTCTGACTTTATTTTATGTAAGCACCATTAACTTTCTACCAAGTTGAATACTATTCTATTAACACTCGGGACTGCTTTTACTGCCTCTCATAAAAAAATTTATTGCACCGACGATGACTCTCGTTTCTCACTTTTAATAAAATTTTAGCGTCGAGTATTTTATACTTTATTTACATATAAATTTAATATTTTACTTTGTGGCCGCCATTTTTAACAGAGCAACAAAAACTTTACAAAGATTACGAAGTTTTATCATTTGTGTGTAAGTGAAATCCTTTTGACAATAAGCGAATTTAACGACGAAGTGCTAATATCTTAGTGCTTCTCGTCGAGAAGTTCTTGATGTCGAATATTGTTTACCTCTGTTTAGCAGTGAGGGTCATCAACGACCGAGCCTAAAGTACAACATACAGTTCGTATACCGTTACAACTATAGTAGTGCCATAGACAGGCTGCAGATAGTGTGAAATATGCCAACTTTAATTAAGAACATAACTACTGCGCGGCCAAGATGGAGTTAATGGGTAAGGGCCAAATTAATATTATCGAAAGCAAACTAGTTTCTTTCGCAAACATAAAATTATTTTCTCTAACACATTTTTCACATAGTTTTAATTAAATGCCTGTAGTAGTCTTGTTGTTACATAGACTTCTAGAGGTTTCCTTTATTCCTTTACACTCAACGTTTTCCACAACTTTGACCATTCAAATGAATTCTGTCAAACCATTTATTTAATTAAAAAAAAACACTAAATAAATATACAAGGGCTATTTTTTGTAAACCTCCGGTGAGTTGACACACCTGGTTCTGTTGTCATAGCAACAATCTGATTGTTTATTCATGATTTTGAGGCTTTGTTCTAACCTATAACTACTGGTTTTATAGTTATTTTGTCTACTACTGTGGTGGCGACAGTTTAAACTACAATTGAAATTGCCTCCAAGTGTAAAATTCGGTCTGTTATTAGATTTCTTCAAGCTGAAGGTCATAGTGCTGCAAAATTCATCGAAGGTTGTGTAATGAATGTGAAGGTTGTGTATGGAAAAAATGTGATGAATGATGGTTCAGGTCGCAGATGTTGTCAAAAATTTAAAGAAGCGCTAATTGATGTTAAAGGAGGGCAAAGAAGAAAGTCCGTGGCTACTGATGATGTTGTTGAAAGGGTAGACAGGATGGTTCAAGAGCGCCGTCGTTTCACAATTACTGAACTTGCTGCTGATTTTCCTGAAATGTCTAGGTCTGCTCTTAATGATATTCTTACTAAGAAACTTGGGTATAGGAAACTCTGTTCTCGGTAGGTTCCCAAACAACTCACAGATGTCTACAAGACTTGAAGAATGGGTGCATCGTTATCGTTTTTGGAGCGTTATGACAAAGAGGGTCAAAGTATTTTAGACAGTATAGTACCAGGAGATGAGATACGGATTCGTATTGTTAATCCGGAAAGAAAGGAACAATCAAAACAATGGATGCACACACACACACAAAAAGGTTTAGGCAGACTTTGACCAACAGAAATTTAATGGCTACTGTCTTTTGGTATTGTAAGGGAATTTTGCTAATCGAGTTTATGGAGCCGGGAACTTAAATCACAGCAGGTACATACTGTGAAACTTTAACACGACTGAGAACATTAGTCAAGAAGAAAAGACGAGGCATGTTGTCGTCAGGCATTGTCGTCTTGCACGTAAACGCACGACCTCACGCAGCTGCACTCACACAAAACCTATAACCACAGACAATATTGGCCACGATAAAAGTAATAAGGGCGAACCACTGACTTCAGGGTTTTGACAAGGTTGTACTAAATTCGTTTTTTATTTTTTAAACAAAAAGTTTTTAATTTATTGCCTGCAACATTAATCAGATAACAGAATTAAATTATGTTTAAAAACAACTTGTGTTAGAGAAAGATAATATTGTTCATTTGATAAAAGTGCACATTTAGCGAACCAGAGCGCATAGATTTACTAAAAAAGTTTCTGCACAAACAAATGTTGAAATTTTAATTTGATATCGATTATTTAATTATCCGTTATAAGCTTTCCCTGTATGCTGAATTTAAAATTTAATTAAAGGCCTAAAACACTTTGACGAATTGTTTGGTTTTATTTCCATGTGCTGTAAGGAAATACAAGTACGGTGATCGCGAAAGAAATCGTGTTTGAGATAAGGGCATATTCTGATTTTGCTACCCTCAAAACATGAAGAAGAGTCATTTTGCGATATGCGTGCGTGCGTGCGTGCGTGCGTGCGTGCGTGTGTGTGTGTGTGTGTGTGTGTGTGTGTGTGTGTGTGTGTGTGTGTGTGTGTGTGTGTGTGTGTGTGTGTGTGTGTGTGTGTGTGTGTGTGTGTGTGTGTGTGTGTGTGTGTGTGTGTGTGTGTGTGTGTGTGTGTGTGTGTGTGTGTGTGTGTGTGTGTGTGTGTGTGTGTGTGTGTGTGTGTGTGTGTGTGTGTGTGTGTAAATTTTTGTGTGGTGAACGATAACTGCCGCAAATTCAAAACTGAATCAAATAATGTTTTGCATATATGCTGGAGTTGTAGACAACTCAAGGTCTACTGATTTTCGTAAAGATCGGTTAAGGACAAGGGGTACCGGTAGTTTACCTGTAACATTTTACGTTTTAATAAAAGTAAAGTACTTAATTTTGATAAATAATTTTGTTAGTATCCTGAAAAGAAGGTCATAATACTCTACTGTAGAAAGGTAGATGAAACACCTGTAAATGAAAAGGGTAGTTGAATGGGGAGGGGGTAATTTTTTGTATAGATGTTATAGATTTATTCGACGAAAAATTTAAAAATTTCAATAAAATATTAAAAATTGATATTGCTTCATGCTATGTCACTACGGATACGTAAGCAAAATCATTAGTCGTTTTCAGAAAGTCACGGAAAACAAACGCTGGGCGGTATTCGCTTTTTTGCGTTGTTTAAAAGATAATTTAATCAAATTAATTCTTCATTTTTAAAATATTAACAACTAGGTACAATTCGTATTTTGATTATCTTTCTCAGCGTTTTTAACAAAAGCATGCTGATATATTTGGTTTCGTTCTAAGTTTAGTGGTTCTCCATACCGATTTTTTTTCCGAAATAACAAATAATCTGTTTACTTAGTTGTTTACCTGAGTACATTATAAACACGATTTACTCTCTGCAAAGAGATTGGATATTGAGTATAATTTTATAAAATCTGAAGCGACAAATAAGTTTGTTTAATGCAAAATTTAGCCACTTAACAAAGTTGTTTGACTAGAAAATGTTAAATACCGATTGTCATACTTGACAAAAATTTATAAACAGTAAGAGAAAATTTATAGAATAATTAGGAAAACACGAAAATGAAATCTAAATAAAATGTTTTACATCTAACTGAAACAATTTACTTATACATTGATAAAAAAAATTACGATTTATTTAAACATATTTCGCACGAAAATGGCAAACAAATTTACCTAATTTGATTCTCAGTCTTTATAATATAGATGTACAACCTCCTTCGATAATGGGTCAGTAAAACTAAAGGGGTATTCAGATGTCTCCCAATTTATGACTACGTTATTTGGATATAATAAGCTCTTAATAAGTAATAAGAAGTGTTACTTGAAAAAAGCAGTTTATAGATTACAGAAAGAGATAAAATAACTTTTAATTTCTCTGTAGAAAACAAAGGCAATGGCTTTCCTAGCTTAACATATTGTTTGGAATATTACTTTTAAATAACAGAAGAGGTTACAAGTTTCAAACATTCAAGTTGAGAATTTGAATAATCAGATTTTGGATAAGGTAGTCATTTTAATTACCTAGGTTGTAATATCTAATGGAACTGATATTGATTGGTATAATAAGCTAACAAAATTTAGACGCATCTGTGGAACGATTCATAGATACATGAAAAATAAAACACGGAAGGATACACGAACGAAATTTTATAAAACTGTGGCTGCCTTCACATTACTGTATGCTAGTGAGACATGGACTCTTGGTAAATGTATGCGCGTGTAAATCACGCAGCCGTAATGAAATTTCTAAGAGAGACGCAAGGTTGTTCTCTTTTAGATCGGAGAATGAACAAGAATATTAGACGCGATTTAAAAACATTGTATTATTGCACTGGAAGATTGAATACCACAGGAGGAGATGCTGTGAACACTTGAATTGGATGCCTGATATCCATCTATCTGTGACTGCCTTAGCTTATTACCCTACTGGGAAGAGAGATGTCGGTAGACCAAGGAGGAGATAGGTTCCGGAACAGGTTTAAGGCGTAGTCCTTGGATTGGCGGTGATGATTATGATGAAGTTGAGAATTTACTTTAAAATATGGGGGGGGGAGGCCAGAAGAACTCAACTTCAAGTATGGCATCAGACATATAGCGCAATGAGAGGAAACATTATAAAACAACAAGGGAAAGAGTAAAATAATATTCTATACATTCGCAAACGTGCCTATTCTATTATATTAGATACGAGTAAAACACTGACACGGATATCTGAACTCTGACGTGTTATCGTTAGGAACAAATAACGTATGTACCTAATATCTGACTTGAACGAAGTTCCTCATGTCAGTAACATGTTGCGCACGACTTGGTAGAATTATAAGTCAGTCAGGTTTTTCATGTTAGTAGTCACCATCACTGCAAGTTTGCTGTACTTTGTTGCTGAACTGCTAGCTGCTCCTGGTCATGCTGAACGACGGTTTTTACTTCCATGTTCCGTAAGAAAATTGAAGTATGGTGATGGCGAAAATGAATCGTCTTGAATACAAGGGCTGATTCTAATTGTACTACCCTCAAAATGTGAATAAAATTCATTTTCCATAAATTGTGTGTGTGTGTGTGTGTGTGTGTGTGTGCGTGTGTGTGGAATTTTCTTTAAGACGAACGATAAGTGCTGCAAATTCAAAGAAGAGAATCAAATAAATTTTTGCATGAGTGTCTGAGTTGTAGAGGACGCAAGGCCTATTGATTTTGGGTTAAGGAAGAGGGGTAGTTTATCTGCAACGTTTTACTTTTTAACAAGAGTAAAGATGTTAATTTTTATTAATAAAGTATCCTCAAAAAGAATTACATAATAATCCAGTGTAAAAATGTAGATGAAATTTCTATAAATGAAAATGGTAGTTAAAAGCGGAAGGGGTAATTTTTTCACGTTTGGTATTGTTTAAATGAGATTGACAAAATAGTTTATGGCTATAAAATTACAAATTTATATAAATTTAACTACAAATTAAACTGCAAATCTAACTACAATGCATGATTGTCTGCGTAGTTTTATAATTATATAAATCTAACTACAAATTAATGTGCAAATCTAACTACAATGCTTGATAATCTGCGTACTTCAGTTTCTTCATAAGAATAAAGTATCTAATTTTTCATAGATAAAGTGACTCAAAATTATACTGTATTAAACGACTACCCCATAATAACAAAAATATCTATAAATAATGAAAACAGTTTGAGGGTGGGAGATATTCTTTTAGAAATTATCAAACTGAACTCAAGTAAATGATTTTAAACATAAATCTTAGAGCATTTAAGTCACGTATGGTTCTCCATACCGATTTTTGGTTTTTGGATTTGATAGTGGTGATGACACCGAAAGGCATTGTTCAGCAGTTCAACAACAATGAACGATATAGATGGAGGGGATCAGAAACAACTACATATGTAATGAATTGGATGTTTCATAATTGGAAGAAATAATCTGTCATTAGCGAAGGCAACAACACGTGGATAGGGTTGAAAGCAGCAGTATCTCGAAGAAAATACTAGCCTACAGATCTAACTATTTAAGAAATCTGTGAATGTTAAAGTAGAAAATGCATACAAGAAGATACTAGTAACGATTTAGCTGTCAGTCTGATAAAGATAGTTCTCAAAGGGCATCAAGCTAAGAGAGAAAAACAGGTGACAGGAAGATATGGGTAGAATCATCGCCTCGACGGCGGGCAGAAGAGGCAAAGTAAATACTTCAGAAAGTGTACTTGTTACCCTTTCTCAAAAGGCAATTCAGCACAACTTCAACCAACACTCAGAGTAAATAGAAAACTCTTTCAGCGTAACGTCTGACACAAATTTTAATTAGAACGTAAAATTAAAATGAGAGAAATTTTAATGTTAAGGCAACAGAGAACACACAGTGATACTTTGTTCTTTACTTATCGTTGTTCCTCTAATGTTTTAATTTCATGATTTGTTGTTTTAAATCTTAAAAAGAATGTAAGTTTAAAAACAGAATTAGTTTTCCCATGCATCTGTGTTGATTAGCGCCTATCTTTTCAAATCTGATGTAAAGCGTCTCTCAAACAGCTAACATCCTCTGCTGGAGATACAATATCTATTTATTCTGCCATATGCTGCAGTTGGTAAGCACAAGTTTTTTTTTTATTCAATGTTCATTACACAATACTAGGAATTACCTGCTCACCACTTACTACCTGCTCACTCATTACTGTGAGCAGTGACAAGTTAAGGTTTATTAATATATATTCTATATATTTAATTCAACAAAAACAATCTTTCGTAGGTGCAATTAGCTTTCATTGCCAACAATTTTGTCACATATGATTGCGCGATCACTGAACCTTATACAGACTATAATTAATGCTAACATATACTGTACATACAAATACAGATCCTTAATATTTCAAAATGAACTCCAACTGAAATAACCCTTAATTCACATCAACTATTACAATTAAGATATAGTATTAACAATTGTAATTAATAATATAAAATAATTAACCCAAAATTTATCAGTTATGGCAATATTCAACATAAAATCAACACTTTCACATTAAACTAAATCTCATATAATCTTATCAAATTAAATAAAATTATTAAGACGATCGTTAACAATTTTTAGTAATAAACAAATAATGAATAGTTTTACATCACAACTAAGTCTGGCTATGCTTTTTACAAATAAAATACGCATTAAATTTCTTCTGTTAGTGATAGTATCTCAAGCGGTTAAAATTATTATTAACGATCTACATATCGTTAATGTAAAACATAAAGGATGATAAAGGTATTCAACTGACCTATTCATTAACCAAGATTTCAAATGTTTGAGAAAGAGTTTTTTTTCTGTCGCCAGGTAAACGAAACGATTATAAAATCTACGATACAAAACACGAATTAACGTTTTATGAATTTTCTTTTAGCTAAAGATATCAAAAAAGTTTCATTTTCACACCTTAGTTGTAGAACGTTTATTTTCCCATAATCTTCACTTCTACTAACATATATTTTAAGTATTTTACATACGTAAAAATGTCCTAAAGGTAAATAATTAATTTTATAAAACAAAGGAAATACGATATTCCTTGAGTTTTTTCCTTGTAGTGTCACATGCAGTGTCATATCTGTTAATAACACAGAAAATTTCACCCTCTCATTCTCCTAGAACAGCAAATTTAGCAAAATACGTTTTTGCTATACTTTTACAACATAAATGGGTTGTTGGCTTGTAGTAAGTGTACTGACTGGACTACTTTCTGGTATTAAGTGTGACTACAGCTGAAGTCACAGAGGACAGTATAATTGATTTTACACAGTGCTGCAGGGAGACAGAAAGCTGTGCAAGCAGTTACAATAGGCTATCACTGCTTTGTGTTTAAACCACGATTAGCTGAGTTAAGATTGTACCGTTTGACAGCCGATCTTGTCTCTCCGTATTGACGTCTCAAACTGGCGTCTCTTACAGGCAGTTACTACAAAGCGATTACAGCGGAACCCTTTGTCCTGTTTCAATAGTTGTAAATACAAACGATTAAAGCCATCGTAGCACGTTCTAGAAATTGACAGCAGTTTTTTTTCAGTGCTTTGGCTGTAATATTATTGCAGCGCCTCTCACTCGTTCATTTTTTTTCTGATTCCAACATGATTACTTATGATTTACCATTATGCTCTCATGAGTAGCCTATTTTCTACACAGAATACATTATAATAGTTTTAAAACTACAAATGGTTTTAGAGATTAAACAGGTAGAGAAAATATCGCTGTCAGTGCAAAACAGTATCGACCGAGTGCAGAAATTGCTAGGTAGAGTTGTAATCTACGCCGTCAGTGGACAATATGTATATATAAGCCTAGCTATTAATCAACATCATCATCTTCACGGATTAAACCAAGGATGGTTTGTTCCGCTCTCTAATAGGCAAAGATTATACCTGGGCACTCCAGCAATTCCTCGCACGTCCCACACCTCTCCGTCCCCTCGGCCTATAGTTCCAGAGTTGTTTGGGGATGCGGCAGTCATCCATTCGGCAAAGACGTTTCCACCAATGCCGGCTAGTCCTTATATGAGGCAATTTAGTAGTGAATTATTTGTTACTCCGGATTTGTTAGCATACTAGCATATCGCACTGTAAGACGTATGGTGGGGCTGGCACCTTCAGGCTTAAAGTCCAGCCCGATTTTCTGTTTGGGAGTTCTCCTATAAACTGGCTGTCTTACCAGACTGAAGACACCAGTTTTGCCTGTTGAGATATCCATAAGGATCTTTAATGTGATGGTTTTTCCTTGCCTCCCACATCCTACGTCGTTGACTAATGGAAGGTCATGCGTCTTTAGGGGCAATTTCTCACCGCAATGGTAAGAGGGTACCCTAACCTCTACTTGACAATGACAAGTAGAGGAGGGACAGCTTGTATCGGCTGTCACTCGGACTCCAGAGTCGCATTAGCCACCTGTAGGTGTTGCTCATCCCCACCACTTGGAGGTGCGGTTGGATATGTCCTTTCATCAAGGAAATTACTCATCATCTCCAGTACTTTGCGGGACCGTAGCTATTAATATCGCTTTAATTTAATATACTTTAATACCAATGTCATATTGTAACTAATTGATCTGTCAAAAGAGTGATTTAGTCCAGGTACTTTACAGTCATTTGGTGCGTAGTGTAAATACAATTACTGTAGAGATTGCTTGAGTATACGATGGTTAATCAACTATAAACTATATTTATTGAAATAAATGTTTTATTGGATTACTATATGTAAAAATAAATATGAAACTATTTTTATACATAGCTTTCTCTACTATTACACACTGTTTTCATCATCCTGGCAGTTTTTTAATTTCTTCTTTATAAAAATGTATTGGCCGTGTTTATATCTAATTGTGTACAAAATCTTGCACCTGTTTGTCACTGAAAAGTTTTTCCCGAATTAAATACATTTTTCGGTGTCCAAACCAAATGAAACTCACATGCTGATAAATTTGGACAGGAGTGATGATTCAAAGATGATTCAACGGATCAAAATCTTGAAGCTTTCAGACGTATATGCCTCTCTGACCTTGCCCAATAGTTCACAATAGTTCACAGCGTTCGTTGTTCTTTGTTCAAGTAAAAAAATCGATGATGAACCCAATGCCTTTAACACTCCAAAAGACAATTGTAAGAGCCTCGCCAGCAGACAAACGTGTTTTGCCTTCACCGGAGTTTATCATCTTTGCAAGCCACTCCATACTCTGCCTCTTGCTTCCAGAAGTATAATGATGTACCTGAAATTCATCACTTGTAAGAGAAAAACATGAATCTCTTTTTCCTGCAAGTGATCTCAGAAGCCTCTGAGAAATTTCACTTCTACAGCCTTGTGATTTACATTGAGAACTTTTGCCATCCATCTTGTAGAGATTTTGCGTAACTTAACTCTTTTTTAATGATTGTCTGTAAACGTCTATAGCTTGCTGGACTAATTTCGCGAACAGTTATTTGTCAAAGGTCGTGAATAAGGTCTTGAACTTGCAAAATGATCTAAGGCGTAGAGTAACGCTATTTCTGGGTCGAGATGAGTGAGGTTAGAACCTTTCTCATGACCTTCGCTAAAAATAAATAGCATTTGAACATTTGTTACCTTTACCGAATTGTGCATGCGGTCTGTCCAAAATGTCAACTGTTTTAAACACCTTCGCATACTAAAACTTAATAATTACATGTTGCACAACGGACACATGATCAACGTTGACTCATAGTGACAGTAATAAAACAAAGGGTTTTAAAACCAAATGCGCTGCGCATGTCTAGGCACTACTACCAACTGATCACTGTTGCCAACATTGATGACTGTTAAAGTATCTAGTGCAAATTTTAAAAGTAAAATTTATTTATTTCATCGACCCTCGTATGCATTTCTATAATCATCATGTCAATTTGAAATTAACTATTATTCTTGCAATTTTGTGTAATTAATTAACTCTTCTTGTAATTGTTGTTCATCTTTTTCGAGTAGCGAAACGTGTTGTGTGACAATTTGATATTGACTTTACTTGGAATTACCGTAACATCAAAGGAGTAAGACAGGGGTGTTCTCTATCTCCATGCTTGTTTAACTTTTACGTCAAAGAAGTGATCGATAGAGTAAGAGATGACACCCACCTCGGAGTGAACGTACAAGGGGAAAAAGTGAACATGCTGAGGTTCGGAGATAAAATAGCAGTGACTGCAGAGAGCTACGAAGATCTACAAAAGATTCTTGTCACAATAGATCAAATAATGAAGAATGAATTTAATATGAAAATAAACAAACAGAAAACCTCTTCACTTCAAACAATATCAGCCTAAAATAAGGAAGAATCTAATAAAGACATACGTGCGGACACTAAATCAAACATATGCAACGGTGCACACCGTACGGTAGCTGACCGCGCACTTTAACCGTCGCGCTCGACTTTATACATTAAGTATTGTGTTTTTGTTTAATTGGATTTTAATATTTTAATTATTTGACAACTATATCATCGTTTGATGATATAAGAACATACTTTTAAGTTCTGAGGATGGGACAAGTGTCCCGAAACATGTCAACTTTAGATTGAAGGCATCGTTACAGAAAGTCATAGACGGTAAGTTGCAATATATTTGATTGAACAACACGTCGCTTGGTACTAATTTCGGATTTATTCCTTTTAAATGTGTGGACACTCCCTATACGGGAGTGAATCTTGGACAATTGGAGAAAGTGACAAGAAAAGACTCCAAGCGTTTGAGACCTGGTGCTAGAGAAGAATATTCAAAATAAGCTGGAGGGAGAAGATAACTAATGAGGAAGCCTTTAGAAGAGCTCAGGAGGAGAACAGCTTTCTACGAAATTTAAAAGGGAGAAGAGGTACGTTTATAGGGCATATACTACGACACAATGGGTTGGTTAAGAGAATAATATAAGAAACAATTGAAGGGAAGAATCACAGAGCACGACCCCGTTTAGACTACATGAAACAGCTTATGGTCGATATGAACTGCTCATCATATTGTGAGTTGAAAAGAAAAGCAGAGAAGCGTGAAGAAAGGCGAGCTGCTGCCAACCAGCCTATGGTCTGCTAACCTAGGAGAGAGAGAGAGAGAGAGAGAGAGAGAGAGAGTGTAACATCTTTGCATGATTACAGATAATACTCGAGCTTAGCGGCGGTGATGAGTTTCGATGCGAGTGCTGAGGTTTACTCAGACATAGTTTGGTGTAAGGTGTAACAGAACGCCTTCAAATGTAGTTAAGATTATTTGCTTCTGGGCTGTTTGGTCGTGGGTCCAAAGCTGTTCATACTACCAAACGTTCCAACTGGTCCTTCGCCGGCCATCCTCAGTGCTAACAAACACTAACGGGATGTGAGGTTAGTGACCACAGTAGCTGGTACGATCAGCTTTGGACCACGGCCAAACAGACAAGGAAAGCAAATAGTTTTAACAAAATTAACTCCCCCCGTGTAAGCCTCCGACAATGTAAGTTGAACCAGCAGACATTGTATTTGACTCTCCTTGCCGCCTTGACAGTCAAAGTTTTGTCAACATGGTGAAGTAATCATCTGTCAAATAATCGTTTTAATCATGTAAAATATTTAAAGCAAATGTTTTTATTTGCTTATCTGTTTGACTGATGTTTTCGAAACAGACACAGTTTCATAGGTTGAATAATTATTTCGTCTGGAATGAATATAAGATAAATATTGCATTATATTTTGAGAAAAATAAAATACTTTCAAAAGCGTTAACTTTGAATGCGAGGGAAAGTCAGAGTATAATTTATCATTTATAAACAGATTAAATAGTGAATAAAATTTCATAAATTATAAAGCAACAAATCAGTTTGTTTAATGTACTATTAAGCCAGTTGACAAAGTTGTTTGACGTTTCACGGAAATCTTAAACTCCGGCCGTCATGTCTGAAGAAAGTTTATAAACACTGGGAGGGAATTTTAAGAAATAAATAAGGAAGATGGAAATAAAATCAGAATATAATCTGATATTTCTATTTGGGAAAATTCTCTTTTATAAAGATTAAAAGAAATACTGATTCTAAGATATATTTAAACATAATTAGCATAAAGAAGACAAAGCAATGGCAAGGGATACGGAGAGGGAGAGAGAGAGAGAGTGAGAGGCTGGGTAAGACAGACAGACAGACAGAGACACAGATATAGACAGATACATAGGTAGAGAGAGAGAGGGAGAGAGATAGAGGGAGAAAGAGAGACAGTGAGAGAGAGAGAGAGAGAGAGAGAGAGAGAGAGAGAGAGAGAGAGAGAGAGAGAGAGAGAGAGAGCGCTGGAAAATGTTAAACTCGATGCTTTGGAAAATGCTTTGTCGATGAATGTTAAGAGACATGGGGCAGATATTAAATTTTGTTGATATCCTGTTTGATTACAACTTGGAAAAACTTTGGAGATATCTCATACCAATTTATTTCTTCAGGAAACCATTATAATGGATTCCATCCAATTCAATCCTGTGAGGTTTTGTTTTACCTACTCTTGTTTTGTATTAAGGCGCGCAGTAATAATGAATGATTTTTAGTTAATTTCCAAAATATGTTTTAATCTCAATATTTGAAAGAGATTTTGAAATAAAACAGTCATTTAGTGTAGCTGTGTTATTGTTACAAAGTAATCACAGACAGATCTGATGTTATAATTCTGATATCAGTTATGACGGTTACACGATAATGTAATTTGAACTCTGCCAGGCAAATTAAAAATATAACCTGTGTTCCAGTAGAACAGATTCAGGAGATTTCTTAATCACATTATCTATATATTTAGAAAACTCAAAGTCTGAGGATTTATGGGTACAGAATACAAATCCACACCGTTACACCGATTGCCACCAAATTTTCCACAGGTAACCTTTGACACAAGGCAAAAAATACTGTCTAACTTGGAATTTAATATTTTGCCTTATTCGGACGATTTAGACCCTTTCAATTATGCCTTGTCGTTGACACGCGTATAAAGATGTCAACAACACCACGGAGACCAGAATTAATTACCATAGTAACAAGTAATTAAACAAATGATATTTAGCAACATCGGAACTGTACCTTTATCCGTTCCTGCAGTTTTTAATATGCAATTGTATCAACATATTTTGTAATTTTGTATACAGGTACGTCTATATATTTTGTAATTGTCTTAAACGGTTATAAAATTTATGCTTTACGTATTTCTTATGATGCAATGAATAAGTAATGAAATACATTATATACTGCTACTAAACATATCACCAACACCATGGAGACCTGCATTAATTACTATAGTAACAAATAAGTAAACAGAAGCTATTTAGCGGCATCGGGGCTGTACATTTATCCATTCCTGCAGTATATTTTGGATGCTTTATATAATATGCGATTGTATCGATATATTACGATGTGGAAAGTGTACTAATTGTGAATTGTCCTATTTCTTAATGCAAAGCGAAAATACATGTTGTTTTCAGTTGTGAGGTTAGGTAACAACGGTTTCTGGTTTTTAGTTTACTGCTAAAATAAATAAAATCCATAGTTGAAGAAAACATAACGTTTAATGTGTTATACAATGCTTCTAACACAGTAACACTTAAAATAAAGAATTTAGCGTTTTTGATTTAACAGGTACTTTACAAATATCTCCAAAGCCTTTATAAACGGGTACTTTTAAGTCTCCAATCGCTGTTGCACCAACATAACAATTTAGTACAAGTTAAAATAGTACAAGTGTTGAAAACAGCTTTGGAGAGGATTTGACTTATGAGTACAAAATTGTTATACGATCTGACAGAACGCCATATAGACATAGACAATAAAAATTATATATTAAAATATTTATTAAAAGTCAAATATTTGCGTGCGAAGCCGCGGTAACAGGTAGTTACCTATAATAGTAATAAAACAGATTTTGATAAAATCAAACCAAAAGTAGATAAATTAATTCAAAAATTAAATGGAGTATGTAAAATTAAATGCCCTGACTATTACAAATTTTATGTTGTCCAAACTAAATAGCGTTTAAAAGAAATCCTTAAATTTTTAGTGACCGTCAATCAATGAATGTTTTAGTGGATGGTTAGTGAGGATCGGTCAATAATACAAATTTTAGCTATTTTGCGTCGACGTTTCGACAATATTTATTGTCATCTTCAGGACAATTGTTACTGACGCCAAACACACAACTGTGGCACACAACAGTTGTGTGTTTGGCGTCAGCAACAATTGTCCTGAAGATGACAATAAATATTGTCGAAACGTCGACGCAAAATAGTTTAAAAGAAAGATATATACAACACCGTAAGTCATATTTAAAACGAGATATATATAAATCAAGTTTAGGTACACACTCAATAAAAAACAAAAACATATTTCCAAATTTAAATAATACGAGTTTACTAAAACACATTTCCAAAGGTCCAAAAATGACCTTATGGGAAAATGTATAATTATTTAAACATAAAACAAGTGATAAATTAATATCAGAAAAAATTCAGATTAATACGAATATGACAATATTTTTAAAATTACTAATTTAATAAAATAATAAAATATTTATATATTATATTTTTTAGTAAGACAGATACGGAAATGGGAAGCAGTATCAGAAAGATTACTACTGGTGGAGCTGGAGAGTGAAAAGGGAAAATATTTTACAATTATAGTGGTATATGGACCAGGCGAGGATGAGAAGGTGGAAGTAAAAGATAAATTCTGGAAAGAACTATCGGAAGTAACAGAGGAAGCCAAAGGAAATAAATATATTGTCGGTGACTTTAACAGTAGAGTGGGTAAAAGAGATGAGATATATAAAAGCGTAATAGGAATCTATGGAGAAGTAATGAGAAACAATAACGGTAGGAGAATGTTGGATTTCTGCTTATTACATGATCTTATTGTGACGAACACTTTTTATCAGCACAGAAATATACATAAATTCACAAGGGAACAACCAAATAGGGGAGAGAAGTCGATAATTGACTATATACTAGTTGAAAGGACCAACAGGAAAATGATAATGGACACTAGAGTCTGGAGAGGTACTGAAATATATAGCGACCGTTATTTAGTAATGACCAAATGTAAAGAACAGTTAGATAAAAACAGATAAACAATGGGGAAGGAAGAATAGAATATAAATCTATCAGATCGTATAAACTCAAAAGTAGAGATGTAAGTAATAGGTTTAAAGATGTGATCGAGGAAAAATTACAAAAGGTAAGTGAAAATATAAGGCATGCTAATATACACGAAGGCTGGAGAATAATGGAAGATATAATTATAGATACAGCTGTGGAGGTTTGTGGTGTTACTAGAATGAATAATAAAAGAAAACAGACGGTATGGTGGACTAATGAAATAAATGAGCAGATTAAAAGGAAGAAAAGGGAATGGAAAAAGTATACAGTTAATAGAACTGTTGATAACTATGAAGCATATAAGCATCAAAGAAAAATTGTTAAAGAATTAGTTAGAAAAGCGAAAGAGAGTGCATGGAAAGATTTTGGAGAAAAATTGGAAACAGATAGGTGGAAAAAAAGCTTTTCTTCAGAGTACTGAAATCTTTTAGAAAAAAAAAACTGAGAATGATATATGTATATATAACGCTAATGGGAAAATACTGACAGAAAGAAACGATATAATGAATAGATGGAAAGAATACTTTCAAGAATTACTAGGTGGTAAGGAAATCAACAAAGATGATCATAAAGTCCATATTAATGAAGAAGATGATAGGATGGTGAATTTAGTCTACATATGAAACAGCTGTTTTGAACAATTGATTTAAAAATTTTGAATTTATTAATTATATCTGATGATGATAGTTATATTACTATCGATACATTTATGATTTACAAAATTAAAAAAAATATATATTTGTTAAAAGTATTTTATTATTAATAATAATCCTTTAATTATACGAATTTGTTAAAAAAGCCGAATAAGTGTTTACATTGAATTATAAAACAGATTTATACATACCAGCAGTCGCTGAGACGTTAACCAATTGTCTGTGTTATGAGTGTTTGGAACTTGCACGCCAATCGTTATTGACTGGCGTTGACATTTCCCATTCCTTGACCTTCATAAATTGACGCCAGCCGGTGACATTAAACAGCACTGATGAGACGCTATGTCGGTTATCACAGAACACACTGGCAACGAATAGTGACAATCATTACTTTCAGAAATGTGTGTGTGTGTGTGTGTGTGTGTGTGTGTGTGTGCGTGCGCGCGCGCGTGTGTGTGTAAAAATTCAGAACAAAAAACCGAAATTCAAGACCATCCACATACTCTAATATACGTATTCTGTTAAAATCCCCAAGTGTAATATTAGCAGGGAAAAGAAAATTACAATTCTTGAATTTTGTTACCCATGACGGGCCCGAGTGTTATCACTTACTACAGTAACTTATTCCGACGGAAAACACAATTATTTTAGATAAAAATTTTTTAATTTTTACCTCACTGCCTGAAGTAGTTTTCGCTCGTTACGAACTTCATCAGACGCTGCCGCTATGAGCGCTCTCCGTCCTAATTTAGGTGACGGTGCCGTCGTTCGAAAGATCGCTGTGTGTGTGTGTTGTGTAACATGTTCAGATAGTACCTATGATTTAAATTCTGTGTGATCGTTTAGAATACGTATGTTCAGTAACTCAACACAAATTATATACTGTTGAAGAGTAATTATTCCTTTTTTCCTTTTTTTTTTCTCGGCCATCTAACGACCACATGCCAATTTCAATTCTTTTTACCTTATTAATTTCTTTTTCTCCAATATTCTTTCATCTTTTCACTGTGTCTTTTCTTCCTGTCTTTAGTCCACTTTGAACCTGCGCTTTTCTCTCTCCTATCCTGGACTACTTCCATTTTAACACATTTGCCCGAAAAACGTCTCTTTCAATTGCTTCTTCTGCTTGTATATTATTTTTTTCTAAATCCTTTTCGACTTCTTTAATCCATCTTGATATTGACTTCTTCCCCCACATACAATTGAAGATATGCTGTGTCGTCCATTCTATACAAATGTCCGCAAAATAATAGTCTTCTTTTCTCATTGTTTCTGTTATATTTTCTATACTTTGAAATATTTCATCATTACTTCTTGATTTCCAACCTTCTGAAAATTTTCTTGGGCCTAATATTTTTCTAATAATTCGTCTTTCCAATATTTCTAGTTTGTCTAAATTATAACTCAGTGCTAGACATTCACTTGCATGTGGGCATTCTGCTTCACTACTGTACTGTAATGGCTTATTTTCGCATTTTTAGATATGCACTTTTTATTGTAAATATCTATAGTTATACCATATTCTTTTTCTATCTTATGAATCATTTCTTCTGTACCAGATTTTTCTAAACCATTCTCTTGAATTATTTCTCCTAGATACTAAAAATTTTTGAACCCTCTCTATTTGACTAATATCTGTTACCAGGAATTTTGGCGCATTTTTAATGTTCGTGAGAAATTTGTTTTTTTCTGCAGAAATTCTTAATCCTGTTCTACTGGTTATTTCTTCTAAACAATTAAGATGTGTTACTGCAGATGTAAGATGTTCAGAACGTGTAGCAAAGTCACCTGCGAATGCCAAACAGTTTATTCTTTATCAAACAGTTCATCTGCAAATAATTATTTTTATTATTTTTGTGGTTGTGTTTTGTGATTGAAGTGGGTTTTTTCATAGTAAGTATTCACTTGTATATTTGATGTTTTGAGTACATATTACATTTTGTGAAGTTTTGTTATTATTATTTCGTTGACATTCTATTATCACTGGTCGACAGAGTATTACTTATTTATTTACACGTATTAATTTACAATTAGCGTGAAGACGGTTGCCGATTGTTTGGGCGGTCAATACGTCGCATTCATAACATTTTCTGTGATTGCAAAAGTCCGCCAGTTAAATTCAAATTCAAAAGTAATAATCATTTCTTTCTCAATGTTGTAAAATCATAAAAAAGGACATATAGCACAAATTATGAACAATAATGAAGTAAGAGAAGCTGGAAAATTTAGAAAAGATAAAAAAGTGGAACAAAGATGGTCAAAAATGAGAATGAAGGGAAGGAAACAAATTAATTTAAATTCCGTGAGAACAATAAAGTGAAAGTACAGTAACGCATTGTATCTTCTAAAACCAGAGGAGGACTACAAAGTAACACACTGCCTGCCTGGCGTTAACTTACGGCTTCAGTTTAATGGTTGTATTTTAATTTAGCAGAGTGTTTGTTTGCTCAGCGTACGGTTAACCTGCCCTCACTACAGCCCAGGTTTGTACACGCACCTCCCCACATTCCCTAATTCTACGTTCACCTTTCAACACTCTCACCATTTTCCTTCAATTCTTACGTCATCCTCATCATCATCATCTACAAGGATTTAACAAAGGATGGTTTAATAGGCTCAAGTTGGCAAGATTAGAGCTGGTCACTCCAGCGCTTCCTCGGACGTCCAACACCTCTCCGTCCCCTCGGCATATAGTTCCAGAGTTGTTTGGGGATGCGGCAGTCATCCATTCGGCAAAGATGTTCCCACCAATGCCGGCTAGTCCTTATATGAGGCAATTTAGTAGTGAATTATTTGTTACTCCGGATTTGTTAGCATACTAGCATATCGCACTGTAAGACCTATGGTGGGGCTGCCACCTTCAGGCTTAAAGTCCACCCGATTTTCTGTTTGGGAGTTCTCCCATAAACTGGCTGTCTTACCAGACTAAAGACACCAGTTTTGCCTGTTGAGATATCCATAAGGATCTTTAATGTGGTGGTTTCTCCTTGCCTCCCACATCCTACTTCGTTGACCAATGGAAGATCATCCGTCTTTTGGAACAATTTCTCACCCCAAGGCCAAAAGGGTACAAGTTCTCAAGGGCAAGGGGACAAGTAGAGGAGGAACAGCTTATACCGGCTGTCATTCGGTCTCCAGAGTCGCGTTAGGCACCTGTAGGTGTTGCCCATCCCCCACCATTTGGAGTTGCGGCTGGATATTTCCCTTCATCAAGGAATGAGCCATAAGGGGCATTACTCATCCTCTCCAGTACTTTGGGGGACTAAATTCTTACGTAACACATTTATTTTATTTATCAACTCTTCTTTATCAATTTTTAGCTTTTCCCTCCGTTCTCCTTTTAGATGTTTATTGGGTGTTACGAACGTAAAAACGATGTGTTTTGGTCCAAGACTTCCACACATGTAAAAATTAATTTGGGGAAATGCAGGTCCTCAGGAGAAACACTCTGAACATACTCAGTGACTGATGTTACCTGTTGTTTTGCTCTAACTGTAATAAATTATTCCGACCCGGAACACAATTAATTATTTTATATGAAAATTTTCACCTCACTGCATTAACTAGTTTTTTTCTCGTTACGAACTTCATCAGAGGCTCCCGCTAGAAGTCAATTAAATGAAATTTATTGTTTTTTTTTATATTAGCGTGTGTTGAACAAGTGTAAACTTTAAGGACTGTTGTACATTAGTTTTTTTGTACACTAAAACTTTTATTAAAGTTGTTAGTAACGATACCTCTGGTGTTTGATTATTTATTCCACTATTATAAGATCACAATCCATGCAAATTTCTCAGTAGTATCAATTCGTATCTACACTGTTGCTATGACCATATCAAAATTACATACGTCATACTAAAGATATTAGTTACACCATGATGACCGGAAACACTTGGTTGAAGTTGTAAAACTGAATTTCAGCTTCACAAGTACGCGGATACTAAACTGTTAACCAACGTATCCAACCCACATTTGTCATACACAGCGTCTCTTAAAGGATTTATTTTGCCCTTTTACGCTTATGTTGTTATATTAAAGTGGAGGGAACGGAGGATCATAAATCCCGCAGCCTACAGCTGACACTAAGGAAATATATACCGCGTGCCTAAAAAATTGTATTTAGGAGAACATATAGGAAGTGGTTAGTAAAATTAAACAGACAAGTAAATATAAGTTGAATTGAATTAGTTTTATGCAGCTGTTATTTACGTAAAGTGTGGTATGTCACTGAAAGCGTATGACAATATGTCATTTGTATTTACAGAGGAACGTGAGTAACAAATATAATACTCATTCCCGTCTCTAACTTATGAGGTTCATTTTCAATTCGCAGTAAAATGTTACAAAACTTACCGGTACTTTATTAGATTTATTCTATTGCGGCTCTAAAGTTATCGACTAATTCATCTTCTTAGTCATACTCTTCTACCCGTCGGGTTTCGACGTTTTCGAGAGGATCCTCTCCATGTCGTCCTGTCCAGTGCCAAAACCCTGTCACTGCCCAAACTGCTTCTCTGCCTTCTACATTCTTCTTAATGTTATCCTCACGTTTCGTTCTAGACTGTCCTCTTCCTCTTCTGCCTTCTGCTTTTCCCTTCCATGGAAAGGTCTCGGGTACCTTTCCTCATTCGTCCTACAGACGTGGCCAAACCAACGCAGTTGCGAGCTTTCTATTTTATCATTTAAAGAGAATAACTTCAAATTCTTCCGGTTGTTAACGTTTCTCACTCTATCACTACGATTTTTCTTCTCAATTCTCTTCATAAATCTCATCTCCATTGCTTGTATTCTCTTTTATGTCTGTCATTCATAGTCCATGACTAGCAGCTGTACGTCAATGTTGGAGCTGTTGAAGCTGTACGTTAAGGTAGTAACTTTCTAATCAGTAATGGAATTTGTTACTTCATAAAGTCTGAATAACGTTTGGAACACAATTAGGTCAGGATTTTGTCACTTCGTAATCAGATTTCTACAAATCTCAGTTTTGTAAATGGGTGCCAATGTGGCAAACCTAATCAATGTGGTTTTACTTTGCTATAAAATTCCTACCGTGACAGCAGTAAATTTTAGAAATAGATTTAAAACAATAACACAGCAAGGGTAGCTGAAATGTGCTTACAGTCCGTATGAACATGAATTCTCGCAAATGGTTTCTTTGGATTGTGGATCCCAGCTCACACAATCACTTATTATCAATAATATTTGGAAATACAAATTATAACCTCATTTACGAGGGAAACAATTTAATTTGATTTCGTAATGGACTGACACAGCAGGATGTTCAAAAATTTCCTCATTTAGGAACAGTATCACAGGGAATGGATTCTGCATTCTGGATTTTATTGAACAGAGACAACTATGCTGGTGAGGACACATGCAGAGAATGGATAGTGATAGAATGGTAAAACAGGTTTGGGAGGCAAAATCAGGGGGGAGAAAGAAGAGAGGAAGACCGCGACTGACTTGGGATGGAATGATGGGAAACATTTTGAGAGAAAGAGGCTTGGGCTGGAGGGAAGCGAAGACATTGTCAATGGATAGAGTAAGATGGAAAAAATTTGTATATAGAGTGTAGTTGATGTACTTATATATTGATGTAACCCGACACTAATATGGTATAAGGGTATTTTGATAATAAATTTTGATAATAAATCACAGGGAATGGAAAAAGCGCGAACAAAATCAGAAATAACACTGGCCAAGGAAAAACCAACATTTAACAAATCGAAATATCACTTCGTAGGCTTGCACGGCCGGAGGCAATGTTATTAACTTGAGTTCCCGGGCAATATGGCCGTGGCCCAACGTTAAAATCCACAGCAGATGTCCATAGGTGAGCCATTAACACAGTACTGTGGCCGGTAACGTGAACGCCCTACGTTAGCGCAAACTCAAATGTTGCACTGATGATGGCCGTCGATGGCACGGCCGAAACGTCTGCTATGGATTTTAGCGTTGGACCGCGGTCAAACAGCCCGGGAACTCAAGTTAATAAAATTAAAATATATTTCGATTGCAAATAATATCATAATTTTTGACAAGGATTAACACAAAAATGATTAGTTCTGGTCCCAAGCGGATAGAATAGTCGCCTCACCGCTTATTCCCACGTCCCACACCTTACCGACACTTTGGCTAAATCTGGTAGTCGTTTGGTGATGCGGCGGTAACAGTTCTTCTTAATTAAGCTACGTAATTTTAAAAAAAAAAAAAAAAAAAAAAAAAAAAACCTCCGTTCAACAGTCCGTTAAGGACCAAGGCGAACCGCACGGCTTTTGTGTTAGTGTGACGACGGTGTATGGCTAGTACTACGCGCCACCAGCCTCTAGTTGCGGTATTCACAGCCAGGAGGCGGCGCTGTTATCCCAGCGCCTACTCAGTTTGCCTCACGACGCTGAGTGGACGCCGTACGGAACCCTTCCGCCGGGAATTTAATAATCCTTCTGAAAATCTTACAGACATTTTGTAAATTAAAGGACGGGGTGGTGTTGTCACCTTCGAGCTTAACATCCAGCGCCGACTGGATGGATTGTCTCCCATAAACTGTCTGTCTTAGCCGACTGAAGACACCAGTTTTCTCTGTTTGAGATACTATAAGAAGTACCTTTGCTGTGGTCGTTTCTCTTTGCCTCTCACATCCTACACCGTAGTCCAACAATCGGTCAATCGCGCGCTTAGTGGCAATTTCTTACCCCCAAGGGCAAGAAAGTAATCTAACCTATAGTTGTTAAGAATTTGAGGAGGGACAGCTTGTACCGCCTTTCACTCGGTCTCCAGAGCCGCGTCAGCCACATGTAGGCGTAACAGCCCGTCCCCCACCACTTATTGGAAATCAGTAAATGGTCACAGTATTATTAAAAACTATTTTTTCCAGCGTACACCTGTATGAGTATACATCGTACACGATAATGAATACGGAAAAAGATCAGTGTAAATTATTTCCCAGGCTTACACGGTCGGAGTCAATGTTGTTAAAATCCACTCCCGGGCTGTTTGGCCGTGGTCCATTGTTTCCAACTAAAACAGACGTTTCGGAAGTATCATCGACTGCCATCTTTAGTGTAAAATTCGAGCGTTGCTAACGTTAGAGAATTTATAAGTAGGAGTGGTGTTCCTCCTACTTAACCAGGACTTCCTCCTACTTAAACGGGGCTTCTCCAGACTTAACCACAGTACTGTGGTCTCTAACGTGTACACCAGTGGTTCCCAAAGTGGGATCCGCGGACACTTTTAACAACAAATAGAATATACCTTAATTTTATACGATTTTTTGTAGTCTAACATTTAAATTTTAGAGTCTTAAAACAATTAGTAGAAGATTCCAGTATCTTTTTTGTTTCAAACTAATTTTAACTGTAAAAATAATTTGAAATCATGTCGTGTAGCAGATCTGTTTGTCAGCCGAACTGACTAGAGCGCTGCACCAACGCAGAACTGATCGCGCTGTTTTAGTCCACGTATAAGCACTGTATCTTGCGTATAGAGCCAAGGTTGGCAAAGTTAAGAAATAAACTTGATGTCAAGAGTGACTTAATATTGAAATTATCAGACATTAAACCTAATATTGCAGAACTAATTGTTCAAAAGCAGCTTCATTGTTCACATTAAACTATGTTTGACATCATTAATATTATAATTTTGCAAGTTAAAAGAATTTTGATTTTAATACATTTTAATTAAAATATAAGAGTTTGTTTCATGTTTACTGTTTATTTTATTTCATAACTCAGACGGGGTCCGCGGACTGAAGAGTTTGGGAACCACTGGGGTACACCCTACGTTACAGCAGTCGATGGTACTATCGAAAGTCTGTTTTAGGTGAAAACAATCGACTACGGCCGAATAGCCCGGGAATGGATTTTAACAGCAGTGTCTTATACAACGGATTTCTGTAACAATGGTCTTCTAAAAAACGTAGGCATTCACGGCCGGTATTCGACTGCAAAACAACTGGTGGGCTGTTGTTAGGCCGCGTGGTCCAACACTATTAAAATTATAGTTGCCATCAAAAAGCTGGTCCATTGCCAGTGACCCCGTCAACATCAGCTACATAAAAAACACTCAACAAATTCACAAAAATAAAAGAATTTCCACAAAAATCCCACTTGTTCAGTGCGGCGGGAAAGAGCTACGAGAGACTGAGATGGTGGACACGGTCGAAACGTCAATTTTTGTTATTTTTAGTGAATTTACTGAGTTTTATACATAGTTTATGCTGACGGGGTTGCTGTCATCGACCAACTTTTCGATAGCAACTAATTTTAATAATAGTGTTGTGAATAGCTCGGCCTAATAGCCCGGGAGTTGATGTACTATGATCTTCACATATTGTAGCGAGAATCCTGTGGAACAGTCTAGAACGTCTTCCACCCTCCCCTTCTCCACCCGGGCAGGTGTTCGTCTCAGTCAAGGCCGCGCTCAAGTACGTTCCACAGTCCTCTGGAGAACACTTGAAGTACGCGGTAAGTGGCGTGACGTTGAGGGTGGACAATTTATATAAAACGTGCGCTACCTACAGAAAGCCATAGTAGCCGGCTTGTCAGTTGACAGTGAGCGATTTCCTTGGCGAGGATCGAGTGTTTGTAGACGTATTGTAACGAAATGTTGTTGTGTTATAAGTAGTGCGGAATTCTTTACAGTTGACATTATTATTACGAGTGGGCGAATTTTACTTCAATTGACGTCAGAGGCTATCTTGTTGATTAAAAATTATCAATTGTGATAATTAAAGATGGTTATTAGTAACTTCATTTGGTGTCTTGTATAATGTTTCCCATTGTACCATACGACGATCAGTTAAGCCGTCGTAACAATATTTCTGATGGTATCATCGGCAGGTTATCACGAAAGGAATATTTATGTTGTATATACTACGTTCCTCACTGCAGCAACGAAGTTTGTATCTGACAAAGCAGCGTTCCAATTGAATTTGTTTCTGAGTTCCAACTTTGGTAACAAGTTTTCAACTTGAACATAACATAACGTGTCTCAAACTAGCACGAAATCACTTAAGCCGTTCTCTAAAGTTTTCATATTGGATACCTATTTTATTACGTCGTTCGCGTAAGAAACACGTTATAGTTTATTTATTCAAATAAACGTCGAGTTTATATTTAGTTTATGTTTGATACCACAACATAAAGCTTCAGTTACTCCATTAAGGATCTGATAAGGATGTAGGTGTACTTGCCCAATATCGGCTAGAATAGATGAATTACCTTAACCTAGTGGTGACTGCCGCGTCCTCCAACAAAAAAATAGGTCGGAGGGGTTTGTAGCGCCCTAACAAACGTTGGAGTGACAAGCTCTAGTCTATCTTGTTGGGACCGGAACAGACCCTTTTTGGTTTAATCTTTGCTGAAGATTATGATTATGTCGAAGGTCTACTCCGTTGGTGCCTTGCGATCACGATATGTAAAATACAGGTAATAGTGTCATGAAATAACTCCAGCTGAAGCTACTTGAGTAGTGGCAGAGCATTTGCTAAGAGCCCATTAAAGTTGCCCTAATGATATTGTTACGACGGTCACACTGATCGTTGTATTGTACAATGGAAACAAAATAACAGACACCAATAATATCACTAATTACCGACTTTAATTAGTAAAAACAATAATGAAAACTCAACAAAGCACACATATACAGTAATTCAAGTTACTTGTGTCCAACAATTAGTGCCCCTTACTACAGTTTTACAATAATTAACACAATAATCACTTTACGTGATCGGCAACAATCACTTGATCTGCACTCAACAATATCGCCAGGTGTAACTAAATTAATAGCTGGCCGTTGACGCTTATATACCGAGCAGCAGTTCCAAAATAATTTTCCATACTCCTGGCGGCATAATTGGCATAGCTACAAGACCTCGAACAGTCTGAAGGCTACGTTAGAGCACGACCATGACAGACGCTGCACGCGCTGGGTTAGTCGAGAAACGTGTAGAATTATGCTCTTGGATGTTACGTAATTGTCGTAGAAATATTGCAACGTTACAACAATTATACAAATATATTATCATGTACTCAACGCAACTATAAAGTGTATTACACCGGCCGGGTCGCAGGATTTTTTTTCTCGTTGCGTCAAGTATATGTAGTTGGACAATAATTAAATTAATTTTAAAGAGGAGTGAGGTGTTGTTGACATGAAATAATCATTTAAAACCGTTTCAAAATAATCATTCTATTATTAATTAATTAATATAAAAATATTTAAATATTAAAATTTCAAACATTAGACAAATAAATATTCACCTTTATAAGCTTTACAAATATACTGTAACCTGCTATGCTACTCATAACATACAACAAAAGTAAACACCCATAGCGTATAATCTTACTAACTAAACAAACATGTTAAACAAGTTATTTAAATTATTTTTTATTTTTGTGTATCTGAAATTAACTCAAATTTTAAATAATTATAGCAACTCAGTTACAAACAAAATAAGATTAAGTTTCAAGTTTTAAGTTTGTTTATTTATTGTTGCTATAAACAAATAAATATGATAAATATGATTTTTCCCTAGATAATATTAAATCTAATTTTACACGGCATCTAATTTCAAGCAATCATTCATATACCAATTTCAACGCTAACCTTATACCTCTACATTATTGTAGTAAGGGCCGTTACATGGATGCACTCGAAGAATTCGAGATATATAGAGGTCATAATAACCCCGATATATGTGACGACATACTCAATGATAAACTTAACTTCAGGTCCAACCCACTGTATGATACCGCGCTGCGATCGCTTAAAGATAATACTAGATAACAGTGCCCATCCACACAGTCTTGACATGCTACACGCGGTGCACCGTGTCGGTTAATAGTACGCTTATAATATGTTCATTCATTGTATTTTATGTATTTGTTTATTATGTGTTTGTTTTAATATGGATTTTATTATATAACGAGCTCCTTTGGAGTGAAGGTCTGAAGATGGGTCATATGGCCTGAAACGCGTAACCCAGCACAAATTACGCTAGACGTCACTTGACGGAAATTATAAGGGAAATTATATATAAATAAATATGATGTTACATTTACTTTCAATCTATTATCACTCAGCATAGTACACTGATGCGTACTGTATGGAATGTTCTGGATTTTCCGCGAGGTATATATACAAGTACTCAGTGACTCTCAGTTCAGTTTGAGTCGCAATTTATTGGAGTGGTGTTTGTAATATTGTGGCAAAGTATTATGTGTTTTATAATAGTGCGGGACAATTGTAATACAATTGTGTTTTATATTAGTTTTATGATTAGTGACTTAATTGGTCCCTTGTATTCTGTTTCCCACTGTACCATACGACGATCAGTAGACGGTCGTAACAATTCTTTTTCTTTGACCTATCTAAACCATACCTATTGAATTTTTAAGCTGCCTTCTTGAATAAATCCAATGCCACTGTTGCCACTGATTGCCAGTGCAATCACAAACAAGCGTGTCTTCTTTGCCATCCGTCTACAGAGAAATGACGAAAGGTATTGATTTTGTTTCATTCAGGATAAAACGTAGCACAACATCCCACCGGACACACGTCCTCCCACTGTCCTTTTGACGGTAGGTTTAATCCCATCATGCTACAAAGCGGTTGGTTGCGTTGATACTTTTTCCCGCCCCATTCCGGCTGACGTCGCTTACCGAGTTCCAGATAAACCGACTTGGTTTTAGTTCTATTCCCGACAAGGTTCTTTTTTCATCCGTGCTCAAATCTTTCATCTTTGTTCTCCACAGCGAGTCTACGATCGTGATCGCATATTTTGAATTGTGTAATCAATAACCTACTCTTAAAGTTGTAATAGTAAATGTAGTAAATTTAAAAATAATTTAATTTACATTACGAGGGTCTACATTTTGTCAAAACCTATGTAGCTTTCACACACATACACACGTCCATACATTTGAGTGCGCTCATCTGTTTATAGTGTCCTTTGGCATAATAAGATAGTATAAAGCATCATAACAAAATAAAATTACACAAACGCCAGCTAGGTGAAGACCTATTGATATCGTTGCGTTGAGCTATAAAATAACAAAACTGCCTACGTGGCTCTTACCACGCGGAAACGCAGTCCGGGTATACAAACTTGTTTACGAGAGCTGTCGGCAACACCGCTCTCATGACTTCGTATAATTGCTGTTTGCGGTTCCTGTACAATTTATGTTTACTGCTAACCTCAACCCCTGCTCTCGTACAACCGTTTTACCCAGTTTTACGCAGTTCACCCTCCTCTAGCTAACGTACATCTCCGTTTTCCACATTAAATTTCAATCGCTAAGTGTTGCCGAAGCTTCTCCCTCACTTACTGAGTTAATTGAGCTAGAATTTTACATAGCAAAAACTTGGAGTAAATGTAATGTGATAAAGAAAACGTCGTATGTTTGCTTCCTAAAAACGGATACGTGAACGAAGGAAAGAAGAGAAGACTTGTAAAGGTGTCCATGGATTTTTTTTTTTTTTTGTATCGGCCGTCTAAGTTCCTCATGCCAATTTGAGTTCTCTTCTTTTTCTCCAATATTCTTTCATCTTTTCACTGTGTCTCTTCTTCCTGTCTTCAGTTCACTTTAAACCTGCGTTTTTCTCTCTCCTACCCAGGACTCCTTCCATTTTTAGCACTTTTGCGCGAAAAACGTCTCTTTCAATTGCTTCTTCTGCGTGTATATTATTTTTTTTCTAAATCCTTTTGGACTTCTTTATTCCAACCTGATGTTGACTTCTTCCCCGACAGATATTTGAAGATTTGCTTTTTCAACCTATTGTCGTCCACCATGGATTTTTGTTGTTGTTGCTAAACGTTGCGTCTGAAATAAACGGCGTCTGTACAGTAGACTGTAAAAACGTTCGCGACACCTGTTCCGAACCATTTACAATTTTACAATATTATATTGTCTATAATGTATACTAAGAACTGCAGTTGATAAAACTGTTTGGATACAAATTTGTCTGTAAAAATCTGTGGTTATCAATTTTCAATAAACAAAACAATTTTAGAATTAGAGCAAAACAGGTAACACTTCTGGTGTCATTAGTAAAGTTATCAGTGTTAACACATTGTTACGATAATTACCTAAGGTTCTCAAAAAATCGGCAGGTGCAGTTAGGTATAATCGCGTTACGGTGGCCGCTTCATAGCTGCGCGAAAAGTGAGGGTAGTGGGGAGACTAAGGGCCCTTTCACACGGGTAAACCAGTCAGCGGCATCTGTCTATGGCAGACGTCTGCCGTAGTAGTCTCACGCGAGTTTGCTCTCGGCACACTGTGCCTAGGTGCCTTGCACCAAACGGTCCAGCCTCAGTGAGGGTAGTGGGGAGACTAAGGGCCCTTTCACACGGGTAAACCAGTCAGCGGCATCTGTGTACGACAGACGTCTGCCGTAGTAGTCTCACGCGAGTTTGCTCTCGGCACACTGTGCCTAGGTGCCTTGCACCAAATGGTCCAGCCTCAGTGAGGGTAGTGGGGAGACTAAGGGCCCTTTCACACGGGTAAACCAGTCAGCGGCATCTGTCTACGACAGACGTCTGCCGTAGTAGTCTCACGCGAGTTTGCTCTCGGCACACTGTGCCTAGGTGCCTTGCACCAAACGGTCCAGCCTCAGTGAGGGTAGTGGGGAGACTAAGGGCCCTTTCACACGGGTAAACCAGTCAGCGGCATCTGTGTACGGCATACGTCTGCCGTAGTAGTCTCACGCGAACTTGCTCTGTGCAGGGTAAATACGCTTCAACAAATTTTTTTAAATTGCTTTTTTATACGGTATTTCGAAATTATGAATGAGCAGGAAGAAGTAGTTGTAATATTGGCTCTAGCACTAATTAAAAATAGAAAAAGATGTAAAGAAGGAACAGGAAAATGTTGATTGAAAATATACTGACGAATTTACAGACAATGGACACTAACTTCAAAATTTTACATACTTTATTTCAATCAACGGAATTTTGTAATGACATATCTTTGATGATGACCAAATGACGGTCTCAAATTTTTAGGGATCACTATACGAAATAAGTAACACCGCTATGAAATTTTGATCAAGTAGGTAAAAATAGAGAGATTCAATTATAGGCCTATATATATGATGTTTTGAGAGCCTCCAAAAATTAAACTTATAAATGAGGCAATATTAAGGTAATATACCTTACAAGGTAAGGTAAGGTAACTTATAAGATAATATAAGGTTAATATAAGATTATTAACGTGCAAAGTAAAAGAGATGTGCTTCTGCCTGAAACTGTCAAGTGTGAATATATTAATATTTTAGCCTGCCATATTAACAAAAGTAAGTTGTTAATATTTGTTACATCATGTAAATAATTACTAGTATACTAGTATTACTAGTATTGGCCGCTTTTCTGTTCTGAATTGTTTTATTTTCCTGAGATATTCAATTATTTTTTGCCCGTATCTCTTGACGTTCATTTAATACACTTTTGTTATTTCTAATATAAACCCTAAGTTTATAGTAAGTTTTCTTAAACATGATAAGCTATCTTAAAAGTTTACACTAGACTAAAGAATTTGATGAAGTTTTCGTAGCGTAGGATAAGTTTTTGTGTGTTGAAAATAATAATTAAATGAAATACAGACGAAATGACCCACATTGATTTATGCGAATGAGGCGTGGGTCATGACAAAAAAGTAAAAGGAATGCGGCAAGATTCAATTGCTGAAATGCAGTTTCTTCAAAATACTTTAAATTATACATCGCAAGATAGAATAAGGAATAACGATATCAGAGCAGAATTTGAAGTAAATGACATAAATGAAATTATTTCAATTTACAGAAGAGAATGGTGGGATCATCTGCAAAGGATGACAGAGGATCGGTCGCCGAAAGCGGCACTGAACTATAAAGCCAGTGGTAAAAGAGACGTGGGTAGTCCAAGAATGAGATGGGTGCCGGAACAGGTTTATATAACCTAATCCTTGAAGAAGAAGAAGAAGAAGAAGAAGAAGAAGAAGAAGAAGAAGAAGAAGAAGAAGAAGAAGAAGAAGAAGAAGAAGAAGAAGAAGAAGAAGAAGAAGAAGAAGAAATACAAGTTTCTTTAATGCTCTTCATAAGTTAGTTTGAGAAGAGGGCTCATGTTATCTTGTTTCAGTAGACAAACAATACAAAATTACGAGCCGGTGGGGAAAAGTCAAGCTGAGGCAGTGCAGTAAAAAAGGCGGGGAGGTTTACTTCACTCGTCTCTACTTCCTGTTTCATCCCCTATTTTTACAGCCGGAAACTCAGGCAGTATCCACAGAAAAATATTAAGTCTGGCGTCTAGCAAGCGACTGCCATATTTTTTCATAATTGTGTGAGTAAATCACTTACATTTTCCGCTTGGCGATTTGGAAGAATAATGCGTAACACGTTTTCCTTGTGGTTTATAACTCAAAGCTCACAGCATACTCACTTCCTTGATAAGACAAAACTATCTATGTTCCTCAAAGTGGCCTGCAATATCTACCAATATCTACCTCAAAATCGATTGTTCTCCCACAGTACACTGCAATCACACAACAGACGCTGCATATATAGCCTATTCATTATTCACTTACATTATTCTTGTTATATAAATTGATAATAAATAATAATATTTTTTTGTATCGTCCATCTAAGGACCACATGTCAATTTCAATTTTTTATTCTTTGTTCTTTTCTTTTTTTTTAATATTCTTTCATCTTTTCACTGTGTCTCCTCTTCTTCCTGTCTTCAGCCCACTTTGAACCTACGTTTCTCTCTCTCCTACACTGGACTCCTTCCATTTTTAACACATTTGCCCGAAAAACGTCTCTTTCAATTGCTTCTTCTGCCTGTGTATTATTTTTTCTTAAATCCTTTTGGACTTCTTTAATCCAACTTGATGTTGACTACTTTCCCCACAGATATTTAAAGATCTGCTTCGTTAACCTATTGTCGTCCATTTTATATAAATGTCTAAAAAATAATAGTCTTCCTTTCCTCATTGTTTATGTTATATTTTCTATACTTTGATATATTTTATCATTGCTTTTCAATTTCCAATCTTCCAAAGTAATAATATTTTTTATTATGTTATTTATTTATATTTCTTATTATTTATATTGCAACTATACCAGTTAAAACTGCATAGATAGGCAATATTGAAATTATTACAACAGTCTACGTATATCTGGAGGTAGGAAAATTTATTAAATTAAAACATTAAAATTTACTATTGTCTTATTACTTTATAATATAAAATTATTTATTAAAAATTTGTCTTTCAATATTGAGTCTATGGGCTTGTTTTACATCTATGTTACTTGTTGCGTTGAATTCCACTGTTTGGGTAGCATCTCGACGGTCCGCACGCAGTTCGACTGGACCGCTGCAACTCTGCACGTCGACCGTTCGAAGATCACTAACGCTGATAATTTATGTTGAAACTTCACGTCATTGCATACACGCACACTGCAACATGAACAGTTATTGTTTATAATTTTAATTTACTCAATCTCAGGGATTAAAACTAGGTAAAATGGATCATGTATTAATCTTACACAAACTTCGGTTTCTTGAAGTGTTCTCGCGTAACTATCAAAATATCTCTGCAGATATTTTGCCCTTAGCGGAAATCTTCTACTGTACGCGGGAAAGCACTAGAATGGTCTATTTTATATTTGAGTTCTCTAAGTGGTAATTTTTTCGAAGACCTCGAACCGTGAACCAACTTCTAAGTCTACAGGAAAACGACCTGTCTTGTCCGAAAAACTCGTGACAGCGAGTTCGTCTTTCTATGACGATTCTTTGGAAGAAACTGAACGGTCCGTCCACTGAAAGCGTCCGTCTCAAATAAATTTTAGACCTTTTGATTGGAGGAAAATCTGGCAATGTTACAGATCAGAACACAGATAGACTGAAATCAGGCTTACACTCTGTCCGATTCTGCAAAGGCCTGTCTAGATTTAATCTACAAGTTTTATTACTTTCTTGGAGATAACGCGAATAAAAGAAAACTGATTTCATTAGAAAAACCATATAAAAATTATAATTGTGGAGAATTGAGTATATGGAAAATGTACGTTATAACCATGAGAATACTCTGTCCATGTTTCAGAACGAAATTTCAATTTTCCTCGAAGTTATTAAATAAAATGTAAATCACACGCGCACCCGCACACTTACACACAAATATTTCACATGACATAAAAAAGAATAAAATTTTGAACATTTTGACATAACATACTTTTTTAAACTTGGTTCGAAACTTATGACTACTTTACAAAGGAAGAACAAAATCAATTTAAAACATGTGTATGGCCATCAGAAAATGTTATATAGCATTGGTATTCCACCTAAATGAACTTCATATCCTGTTTACTGTTGCAGGATTATCCCCTCCACATATAAAAAAAATTGTTTACATGTTTACACAATTTTTATTAAACATAAAACTAATAACACATCACTTCCAAAAAATATGAACAAAAAACAAAATCAAATAAATAAATACTATTCCGAAAACTAAATTATATCAATTCTGTTTAACAGTTTCATTTTGACAGAAGAAACATAAATAATCACAAGTGGTCAGATTCTGAATACTATGCCCTCACAAGATAATCCATAATAACATTTGATGACGTCATGTCTCCTTATCTTAGATAGACTCCAAACATTTCTCCAAATATTCCGACATCTCACATCACATACTGAATACATTTATTTTTTTTATACACTTTGTTTCAATACAGCACACATCATATACCCTGATATACACGAGTAGTTTATTCTTTAACATAATATTTGCGTAAAGATGATGCATGGAATTTACCAATAGTACGGTTAGTTGTAGGATTAGTAACAATGTAAGTATTTTTACCAACTTGCTCAGATAATAAGAAAGGTCCATTATATAACCTAAAGAATTTAGCAGCTGTGTTATCTTCACTGCGACCAACGTTTAACGACTTTAGAAGAATCATCTCACTTACTTTGAATGTTAGAAGTTTATGTTCCGCATTAAACTTTTCTGTGCGTTCCTCTGCACTCTTTTTAATACGTCTTCTAGCTTCTAAACGCTTAACTTCGTTTGGAACAGGTACGTTTTGTGTGGCAACTCGCTTTACATATTCATCCCATACACGCCTTGGCCTTTCTCCAGAGTGTAGTTCATTAGGTGTGAATCCAGTCGTATCGTTGTAATTCCCATTGATGGCTTGCTCGGAAAACTCGAGATATTCAGGCCATTTACTCTGATTGGTATTACAGTACGTCCTGAATAGTCTTCCTAACTCCCTATTTACCCTCTCTGCAAGATTACCTTGAGGTCTCCGGATCGCCGTCAGTACTGCCTGTATGTGATGCTTCTCAAGCTCAGATTGCCATTTCTTATTTTGAAATTGCTTACCTTGATCCGATAATATCTTTTTAACATGCCCATATATTGGAACATATTTCTCAAGAATTACCTTAAGAACTGCCTCATTTGTTGGTTGGCCAATAGCATATAAACTAACGTGCTTGGAGAAAGCGTCTGTACAAACTACAAGATTCCTCATTCCCCAAGCTGTGCGTGGTAGTGGTCCTAGAAAATCAATGCATAACAATTCATTCTTATCACGTGTTACAATATTACCCATTTCAACGTAGTTATGCTGGTTGGGATATTTTGATGTTTGACAAGTATGGTAGGTTCGTAGTATAGATTTTATTTTTCTAGACATGTTCAGCCAGATTAAGTCTTCTCTTTATTTTATCTAAAAATGAAACTTTTACTTGTGAACTTACTGTTTTTTCTTCTCGTCGAACGCGTTTCGGCGTCGTATTCGCCTTCTTCAGCTTAGAGACAGACTACCACAAGCAAAAGTTTTTAGATAAAGTGTAGTGCTGTGAAAGAAGATGATGAACAATCAAGACAACTATAAGTCTTCTCTAACTGTTAAGTAGCATTTATATGCACCCGCATGTGCTAGACTCTTATGACATGCCCAAGTCAGGTCCTCACGAAGTTATCTGGTACCATGATTTTCTATTGACCATCACTAAGCTTATATAGGCCTAATGTATATTATTAACAATTTGGTATTTTGGATTTTCCCTATCTTTAATTTTTTGACAATTTTTCTTTAATTTTTCATCTCGTTGTTGTTCGATACTAATGTTTTTAAGTTGGGTTTTTAAATTATCGGTTAAAACATACGTATTTGCTAAAATTTGTATTTCATTTTTAGAAGCAGAATAGATTTCTTGCTCTACTGCGTTATCCTCCAGTTTATGTTAATTTAATAACGCGTCTAATCTGCTTTGTTGTATTGCAGTCAGCTAATCACTGTTGTATACATGACTTAACTTTACGCTATAATGTTTGTTATTTACCATGCACATCAAAGTATTATTATTAAAATATGTGCATTATTAATTTCGTTTGGACGAGGAGAAATGCGTCCAAACTTGCACAAAAACCCCTCCACCGTCGATCGAGTACTAGCCTGGGAATGTTTATCACTCTGATATATAATTACCTTAATATCCACTTTAGTGATACACAGTTTCGTCACTGATGACGCGTTTCGGGACTAAGTCCCATCCTCAGATACATAATTAATAAACTAAAATATTAAAATCACGACCATGATACTGGTCAAGTCAAAAATATATAAAATAAATTATATTAAATTATATTGAGTCGCGTGACAATCGCGGTTGCGGGTGAACGCATGCGGGAGCTCCAGCCGTGGTTAGCAAAACTTATTACATGCGATTTATAATTTATTTTATATATTTTTGACTTGACCAGTATCATGGTCGTGATTTTAATATTTTAGTTTATTAATTATGTATCTGAGGATTGGACTTAGTCCCGAAACGCGTCATCAGTGACGAAACTGTGTATCACTAAAGTGGATATTAAGGTAATTATATATCATATAATAAGTGATACGGTACGCAAAAAATAAGTAATTTATCACTCTGCTTCAGACTAGGCAACTTTGCTGCGCCCAATGGCAACCATCTACATTGTCCTACTTTATCGACGTCAAGGTCTCCCTTATTCACCCGAAGGATGCCCTTTGCGTAATGTGTCACGAGGTTCCAAACGTCCTCTCTTCTCAACACGGCTCCGACAATGTTTCCTGTAGCTATAATTCCCTTATTCGAAACCAAAGCGCTCTTCCTGTGCTCCATCTATCACATTTCACGTAGATGTGCTCCACATTAATCGGCATTTTAATGGTAACTTTAACAAAAATATAAATTAGTGTACATTTTTTGAAACTCCATAGTTTTTAAACGTTAGCGCCTTAAAAGTGGATCAAAATAAAAAACATATAATAATCCACTCTGGTTAACAAATTAAACAGTATTTTAGCCAAATTGAAATATATTATTCAGCTTTGGAAATTTTAAAATTTTGGGACGCTAGAGTCCAAAAAGTAATTTTTAAATTGTATGAAATTTGATAGCCTATTGGCGGAACACTGAATTAGAAAGAATTATAACCAAAAACTAAATATTACGTAAAGTTTTGGAAAACAAAATGTGACAGAAAGCCTTGCAAAAAATATAAAAATTTAAAAATTGTAATATTCCAACCGGGAAATTCACACTATAGAAAATTTTAAACAAAATGAAAATAATCTTTTGCTATAAACTTATTTTAATTTAGAAGTTAAATGGGCTGAAAACAGAACTCCAAATTTTAAAAAAATTCTAAAAGTAATGTGGGAGATGAAGGTGTGAGGAATTTTATTCAAAATACAAACTCAGCATCTTTAATAACGTGACAGAGGTAATACATCTCAGAACTCCTTGCGAATTGTGGATTGCCTTTAAAAGGTTTGTAAGCTATGTTTAAAAAAAAAGTTTATTTATTTTTCCCCGTAAAATATATTTTAGAAAAGTATTAGATATAAACATATAGATATATATATAAAATTATCCCTACATGGAAATGAACTTAAAACTTTGGACTTGCAATATTTGTCAGTTAGGCATTACGATTTTAAATTTAACTAAAAAATGTTTAATATTATAATGTATGTATGCACAGTACATATTATATAATATTATGATATACGATAAATGATATAATTGATGCCAAAAAATTGAGGACGGTACAAGCATGTGTGGTGATAGACAGCCAAAGAAATTACTAGAATTACTCCTCACTCTTGTAAAAAGAAAAAAGTAAGAATACGAAAAACGTGGATATAAGATATAAGAAATGCAATAATACAGAGAATTTGTAAGAGGATGATGGGGAAAGAAGATCGTAAAACTTAGAAGGTAGAGTGCAACAACAAGTTTAAACTTTGTTAAACTCATAAGATGCCTAAAGAAAGACGCGTTACACACACACATAACCTTTTCATAAAGAAGAAAGACGGTCACCTCAGCTTCTCTACATACAGAAAACTCACACACACAAACAGATACTTACATAGACAGTCCCATCACCACCCAGCGCAGTTACAGTCTGTAGTGAGGACACTTACACAGGCCGACACCTACCTGACGACGAACACATGAAACAGGAGCTTTGAAGGAGACGCTGTTTTTCAATGGATACACCCCATTTGATTTAAACAACGCTATTAAACAAAAGAGGACAAAGAAAACGCAACCGGAGAAAGAAACACAGAAGTAACAACAGGGCATAACAGACATAACAGGTAGAATACTCAAAAATATCAAATCAGGACAACATTCAACACGCACAAAAAATCAACGCGTTTCCACAAAATCCGAAAGACCCCATACACTTAGAGGGACAAGGTTTATATCAAATACCATGCAAAAACTACGACCGATCTTATGTGTGACCTTATAAAGAAACAGAGCACACTTTCAATTTCAAAAACACAAAAATCTTGGCACGAACTAAATATAAGAAAATCAGAGAGTAGAGGGAGGCCATCGAGATTTACCGGATGAAGGAGGAAGCTGTCAACGACAGAAATTAATGTACTAAATTAGCGAAAACGTGGAAATTCCTAACTAACAGTTCACAAATTAACAAACAACATATGGCACAACACACTCACCCCGACTCTCTAACCTTCCCACGGAAAATATCACAAGGGAAGCAAGATAAAAAACGCGTGCCGTAGTTAACTCAGCTTTAGTAGGCTTGAAAATCTTCCGGGATTACGGAACGAAACGTATATATATTTTGTAGTGTAACATAACATTGTATTCGAAAGCCAGAGTAAATTAAATTAAAAAGGGAATTCTTTCTCCTCAATATAAGAAACTAATCATGTGAAAATTAGTATATCATAGGTAACATGTTAATACATAGTAAACATAATTAATGTGATATAATTTATTAACATTATACAGTGTAAAAAATATTAATCTAATTAAACAACTGTAGGGTTGGGTTGAATTAATTATCCAAAATAATAACATTGTTATGTAATTGAATAACTACCTAATAACACTGAGTCATTTAAAATATTGGAATATAAATAGTAAAATGTTATTGACCAATACATGGTGTTTTAATGTTAAATAAATTGTAAATTTGTGATATATATGTAAAATATGATAATATATGATAAAATATGATAATATATGATAAATATGTAAAATTAGACAGAAAATTTCAATAGTTAGGTAATATTGTTGTACTAGATAGTAAAACTGTTAGGCCATAAAATAAAACTAAATTAATTGTATAAAAATTAAGTAATAAGCAAATATATTGCTTATGTTGAAGTCCTATGTTGAAGAATATAACATGTAAAATTAAACCAGATTGGAAAACAAATAATGTGTAGGCTTTAGGCTAAATAGAAACCATAAAAGTGGTGTAAAAAGTATTTTCGTAACGTTGCCATATATATATTGTAGCATGACAGATATTCCACCAATAATTAATTCAAATAAGATCATAAAAATAGTTAAATTACATATACTCAAAGAATGTCAAATGAAATTCAATTACACTTCAAAGGAAAACACCACTATAAAAGAAAAACAATAATTAAATAATAAAAATACAACCATAAAAGTCAAAGAAAATAAATTAGAGGAACTCATATTAAAAAATCAGGAGATTACCCAGGAGGTTAGGAGCAGGTGATAAATATAATACCCCAAACACAAGAAGAAACAAGAAGAGGAAGATTAGTATCAGGTGATAAACAAGATATCCCGAAAAAAGAAAGAAGAGTAAAGTTAGTATCAGATGATAAAGAAGATACTCCAAACCCAAGAAGGAAGAAGAAATTTAAAAGCAGATAATAAAGAAGATACTCCGAACCAACCATCGGACAAGATAACACTGAGTACCTTGGTTTACCCAAGAATGAACACAAGAAGGAAGACGAGAAGAAAGGAAGAAATAGGATGGAAGAACCACAATAAAAACCTATTATTAACTACCATTAACCCCAAACCAAATGATATCATTAAAGAAAGTATAACACCCCAAAACCTTATGAAATTGTAATTTTTATAAACAAAATTATTGTGTAGTATGATAAGAAGTGCACCAACTAAAGTTATTATATGATAAAAAATAAACAAATCTTCACAGTCCATTATGACTAAAGGTCTGGTCTGAGAATGATAAAACTCAAATATAAGTCAGAACCAACAGTGAATGTGTACTAGTGGAAGTGTTTTTAAATGTAATAAACTTCAAGTTGTAGGGTATCTATAACTTAAACAATGTGCTATAAAATAACTTTTATATTTTATAATTAACAATAATGAAATATTAAAATGGAAAATATTTCCAATATTTCATTAAATAAGGTCACTTTGTTATCTCAAGACATTCATAGAAATGCCAATAACAAAGAAAGTATGGGTGAAAATGTTTACTGTACAAGGGGATGTTAGATAATAATAGTAAAATCAGAAAGGTCTGAAAATAGATTAAGGTATAATAGAGTTAAGAAGTTTAAATGGCTGATATTGTTCAAAGCCATGAACTCCATATTTTAAAAGAGTTCCAATAGAATAAGGTACCTATATGTTTAGAGTAAGATGTTTTAGTCATATAACAGCATACATACTAATTCAAATGTTTAAGTATGGATGCTGTATTAATTTATAAAATGTGTTAAATGTATGTTCAAAACAGTTTAAGCAAGCATGTCTAACTTTAAAGACTGCTGATTAATGTTAATTATTATTTTAGTAACAGTAGCATGAATTAGATGCTACACATCTCAATAATTATGTAAACAATTTTATTTCATGTTGTGTTAACCTTTAGGAGTCAGAGGAGGAGTAGAATTAAATTTATTTGAAAAAACCATATATGTAAAATACTAAAATCTAGGCCAAATAATGAATTCACAAAAATTAATATAAACCAGTTAATTCACCAATGAACCATGTAAACTAACAAGATTTATGTAAGGTAGGTCAATTAACAACTACTGTAAATGAACCTATGATTTAAAAGAGTAATATAGAAAAATATTTTAAATTATTGAAAATTTTTGAAATGTAATAATTAAAAATTTCAGTGGAGAATTAGTAAATTAATAAATTATCACTAAAAGACAATTCAAATGTTAAATTTATAAGTAATTAAGGAAAAAAGGATTTGTGACCATTTGAAATTTATTATAATTATATTAATAACACTTAAATGGCAGTAATAGTGTACAAGAACGGAAACAGGTTTTTTGGGCCTAGATTTCCAAAAAGACATAAATATGTTAATTTTAACAAAAATCTCAACAAATATGGATTATGACATATCAAATTAAACAGAATGAGATAAATAAACCAATTATATGGTTAATAGTTCATGAAAGCGAACAATAAACTAAAAATATTCCATATATAATGTACCTTGGAATTATGTACATGGGAAGTGAAAATTATTTTAACAATACTTTTCCAATATTAACTTGGCAAGATGTTTCCTAAGATGAAGGAAGTAAGTGAGTTCTTTGTTAACATTCAAACGGAACAGTCGATGCAGAATCGCGTTCTTAAAACCGTATAATGGAGTGTAATGGGAAAGCCTAAAATCAGTGGAAAACGAGAGTTACATAAATTAACACTTTTCGAGTTAAAAACTATGAAATACTCTACGACAACGGTGAAAACGAACAATACACCACATAATACAAGTGATTTAAACCATTAAAACTACCTTATTATTAATATTTCACTATACAACATATTAACGATTCTTCGCCACGAACAGACATAAAGTGAACACCTCTAACAGAAAACAATTAACACCAGTGAACACTGAACACTCATCCCGGATACCTCTAACAACATAATAGACAGTATACACGATTTCGGAGATCCATAAAACAGTTATAAAGGTGAATTTATTGTGAGATTTTCCAGCGACCATATATACGTATAACCTCATCAATTCAGCCAGCCGCTATGATGGTCCCGTGATGCACTACAACCTTCTAGACTGATCTCATAGCCTGCAGATTGGTTTGAAAAATCAAATATACTAAACATTATATATTATTCACAATTTGTTAATTATTAAGATTATTTTTTGTATATGTTATACTTTCTAGGCCTGCCCTTCTCTGACTATATAACATAATCGTTGAAAGAACCTTTTTTAAGACTTATATAAAAAATTAACCTGTAATCACATATCGATATATCCCTGTGACGGAGTCGAACAGTTGCTCTACATCGATTTAACATCGATTTTTATAAATTATTGTTAATAAATCAATTTATTTCAACTATTTGGATTGTAAAATTATTTCACATTTTTATTTGAGGGTTTAATTAACTACAAGACTTCCTGGAAGACGAGAAATATTAACTAAAAGTGAGATACTGGAGCAGTGCTGAAAATCATTAATCGATTGCTGAAAGGAGATAATCTGATTAACTCCAGATTGTGTTAAGATCTACCAGAAGTGTAAATTTAAACGAAATAAATTCTCACAATTTCGAAATTTTCAACAAAAAACAAATTTAGGATTAATCCTAAATTTTAACCATAACAGCCAAACATAAAATTTTTTTTTGAAAAACATTTTTTTTAAATAAACTTTTTTTTTCTTTTTTTTGTAACCACGGTTAACAGGTCTAAACGTTACAATATTCAAACAGTTTTTGCTACAGTCTATTTCTTGATGTATATAATATATTTAAAATTTATATTTACTTTACCTCAAGATGTTATTTTTCCCTTATTTGGAACATGTTTCGTGACCATTTGTGTTCCCATCATCAGCCTTCCTAATTTTTTTAATCTTGTGGAGTACCTGTGCGCTGGTTGGTTGTTGTTATGGCTCCCCGTTGATTTATTTATTTTTTTTTAAATTGTTATTATTGTGTGTGATGGTGGTGTATATATTAGTATTTTGTGTATTTCCGATGTTGAGTGCTTTGAAAATTGTATAATTTATGTGTTGATTTGTTCAGGTACTAGTTTGTTTTGTGTTTGTATATTTGTAAATTTTCACAAATGTTCATTATGGTGCCTTTGTGTGGTATGTGTTTTATTGGTGTTATGTTGGTTATGTTTGGGAATTCATGTCCAGTCTTTATGGCATGTGTGGCCAAATTAGATTTATATATTTCTGGTAGCCACATTGATATTTATAAACAAGTAACAACAATCAGTTTATCTATAACAACAACCAACCAGCAGACAGGTACTTCCACAATATTCAAAATTAGGAAGGCTGATGATGCGAACATAAAGGGCCCCGAAACATGTTCCAAATAAGGATAAATAACATCTTGAGGTAAAGTAAATATAAATTTTAAATATAATATATATATATATATATGTATACGAGTTACCTGTACAACCACGTGTGTGTGTGTGTGTGTGTGTGTGTATGTGTGTGTGTGTGTTGACGTTAACCTGCAACAGTAGTAGTGTACGGTAGAATAACATATTGCCGGAAACCGCTGGGGGGGGGGGTTGAAACGTCAAACAGCTCATCTGACTACACTTTATTGCGGCTATAAACACTGAAGACAGCCGCGGTTTTTATGTGACATTATTATTTAACAGTATGAAAGGTAAAACATGTTGTATGTAAGCATCATAAATCATGATTAACAGTTAATGGCGCAAAGCCTAACGAAAAGCTATTAAATCGTAAATCTAATGTCGGAGTGGGTGTGACAGTGCGCAGTGAGTATTCAATGTGTAGCCCTATATAAATGTATACCATTTAGAGGTACTCTATTAGATTATAACAGGAAGCTCTGAATGTCCGTATTCGACTTCCGCCCTTCACACACTCGTCCACTCTCTCTTCCTCTCCCTATCATACACTCACTCCCTCTCCCTCTCTTTCTTTTTATCCATCTGTCTGCCTATCTATCCATCCATCTATCTAGCCATCTATCTGTCTATTTATGTATCTAACTATTTATCTACTTACTTTGTTGCCTATCACTTTCTCTTTCCTTTGCACTCTTTATTTCTCACTATAATTTTTCTTTCTTATGCAAGTCATCATCATTTTCAAGGATTAAACCAAATGTGGTTTGTTCCGGTCTTCAACAGGAGAAGATTAGAGCTGGTCACTCTTGCGCTTCCTCGGACGTCCCACATCTATCAGTCCCCTCGGCTTATAGTTCCATAGTTGTTTGGGGATGCGGGAGTCATCTATTCGGGAAAGATGTTGCCACCAATTCAGCCGATTCTGGGCAATCCTGTCGAGTATACTCATAATATTTAGTTCCTGCCGTATTTCTGTGTTTCTTCTACGCTTATAGAGAGTATACCCTGCCACGTGCTTGAGAAATCTCATTTCAACTGTTTGAATGCGACTGACCTGGCCTTCCTTTAAAGCCAAATTCTCAGACCCATAAAGAAGTGTGGGAAGGGGCATCATCTTGTAGAATTCTACTGTCGGGGAAAAAAGTATGTAGACTCGAGTTTAAAGTCCTAAATCTTAAAAACGGCGTATCCGATTTTGTTCAAATAAACGTTAAACTAAACCTTGTTTATTTATATTTTGTGTGGTATCGTTGAAAAAATTTTATGTATCGTCGAAAAATATCTATGAAGTAAAATGTAGAAAACGTACCGGTTTTTTCACAGTTTCCAACTAAAAGTGAAGTTCAAACAGTTGTAAAACAACGGCTCATTCGATTGTTTTCAAATTTTTACACGATACTAATAAGACCTTTGTGAATATAATCCTAAATTTGTAGAATTTTATTTTGTTTATTTTATTAGTTGCTGTTAATTTTTAAACCCTTACAAAAATCGTAATTTGAGGTGGAAAAATTCCGTTCAAAGCACCTATACCACCGTTAATATGTAAGTATTAAAATTGTCTTATTACTTTTAACATGTAATAAGTAATTTAAAACTAGTAATTTAACATGGTTTAGTAATTTTAAACTAAGTGATATTTGTAAAGGATTTTTATTCCCGCAGTAAGCGGATACTTCGCAGGCCAATCTCTCATTAGGAGGGTAGCTTTCTCTTTCTTGCCGCCCGACGTTGCCGAACTATGCACTGACTCACGCTGAGCTTTGTCTGTTCGTTGTTTACACAGCAAGGGTTGTTGTTTTGTGGGATACAATTATCGTAGGTGTCATCCGTAGATCTATTCATGGTTTTGTCATAGATAAAATGTTTCCGACTATTGATGTATTGAGAAAGAAACTTGAAGACAGCATTCCAGATTTTCCCGCTATGACGACCAGAACACTGCGAAATATTGTAAATAGTATTGGATTCCGTTTAAAAAAATTGAACAAGAAACCTGTCCTAATGGAGTCTGTTTCTATAGCTGCTTCAAGAAATTAGTTTTTGAGAAAGATACGGTCTTTGCGTTCAGAAGGCTATAAATTTTTTTATACTGACGAAACATGGTGCGGAAAAAATCATACAATGAGCTATGCCTGGCAGGAAAAAGTAGTTGAAGCTGTGAATTTAGATTTCACTTCCTACGACTACTACCGAGCAGCACTTCAAGAAGTCAATGGCTGGCGAGGAGGATTCAAAACTCCAACCGGTGCCGGAAAATGAGTTATTATTTTACATATCGGAAGTGAGGACGGCTTTCTACCAGGAGGCGAGTTGTGTTTCGTTGGAAAGAAGGGGACTTCCGATTATCACAACGAAATGAATTCAAAACACTTTCAAGGATGTTTCCGACGTACTTTAAGTATCCTTCCACAAAAATCTCCAATAGTAATCGACCAAGCCCCCTACCACACTATGACAGATCCCGAAACAAGAAACCCGACAATGTCATGGCTAAAAAAAGATATAATCGCATGGATTGAAAAGAGAAATATTAATCTACCACCACACGCTACAGACTACGCACAACTGACCAAGGCTGCGTTGATACAACATGCTAAACCTCATTTTGGAGTTCCAGAAAAAATATTACAACAAATAATAAATGAGACTCGTTCAGATGTAAAACTAATTTGGCTTCCGGTTGCTCATTGTGAGTTTAACGCAATAGAGCTCATTTGGGCGTTTGTGAAAAACAAAGTAGCCAAGATTAACAGGAGTAACGCTGCCGAAAAAGGAAACAGCATAAATGTAACAAAAGACCTATTCAAAGAAGTTCTAGAGACTGTTACACCTGACCTGTGGAAAAAGTGTATTGAACATGCGCAAAAAATCTAAAATGATTACTCAAAAAAAGACAATCTAGCAGAACTTCCAGTTGTGCAACCAATAATTATAGACCTACAAAATGATTCAGATTCTGAAAGTGATATTGAATTCGATTTTGATGGAGACCTGTCTGATATGGAAGATTAAAGATAAAAAATATAAAATATAAAATAATAAAATATTATTAAAAAACATTTTTAAAGCTGCCTTTGGAGGTTCAAAGCCCTCATGAGAAAAAGCTGATGGGAAATGGTAAAATTGGATCTGGCTGTTTTCTGCAAAGTCTGTCAGCTGTTCGACGATGTCAGCTAAATAGATGTGGCAACATCGCAGTCTCCCTTTGCAGCGTCGTTCTACTGCCAACGGTAGGGACAAATACTTTTGTACAAATAAAATTTTGTTTACGTGTACTAAATGTACACAAATATTTGGCTTTATTCCATTCGTTCTCTTCATGTCTTTAAGATGTTAGTATCGCTTTGAACGGATTTTTTCCACTTCAAATTACGATTTTTGTAAGGGTTTTAAAAATTAACAGCAACTAATAAAAAAAACAAAATAAAATTCTGAAAATTTCGAATTATATTTATAAAGGTCCTATCTGTGCTGTGTAAAAATTTGAAAACAATCGAATGAGCCGTTTTTTTACAACAACTGTTTGAACTTAACTTTTAGTTGGAAACTGTGAAAAAATCGGTACTTTTTCTACATTTTACTTCATAGATATTTTTCGACGACACATACATTTTTTTAATGATACCACAAAAACTATAAATAAACAAGGTTTAGTTTAACGTTTATTTGAGCAGAATCGGATAAGCCGTTCTTGAGATTTAGGACTTTAAACTCGAGTCTACATACTTTTTTCCCCGACAGTAGGCGTGTCCCTTTACTTGCTGACTTAAGAGTTTGTCTAATGGTCCCGCACATAAGGTTGAACTTATGCAACTTATTCACCACGTCGTAGCGCTGCATTATAAGACACAATGTAGCCCAGGTATTCAAAATTATTACTAAATTGTTCCAGGAAAGTACCATCTATAACAACTTTTATATAAGTAAGTGTGAACATAATACGATCGTAAGTGTATAATTAACTTTTATCTACAATTAATATCTAAACACACTGCTACAACGCGAATTAAATATACGTACACTAAAAGAAACTATAAAAAGTGCCATTAAAAAATATATATATTATCTTCTTTTTCAGAAAAAATTAAAATAGAAAACGGTTTGTTCCGATCCCAGGTAGATAGACTAGAGCTTACCACGCCAACCCTTCATCGGATGCCGCACACTTCTCCGACCTTTTGGATGTAATTCAATACTTGTTGGGGGGGGGGCAGTCATTCGACCATTCGGTTAAGATGCTCTAACCATTTTAGATTATATTCAGCTATCCTCTTCGATATACTCATAATATTCATTGTCATACACCGTGCATGACATTTTGTTTGTTATCTTAAAGAGTATATCCTGTCACGTGCCTGAAAAATCTCATTTCGGCCGCTTGACACGACTGCCCTGAGATTTCGTTAAATTCCAATTCTCAGACCCGTAGAAAGGTGTGGGGAGGGTCCTCACCTTGCAAACGTTCAGGCATGTTTCTTTACAGCGAACAAATTGCAGTATACTGAAATAATCTGCTCTATAAGTTGCCAATATAAAGACAGCCGACAGAAGATGTTTTAATGTTTTTAGGTTCCGTCGTTAACTTCGGTAGGACAACAATGTTCAAAATAATTATGTAAAGTAATAAATTAAGATGTCGCTGTAATAATAATAATAATAATAATAATAATAAGTAATAATTAGTAATAATGATAACCTCACTGTACAAGAAGTCACACATTCTATGCAATTATTTCAATAGTTCAACAATCTATACTAAATATTCTGGTGAATAATTCTAATAAAAACTTAGATTGGAGTAGGGAGAGTACGATTGTATTTCTTTTTTGTGTTCCGGAAATAATAGTTATGTTAAACGAAATCAGTGGCGTATCTAGAATTTGGTCTTGGTGGGGGTCGTGGGTCCGGTCAAATCGGCTTCATACAAAAGCTAAACAAGTGGAGACGGATCAACATTACTAGCTTTAAAGTGGTTGAAAAACGTGTAATAATATTCTGAAATCAATACCATCAAAATAAATGATAATAACACAATAAAAATACGCGTTTTTTAGAGATTGCTTAGAAAATTCGTACTGACTGAATTGATGTTATTTTATTTCATATTTTAAAAGTATATACAAATGTTGTGTAATAAACCTGTTTTTTTTTATATTAGAAAAGAGTTACTACTATATTAGCGTACACATCTGAAAAAATAATTATTTTTATTATAATATCTTTACATTATTATAATAAAATAGCCCAAAAATTTAGAGATTAAGAAGATTCGTCAACTGTTTCGGTCCTTGGGGGGGGGGGGTGATCCCGTCCCATTGAACGAAAGCGGCAACTAAACAAACTTGCAGCTGTATTAATGTGTTTGTGACGTCGGGGATGGAGCCATTGTGCCGACTCGCTGGCTGTGATGTGTAACCACGTACATTGTTAAGCGCCATTATTATAACACACAATAATTCTTCGAAGCCAACTTAGTTTATCAGTCTATTATTATTTATTGGGAAGCGACAGTCACTTTATTCCGACCCCCGTTCCCGTCTATCCTTATTTTATCTCAATACTAACTACTTTCAACAAACGCAACAGCGTGAAAACACTGCCCGGGAATAATAAAATTCCCCTTCCACCCCTCACATTCTCTCCCCCCTCTCTCACTCTCTCTCTCTCTCTCTCTCTCTCTCTCTCTCTCTTTCTCTCTCTCTCTCTCTCTCTCTCTCTTTCTCTCTCTCTCTCTCTCTCCCTAACCTCCCTACCTCACTTTCTCACTTTAAACATACACACACACACACGCATAGCAGAAAACAATTTATTTCATCTGGTGATATAGGTCTAAATTTATAACTGTTGCGCGCTTCACACACTTATATGTGTGTTCCTAAAAGTCGAAGTTTCGTTGACAAGTTGATGAGAAACGACAATAGTACACATAAGAAGAAGAGAAACGATAGGATGAAAAACGCAGGTATAAAAGAGAAGAGGGAGAAGAACGGCAAGAAGCGCACTTGCTCGAGCCGGAGGAACGACAGAAAGAAGAAGGAGAAGGCAAGCAGGAATCAGGGGACATCAAAGCGTTGATACAAGGGCAAAACGAGATGCAAGAGGATGCTACTGTAAAGCTGTGTCTATTCGGAGGTAAGCTGAATGAACAAGTAATTAGAACATCTGAGTACAAGAATCGCCTACATTAAAAACATCTGATATTATTAGAAATACCATCAGAAACACATGTACCATCAGATACTTTTGTTTGTGTAGAAGCATATCCGACAATTAAAATACATGAATTATAAGAGTCAATTGTCAATTTAAAAAAATATATTCGAGCAGAAGTAGCACATATTAAGATAAACTATGAAACTGAAAGGTCTTGATCGTTTTATACTGTAAAGCATGAATTTTAAACATGTCTGTGTTGCGTTGGGTAATCTGATGCTTCATGTACGTAACGATACGTGTTGCTTAGAAGTTTATATATGTCTTAAAATTCTGTTTGTTATCAATGTTTTTAATCGTTAAATTTACAAAGCCTATAGGGTTACTCTTTTATATTTCTGAAGTGAATTTTAGATTGTGTGTAGTTTGTTAGTGTACTGTGTAGTGTAATAATTTGTTTTAATACAAAAATATCATCAACTAATCTTTACAATCAGATTATTTTCAGTTTATAAAATTGTAGTTAATTCTTTACTTCCTTACTCCCTTCTTTCTTTAGTCGCTATCTTTACTTTCTTCTTATTTTTGTGCCTCCCTTCCCTTCTCTCTTTAATTTACTTACTTCCTCTCTTTATTTTACTTACTTCCTTTCTTTACTTTACTGTACTTACTTTCTTAATATCAAATGATATACGAATATTTCTGAAATAGTAGCTGATACGTGAGATCCCAATTGGTAATTTTGATTTTTTTGGTGCAGAATTTACTGTTGTATGTTAATTAACATAGATTTCGAGAAAGCCTTTGACCGAGTTGACAGAGATAAGCTCTGGATAATAATGATAAACAATGGGTATCCTCCACACCTTGTAAATGCAATCAAAAGCGTGTATCATGCGACAAGAATAGTAATAAACACAGGTAATAAGAGAACGGATGAGATAAAAATTAACCAAGGAGTGAGGCAAGGATGTAGCTTGTCTCCCACTCTTTCCAATACATATATTGACGATGTTCTTAAAAAATGGCAATCAAATGAATATACTGGAGTCCAGATAGACCGACAAACTTACCTTAGTACGTTACAATTTGCTGACGATAAATAATAATACAAGAGAGTGAAGATAAATTACAACTGGCAGTGCACCGACTGAATCAAATATGTCCAGAATACAATCTTAAAATTTCCTTGCATAAGACGAAAGTTATGGCTTTCCAAGGCAAGTGTCCCGTTAGATTGAAAATAAGTGTCAACAATAAGCCAATCGAACAAGTACGGTGTCAAATTTTACTTACTTGGGGTGCGACACAAGCTACAATTATGACAATGACATGGAAAATAAAATAAATAAGTTCCAGGCAATATGTGGCACAATAAATAGAACATTAAATAACAAAACACGAAAAGACACAAGTATAAAATTTTATAAAACGATGACTGTACCTGTACTTATCTATGGGAGTGAAAGTTGGATAAATATCAATAAAGGAGACAGCAAAATACAGTTTGGCAGCAAAAGGAGGCAGCAGAAATGAGATTTTTGTGATGGGTCAAAGGCTGTACAAGAAGAGATTTAGTAAGAAATAAAGACGTGTGAAATGAACTAAATGTATATGCAATAAATGAAAAATAACTGATAATAAAGACATATGGAAACAGCGCGTAAATAGAATGGGAAATGGGAGAATACCAAAAAAAGTACTTAACTGCAACCCAAGAGGGAAAAGAGATATAGGAAGACCATGAAAACGGTGGTCGTAAGTTTGTGATGACGGAACAGGCAAATGCCTAATCCTTGTAGTGCAGAAGAAGAAGAAGAAGAAGAAGATGTTAATTAACATAACATATTCGGTGTAATAGTTGCTAAGACATGGCAGCAAATCGTAATTATAATTTTTTGTCCTCATAATTGAATTCATCTGTTTAGAAGTTTTGGCGCTTCTACATAATAAGGACAAAGCTTGGATTCAAAAAAGTGTCATTATAACACTCTACGCACGGTAAAATTGTTCATGGTAAAATAAAATAACAAATTATAAATAAACGAGGAAATCCAGTAAAGGTAGAAAATAAAAAAAACACGACGTTTCCGTAGGAGAACCGACAATAGGGTGGAAAAATCATTACGCAGAGACAATGTGCGAGATTTATCAATGGAGTGTGAACAATTAAAGCACCTACCACAACAGATAACTTCTCTGCCAGCATAATTATGGCACCCGACTCTGTCAGTCCTTCTCGTCTCTATTGTGTGACTTCGTTCTGGTGCCGCGGCTTACCGCTGAACCAGAGATTTGAAGCGAAGTGATGGAATATACGTAAAGTAGTAACGTATTATTATTGCATGATAACATGGTACGACCGACCACGGTAAACATTTTGTATACTTGGTAATGTAATCTAACGGTATGCCCGTAGTATTAGGTTGAATTTGTTTGGTTTAGTATGGTTCAAAGAAAGTGTCTGTTGATTTAGCTGAGATTGGCGTGTTTACAGTACATCAGTCCGACACCGCTATGAATACAAAGTGTGTGCGACCGGCCATGCTTTATCTTGTCCACACACACAGACGCCGTGATATTTATTTATATAATAAACAGGTTTCCTGACGCCCATTGATTGACTTTGTTCATACTGACTCTCTAAGCCTACCCAGTTAAATCGTGCGTACCAGTAACGCAAGAAAGTAGGATTTTAAAGTTTAAACCCGGCAGGTAAGTAAAGATAAACAGAAAATGTCAGGAAAACGTTGTGGAAAAACTGTAGTCATACAAGACGCTTTTGATACGAAGTTATTAAACTAATTAGTAGTTTTTAGTACGAAGTTATTAATTGCGGTGCGCTACAGCTATATTGAGTACGAAACCATGTTATGTTCACAAATGATCAAATTTTTACCCCAGTTTTTTACTAGCGCCCAAGAATATTAATTCCGCCGTTTATTCGTAAGTCTATTTAGTCTTACAATATTCAGTCAACAAAGACATATTCAGTTTGTTGTGTGTGTCTTTGATGAGAAATCAATGAAGTTTCACGTTTTCAAAACAATAAATTGAATTTTAAAACGTCTTGTCTTTCGTCTTCTTCTTCAAGGATTAGGTTTTATAAACCTGTTCCGGCACACATCTCATCCTCGGACGACCAACGTCTCTTCTACCAATGGCTTTATAGTTCAGTGCCGCTTCCGGCAATCGATCCTTTGCCGTTCTTTGCAGATGATCCCAACATTGTCTTCTGTAAATTGAAATAATTTCATTTATGTCCTTTACTTCGAGTTCTGCACTGATATACACATTCTTTATTCTATCTTGCAATGTATAATTTAAAGTATTTCGAAGAAACTGCATTTCAGCACTCCATTGTTGTTGTGCACTCCAATCTTGCCGCATTCCATTTTTGTTATGACCCACGCCTCACTCGCATAAGTCAATGTGGGTATTGCTATTGTCGTATAAAATGTGCTGTGTCTCGCTTTATTTTCAATGTTTCTATGAATCTTACCACAAATATTCCTAAATTTATTTATCTTATCTCTTATATTCAGATTCATAGCTGCCTCGGAGTATCGTAAAAGGTTTGAAACAGTAATCGTTTGTTACTACATACGTCTATTCTTCTGTTTATCAATCAACATTAGTGATGATGAGGAGAGAGAGAGAGAGAGAGAGAGAGAGAGAGAGATACAGACAGACAGACAGACAGACAGACAGAGACAGAGACAGATAGACAGACAGACAGACAGAGTCAGAGACAGACAGAATTAAGAATTTCTAGTGTTGGAAAGCCTCGAAAATACGAGTATGACCTTGATATTCAATGTCACTTGGGTTCAACACTTGGATTTACAATAAAACTTGAAAAGAACTGTGACAGCATACGACGAAGCTGATTTTAATACTGATAATGTTTAATAGTTGTTAGTTGTTATTAGTTGAAAAGTACGTACATTTAATATGACACCCAGTCGCTTTCTCACTGTATCGTAAATAACCAGTTAAATTATTTAACACAATGGGTTTGCGGTGGCCCCTTCTAATTATGATTTATGCAATCTGAGAACACAGGTGTATCTAAATTGCGGCCGTCCACAAGTTACGGCAGATAATTTGAATGCAGTCTGTACAAACTTGTGTAAATGCGATGAGATTGCATATGATGTTAGTATATGACGATTTCCCAGCTGCGACAAGTTATAAATTTAAAAAAAAAAACACAATTATCTGTGAGTCATTTTAAACGCCTTAGACAAGTTGTGGGTGTCTGCAGTCGTCCGTAATTTATAAGGCTTCTACTATCTTACACATATGTCTACTAAACTACACTTTGTACAGACTGTATTGTATTATTTTCGGATAATGTATAAGATATTTAAAGCAAATTACACCTAATACATGAACGTATTAAATTAAAGTATTTAAAGTAAGTTATCTTCTTTTAAAGCAACCAATTAAGAAACAACAACAACAAAAATAATTTAAGATTCTGTGCAACATAACAAACATCGCCGAAGAGTAAAGCACAAAGAACAAGATGTTGAACTTCTGTAAAGTTTAAATGGAATATTAAAATCCATTTGAAAATTATGAATGTACCCTGTGGATTTCATGGGAAGAAAAATCTAAAATATACACATTGTGTAGTAGACAGCAATGATCTAAGATGAGATTTCTAAGGTCAATGAGGAAAATAAGAAGGAATAGACTTGGAAACGAGGAAATCAGAGAGGGCCTTGGAATTGGTAATATATGCAAAAGGAAAGGTTAAATAATACATATCAGTGTTTAAGAAGTGCGTATCAAGAGCGAATGAGAAAGGCCTTCAAAAACAAATTCAAGTTTATAGACCTAGAGGAACTAGAAGTACTGGCAAACTGAATAAAAGACGGTCGATTAAGCAAAGATCCGCAACTGAAAATCCCGTCTAATCCTTGTTGGAGAATAAGAAATAATTATTGCTATTGTTGTTGATGATGATGATGTTAGTGTTGTAATACTACTACTACTACTACTACTACTACTACTACTACTACTACTACTACTACTACTACTACTACTACTACTACTACTACTACTACTACTACTACTACTACTACTACTACTGCTACTATTTCTACTACTATTGTTATTATTAACATTACTAGCTATTACCCGCGGCTTCGCACATGAATATTTGACTTTTAGTAAGTATTTTAATATAATTTTTATTGTCTATGTCTATATGGCGTTCTGTCAGCTCGTATAACAATTTTGAACACATTAGTAAAATTCTCTTCTCTTCAAAGCTGTTTTCAACGCATATACTATTTTAACTTGTACTAAATTATTATGCTGGTGCAACAGCCTTTGTAGATTTAAAAGTATCCGTTTATAAAGCCTTTGGAGATATTTATAAAGTACCTGTTAAATCAAAAACGCTAAATTCTTTATTTTAAGAGTTACTGTGTTAGAATCATTGTATAACACATTAAACGTTATGTTTTCCTCAACCATGGTTTTTATTTATTTCAGCAGAAAGCTAAAAACCAAAAACCGTTGTCACCTAACCTCACAAATGAAAACAACACGTATTTTTGCTTTGCATTAAGTAATAGAACAATTTATAATTACTACACTTCTTCTTTTCCACATCGAAATATATCGATACAATCGCATATTATATATAACATCGAAAATGTACTGCAGGAATGGATAAATGTACAGTTCCGATACCGCTAAATATCTTTTGTTTATTTACGTGTTACTATGGTATTAATTTTGGTCTCCGTGGTGTTATTGACATCTTAACACGCATCAACAAAAAGGCATAATTAAAAGGGCCTAAATCGTCCAAACGGGGCAAAATATCAAATTCTATGTTAGACAGTGTTTTTTGCTTTGTGTCAAAGGTTCCCTGTGCAAAATTTGGTGGCAATCGGTGTAAAATTTGGTGGCAATCGGTGTAACGGTGTGGATTTGTATTCAGTATACATAAATCCTCAGACTTTGAGTTTTATATATATATATATATATATATATTTATATATATATAGATTCAGCCTTTTTAAAAGGATTTGGAGGCATTTCCGTTAAAAAAAAACATCTTTACACTATTAGGAAAACAAGTCATTCATTCAAAAATTCGGCTGCGCTAACAAAGTTGTCATTGTTATACCCGCAGTGCAGCTCCGTCCATCAGTCAGTACGTAGCACTTTGCCTGCTGCATCGTTATGTTGGCTATGAGTACATTACACGTACCGCAGTCCAGTTCACTTATTTAACAGTACAGTACTGACATTAACGCCAGTTCATTTACAACTATAGGCCTACCGGTTCTCTGCGGTAATGAACTGTATGCGGCCGTACTCAAAGTGAACAGTGCGGCCACTGCGTGTAACAAATTTACTGTAACCACTATGTACTGCCTTTAACCAGAAACTCATGAGACTACAATACGTTGAGAGTTTTATATGCATACTAGCTGTTACCCGCGGCTGCGAACGCGAATTTTTGACTTTTAGTAAGTATTTTAATATAGTGTTTGTTTTCTATGTCAATATGGCGTTCTGTCAGCTCGTATAACAATGTTATACTCATTAGTCAAATTCTCTCCAAAGCTGTTTTCAACACTTGTACTAAATTATTATGGTGGTGCAACAGCCTTTTGAGATTTAAATGTACCCGTTTATAAAGCCTTTGGAGATATTTATAAAGTACCTGTTAAATAAAAACTCTAAATTCTTTATTTTAACTGTTACTGTGTTAGATGCATTGTATAACACATTAAACGTTATGTTTTCCTCAACGATGACTTTTATTTATTTCAGCAGTAAACTAAAAACCAAAAACCGTTGTCACCTAACCTCACAAATGAAAACTACACGTATTTTCGTATTGCATTAAGTAATAGGACAATTTACAATTAGTACACTTTCCACATCGTAATATATCCATACAATCGCATATTACATAAAACATCGAAAATGTACTGTAGGAATGGATAAATGTACAGTTCCGATGCCACTAAATAGCTTTTGTTTATTTAATTGTTACTATGGTAATTAATTCTGGTCTCCATGGTGTTGTTGACATCTTTAGTAGTAGTATGTATTATATTTCATTACTTATTAATTGAATCATTAGAAATACGTATAAACATAACTTTTATAATCGTTGAAGACAATTACAAAATATATAGACGCATCTGTAAACAAAATTAGAAAATATATCAATACAATTGCATATTAAGAACATTAAAAACTGCAGGAACGAATAAAGGTACAGTTCCGATGCCGCTAAATATCATTTCTTTATTTGCTTGTTACTGTGGTAATTAATTCTGGTCTCCATGGTGTTGTTGGCATCTTTATACGCGTCAACAAAAACGCATAATTAAAAGTGCCCAAATCGTGCGATCGGGGCAAAATATCAAATTCCAAGTTAGACAAAGTTTTTGGTCTTGTTCCAAAGGTTACCTATGCAAAATTTGGTGGTAATCAGTGTAACTGTGTGGATTTGTATTCAGTACACATAAATCCTCAGACTTTGAGTTTTATATATATATAGATTATATGGTAGCTATTAAGAGATCTTACACTGGTGCTCGGTTTCAAGAAACTTCAATAAGTTTCTTCCCAACTGACCGTTTGTTAAGTGGCGTGAAAATGTTTAACGGCCATTACTTTGACAGCCGATTCGTCAACGACTGTTTAATGTTTTTATTAACCGTTTTCGGTTAATAAACGTTCGTCAAACACTACTATGATAATTGTAGCATTCACATTGGCGGAAGCATTAAAATAACTTGTTAACTGTTTTTAGGGGAACGTCCGTTGTTTTGTGCCTTTTGTTTTCATTTATTTCTCGCACTTGTGTGATTTTATTTACCGTGCTCTCTTTTGTTGCATTTCTTTTAATGAATTATGTTTCGTGATCTCCTGTTACGTTTGTTACAAGTGTTTTGTTAGTTTTATTTTCTGATGTATTGTTTTTTTTTTAGTTGTCCTTATAAATTTTTGGTTGTTATCTTATAAATTTTACGTTCAGGAGGTCTTGGATTTCTTTGAATTCCACTGATGATGGCAGCCAGTGGTGCTGTTGAAACGTTTGGTTTGCCATTAAACCGTAGACAACGGCCAAACAGCCCAGTAAACTCTTCTTATATTACTTTCTGAAAACCTATAGAACTTTATAAATTTTTTCCCACTCAGAGTGTTAAATTCGACAATTTCTTTACCGGGAACATTATATTTGCATGCCATTCTAAGTAGACTACGTTAATTTAGTGTCAAGTTTTTTCTCTAATCTTTTTTTCGCCAAAATTTGTATTATATACACATAAGCAACAACTAAAAATATAATGAATTATTCAACGAAAGAACAGAAAACATGGACCAAACTTTGATCACTTGATTACTGAAACTAAACAACTATGTGCACATATATATTGTTTGTCTTACAGAAACGACTGCTTTACACAAAACGCGTGTACACGGACACCAAACGTAACTCTAATGTTAGCTCTCGTCGATTTAACGACCCGTTAGTTATCTAACAGGCCAAATATCGTCTGTCAAGTTACCCGACATTTTTAACGGACCTTATATTTAACAGCGCTTGTGGTTCGAGTTACCTCTCTTTTTATATACCTAACAGGTTATTTGGCAATCGTTAAATTCTTAAAAGAAGTTGGTGAAACGGGACACAGTGATTTTTATTATCTTTCCAATACTGAACTACAGTCCTATACTCCGACAGCGTTCCCTATAGTTGACTTGTTTGAGGTCCGAGTAGTCCTACACTAATTCACCAGTAGTAAGTTTATCTCCTCTCATCTAATGTGTACACGTGGCAAAATTTAGTTTTGTTCTTTTGAAAATTTAGAAATTTTAAATTACTTTTATATCATTCTACGTGGCTTTTGTATGATTACAGTTTCTGGAACTAATTGTTTGCACGGAAACGTGTAAAGAAACATTATAAAGTAGAAAATAAAAGACGAAAGTACAAGTAAAGGATTATTCAAAACTCACTTTTGCCACTAATAGATAAATAAAGACATAAAGAATCTTATATTAACGTTAAGAACTGGATTACACATTTGTGCAGAAACCGTTTAACAAAAAGTGTATATTGTCTAATAGTAGTCTAATCTTTTTAATGCCAGAATAATTCTCTTATGTTACTGTGAGTGTATTAATTTTATTAATATGTTACTAGTAATTAATATTTTAATAGTGTTTAATATGTTACTAGACATTTAACTTTCCTGGCCGGGTGAGTAATTTCTGCCAATCTTGTAATAACTTCAACAGATATATAGAGCAGACGCAGACTATATACAATAGCTAGAGCTCTAATACCGTATTGTAATACGGTCTGGAGCTCACACGGAAATTCTAATATTGCATTATACATGCTCGAGAGAATTTCTACATGCACTTCCTACAGTACTGACGCGCGATCATAGGAAATTTAGTCTCGCCCATTAACATTGAGGTTTATAGCTGAGTGCCGGGCTTGCAATAACATAAAGCAGTATTGGAAGGACGTAAACCCGGTGAGGTGGAAGAGAAGGGTTGAATATTTGTATGTAGTACGGTAATGCATTATACACGGAGCGATTTATTGTTTCCTGCCCAGTTCACGGCCTCAAATCTTTGGTCTAGACCAGTGTTTCCCAAACCTTTCAGTCCGCGGAACCCTCCCTAAATAATATAGAAATTCACGGACCCCCTATGAGTTCTAAAATAAAACAAACAATAAATATGACAGAAACTCTTATGTTTTAATTATAATGTATTAAAATCAAAATTCTCTTAATTTGCGAGATTATAATAATATTAATGATATCAAACATATTTTAATGTGAACATTCAGGCTGGTTTTGAAAAATCAGCTCTGCACTATTGGTTTTAATGTCTGATAATTTCATTATTAAGTCACTTTCGACATCAAGTTTATTTCTTAACTTTGACTTCAAGTACGTGAGCAGGGAGAACGCGGTTTCATACAAATAAGTAGAGGGAAACACAATTAAACGCTTCAAGGCTTTTTCACCGAGTTTAGGATAGTCAGTCATTATATTTAACCAGAAGCTGTAACTGCAAAAACTGTAATTTCAATGAACTGTCATTTAAAAGTTTGGCCAATGAATCTTTTTTTTGTAGTCTTTCTTCTTAATAGAGAGGTCTAGTCAGTTCGGGTGACAAACTGATCTGCTACAAGACTTGTTTTTAAGACATTAAAACCAATAGTTTGAAATTACTTTTACAATTACAATTAGTTTGAACCCACCAAAAGATACTGGAATCTTCTACTAAGTGTTTTGAGATGCTAACAGTTGGATTTTAGAGTATAACAAATTGGAGAAAATTACAGTACGATATTCTAATTTTTCATAAAAGTGTCTGCGGACCCCCTGAAACATTGTGTCGCAGACCCCACTTTGGGAATCAGTGGTCTACACCCTTCTACTGACAGGCATTAATGCCTTTTTATCTATGGTGTCACATTTTTGCCTTGTTCTCCGCTACTTTTGGTGTATTAATTTTAAAAACAAAAGGTGTCAATAGGGCAAAAGTGTGGACGCATGCTAAATTTTACAAAAGTCTTTTGATGCATTCATAAATTATCGTAAGACATCGCCAAATAGATACACTGACAACCAAATGCCAGATGGTCGAATTAGAAGAAAGAACTCGCGTTGATCGTTCAATTATTTGTACAATTGGAAAAATGAAAAAATATGTTACATTTCAGATAACTAATACCGTTATTTTTCTCAATTAAAGTTATCTTGGTCGATAATTTCTTTTGTCTCAAAAATGATAGCAATCTCACTTTAACGTTATCATTAATTACGTGGTCAACCACAGGCTTTTTTGTTTTCACTGTTCACTGTTTAAACAGACCTTTTAAACACTAACAATATTAACCTGTGTATATTTTAAATTCTCTGACAGCTGTATATAAAAAGAGTTTGAAATTTCTCGCGAACCCTATGACCAAATGGAAAACCCCGTAAGACAGATTAAAAACGTCGTCAGGGAGATTAATCCTGCAATCACTAATATTCTGCCCCGTTTAATTAATTTTTCTTTCCCTTTTAACCTCCTCCGCCAGAAAACATAATTACCCATAGGTGATTACTAGGTAGTTTTAACATGATAAAGTTTTTAGGCTGGGGGTCATTCCACAAAATGCGTGATGCAAAATGTGTAACGTCATCGAAAAATGTAACGCTCCAGGTGATGTTAACACTATAATTTTTCCACACTTTCGATTCCCCACAGTCTAGAAATCTTCGGTCTCTGTCGTTTTTAAGAAATCTGTACGAACATCGCTGAACAGGAGAGCCTGCAGTTTATGCACATTATACGTTTCAAAAGCCTAAAAACATTATCATGCTACGATGTTTCGGTTTCGTCGAAATTTCTTTTTGTTTCCGGTTTATAAACCGACCTCATATTTGGCACCCTCCCTGTCCATCCAAATTTGAGGAATATCCCTCAATTCCTCACTTGGTTAGTCGTGACATTGGTAGAGAAGAGTAGATCTCCATCTATGGACGTCTAGAACGTCTAGCAACCACTATTTATTGTGGTTGCAATGTTTATGTAGTCTAAACGGTTGATTCTGTTTATGTGAAATTTAAGAGCCCATGATGCATACGACGAAAGATGAAACGGATAAATTGACAATTAAGTAACGCAAGTATAAAAATAAACATCATTGAATTGTTTAAAAAGAGGTGCAGTTTAAAAAGAATAGTTACAGCGAAGGCTTCAAACTATTCATGTCAGGAAATCATAGAGGCGATTAAAACTTAGAAAAATCAGAATAAATTTGATAGGGGTGATAGTTATAAGTTGCCGGGAGTCTATGAACCGACCTTAAATAAGGCGATAGGACGTCGCCACATAATTATGTAGTGTAACTATACACTCTGTTATATATATTGTTGTGAATTATGTTGCCAGTTTATAAGCCATTATGTTGCCGTATTTGTTATATACTTCTTGTTATATTTTATGTTGCCATTTTATGTTTCTACTTTATGTTGCCATTTTGTTGTAAGTTTTGAGTTCTTATGCGGGAACCACTTTGTTATGAATTATGGCTTTATTCGTAATATTGCGGGAAAGACTTACTGTATAAACGGAAATGGGTTGAGACTTTGTGCTTAGTCTTACTCGAATCTATAAATCCTTAAGGCGTAATGGCGGCCGCTACCCCTTTACTTTTTTCATCCATTTCCTGTTCTTAGGGCTGCTGTGCGTCCCTTATCTCTGGCTAATACTAAAACAGACGTTAAACTTTGTGCCCAGTTTTAACGACCTTTGCAAAACTTTAACAGCCGAACAGATATTACATTTCAGCTACTTGAACTGTGACATCAGCTGTGATGAAAATAATGACTGATATAATAAATTATATATGAGGCACAATATATTTAACATTAAAAAACAAACAAGAAAGAATACTATGTTAAAATTTTACAACAGAATGGCAGTACCAGAAATTTTGTATGATTGAGAAAACCGAGTCACCTCTTTAAAGATAAATCGAGGGTACAGGTAGATGAAATTAAATTTCTACGGAAAGTCAAAGGATGGATGAACTCGATTAGATAAACTACGGAATCAGGATATAAGACCAGATTTGGATACATATAGGCCTACGGGCTGAACGATCAAATCCAACAATATAGAAAAGAGTGCGGAAATCATTTAGAAAGGAAGGTTGGCGATTTCTGTTACGATCCTGTTAGTAACGCCGCCTACTAATCACAACTCAAGAGGCATACAAAAAAAAAGACACAGTGAAATGTGTTAGAATATAATTGACTCGGGGCTGTTAGGCCGTAGTCCGCTCCTGCCGCTACGAACAGACGTTTCGGCCTCTCCCCTGGAGGCCATCTTCAGTGTGAAAACGATTCTGTAACTGACACGGTCTTTGCCAGTTAACCACAGTATTATGGGAAAAGGTTGTGCCTACAATCTAGAAATTGGCTATGCCAACAATCTTTCGCCGTCGGCCGTGTTTCTATGGCAACCTACGTTTTGTGTATACCAGCCAAGTAGTGAATATTTTTAGAATAACCTCGTACATCTCAGTTCATTCCAAATATTTTAAATAAATCTCTTTTACACCACAGTGCGTTCTATTACAGTGAGGACAATGCGTACGGACTGTACGTGGTACGTTATCGCATGTGTGATGTTGGTTAAAGTCTAATCTGTCAGTGAGCGTATTCGTCGTGTATGCTACAAATATTCACGGCCCAAACTCGGAGCGTGACACGAGTTTGCGGCCCCCGTATGTCACAGTTTGCGCTGCCGGCTGTCAATTTGTAACACACATAAAATCTAAGGTGTTTTTGGCAACAAACGCAAACAAAATCTGGTGAACATGTGTAAGCTATTGGCTAGGCGTGACGTACGATTTATGGCCGAGTTTATTAATGTTCACATTGTATTTCATAATGTGAAACAAATGCTATACGACTCGTAGTCATAAGACTAAAATTAGCGGTTGAAACTTACATTTCAATTGTTTTGAGTTTGAGCCTTACCACGATCGGATAACACTAAGTATTAAACTGTTCCTTGGGCTTTTACGTCCGACGTCATTATTATTCAAATTGAAATCCGATCTGTAAAGCTGTGGTGTACTATTATTACCACGCTGACGGATGTTATTATCAGACGTTTCGGTCTCGCCTCGGCCATCTTCAGTGAAACGGTTTGAAACAACTGACAAGGTGTTCGACAGTAAAACCACAGTAGGTTTGAACCTTTGCCTCGGCACTGTGGTTTTACTGTCGAACACCTTGTCAGTTGTTTCAAACCGTTTCACTGAAGATGGCCTGCAGAGGTGAGGCGGAAGCGTCTGATAATACCATCCGTCAGCGTGGTAATAATAGTAGATTACAGCCTTACAGCCCGGATCTTAATTTGAATAATTAAACTAAGTATTAATCAGGATTTACATGGTGGCTGTGTGTACGAAACAGACACAGAAGAATGTGTTGAGTGATGACAAGCGTTTCATGCACATTACGTCCGTTCTTTGTTCATTGCCGATGTATACAAACAGGCGTGGCACATCTAAAACGCTATTTGCTGCTTGAATTAGAGGCGTGACACACTCACAGAAGCGGTACAGACAGGATCTGCATAATGTCGATACGCTCCGACGATCTCGTGGATCGTCGTATGATACAGTGAAAACAAAATACAGACACCAATGAAGCCACTATTTACCAGCTTTAATTAGTCAAAAATAACAATGTAAATCAACAAGGTACTGTCGTACAATAACAAATTGTCCACACGCAATAACAATGCCAACTATTGAGAGCTCCGGACTAATTATAAAACAGTAGTCACTTTTTGTAGTCACTTGATCAGCACTCAACAATCCCGTCAGGTGTAACTAACTTCTAAGCCAGCCACTGTTGCTTGTATAGATCGCACAGGTGTTCCAGAATAAATTTCAATTTTTTTGGCGGCATGCCAGCATAATTTGCGTACTTAAGAGTGCTCGAACAGTCTGGAAGCTACTTGAGTGCACGGCCTTGACAGAGACACAGCTAGCCGAGAAACGTGTAGTACGTTAACGTACAGCGCCTGCCGTCGTAACAACGTAAACTAAATTACGTGCTTCTTTTTGCGATCTTTGTGAACGAACAAGAATTGTAAGATATATTGCGTGCTACTGGTAGTAGGAAATTTGCAAATACGTAAGCAGTCCTGAAGTCTAAGCAGATGTTAAACAGCGAACGTCTCTGTACACAGTCAGTTATATTTGACTATACGCAAGGCAGTCGTATCCAGTAAGCCGGTCACCCTTGTCAATCTGGAGCGGCAGTTATCATATTAGTACAACTCGTAAGACAAGTATGATGACATGATGTGTCAGCATCATACCATAGCAAATGTTCATGTCACTATGTAAACTGATAGGCATTATCGGGCTCTCTGATAAAGTGATGGGACGTCATAGACACGGTCTGTCAGTTTAACGGCAATCTGCCCTTGTCTTGGTCTTTGTAGCGTCTGCAAACACAATTCTGTTTGTCTTCGTTTGTGGTATAACATCTTACACTTGTATTTACGGAAGACAGTGAGAACTGACCGCTCTAAGAGTGCTTTGTGTTTTGCTTGGTATAGGCAAAACCCTTAAAAAACTATAGGTAATATGGTTTTGTTTATTGACATAAATATAGCATTTATTGTTTACTTATTTTCAGAGAAGAGGTTTTATTAACGCATCGTTATGTTTTGTTCGCTGCGATGTGTCTGCTGGACAAGTGGTCAGTAGTTGTGGGGCTGTAGCACGCAACCCGGTTTGCACTACGAAAAGTAACACTTGATCGCATTAAGTGATATCGATTTTCAGTATTGTTTTTAATAGTACCTTTCTTGTATCAACGTAGATATATACAAGGGTAGAGTAAAACGTTGCCAGACTGAATAGGAAAACAACCTTTTTTGGTTAAGATGCATTAATTTCTCAACATAATATCCATTTAGCTGTATACACTTTTTCCAATGATATTCTAAAGCTGCTATGCCAGACTGATAAGCCGATTTGTCGACGTCCTCAGAGTACCTATTGTCAGCATCGTTGACTTGATTTTCGTCAATAAATGTTTCCTCCTACCCATTTTTCGAGGTTAGGGAAGAAGTAGAAGTCGTTCGGTGCTAAACCGGACGAGTATACTAGGTGAGAAAGCGATTCAAACTTCAATTCTATGATTATATTCATCGCAACAATTGACGCGTGATATAGTGAAACAGCACTTTCTTTTTGGCTAAAGTGGCCGCTTTTTTTGACGAGTTCGTCGCTTAAAAGTTGCAGTAGGCTTCCGTAGTACTCGTAACTAACTGTTTTCCTCTTTTTAAGATAGTGAATGAAGATTACCCACGTGCGCCACAAAAAGCAGTCGCACAGACTAACCAGCAGAGGCAATTGGCTTTGCCATCTTTGGAGTTGGTTTACCTTTCGCGGTCAACTGGTGTTTGGTCTCAGGAATGTTGTGGTGGTAACAAGGCTCATCAACGGTTATGAATCGACACAAACATTACGCACAAATTTGGCTAGATTGCGCGTATAGAGTACCAAACAATCGATTGAAACATCCTTTTGACACTGTTTTTTGTCAAGTGTCAGCAAACGTGGCAAACATCTAGAACATATCTTTGTCATACACAGACGTTTGTGTAAGATATTGCGCACATGTTCCGCTGATATGCCAACGGTCTCTGTATCTTGCTAACTTGTATTCTACGGTCTGCCAGAACGATTTCATACTTTTTTTTCTACTTTTTTTTGCGTAGTCACTTTCCAACACGTGGGTCGTCAGTTGTGCTTGTCCGATCCACTTTAAATTCAGCAACCCAGCTCTGAAGCATCGTATTCGATGGAGAGCTCTCCAACGTCTAATCCAGCCTCTTTTTTATATTGGTTGCAGTTAAGCTTTTTAAAAGAAAAGTGTTTCATTACACGACTAACTTCGAAACTGGCTGTTATGCCACTGTTAAAACAGTCCATGAGGCGCTTAGTGTGACGTACTGTACCACTAATAATAAACAGACCATTGACTCGAAACATCAAAACAAAGCCTACAAAGGATGAAATCATACAACACGATCAAAGTAATGGGCACAGAAGCGCTGTCTCTGTGTCAGGCCCAAAACCTTTCTACGAGGCCCTACCCTAAGTTCAGTAGTTGAATGGTTTTGAATGTGTTGTTTTTCAAGTATATTGTGTATTCTCATACGCAGAGCAGCAGGATTCGAGTCGCCGATATTACTCATTAGTTATTTCTGATTTTCATTCTGAGGAAAAACAAAATGACCCTAAGTAGAAAATTAAAGGTATATACAAGGATATATAGGCCAGTATTGATATACGTATAGACGTGAAACAAGGTCAATGACCGTAAGCAAGTAATGTAGGTTACAACTAGCAGAATGTCTGTTGCTTACTCTGTCTGTTAACGTCCAACCTTTTAAACTCAGTGAAGTTTTATTTCTTCGGGTGTATTTTTTCTTTTCCATTTAATTAAAAATATCCGCGTCTCACTCCTACACAGTGTCACTGGTACCATCACTGTCTTGTAAAATTTCAGTTTAACTTCTTTTCTATTTTTTTTTTTTTGTATTTTAAGGTTCTCTGAAAATTGATTCATGTTTAAATCTAATAAATTTATTTTTAGTGTCACAATCTACCAGGGGTGGATACATCAAATAATTTGGGGAGGGGAGGGATTATGAAAAATTTAACAATTCTTTACAGGCGTAAAATTTCTTCGTAGTAATAGATGAAAATGCAAATACAGTTTGTTATTAACAACACAATAACCATACTGACGTACACGTGTATGTCTTAATTGACGTGCAAGTATAAAATCATATCTGTGTTTGTCAGATCAATGTTCTCTTAGTCATATTCACTTACAGTTTAAAAAACACACTACTCCCTTATGGTATCAAGGTAAGGTACAGTAAAAACTTAAAGTAATTTTAAAATAACATGATATGAATTTTGTATCATGTTCGCAATCACAAAACGATGAAAAAAATTTAGTCTGAAGTGACAATTTGGGGGGGGAGAATTTTCTCCTTTTCCCCCACCGTGGATTCAAGATAATATTCAAAACATGACACCTGCTCCAGAAATTTTCCATTTACCTCAATTTTATTTCTTACAAACGTATTTCACCATAAAAGCCATTTCTTTGGTTTTGTGTGGAAATATTACCAATCGGTATTCCTCTGAAAAGTTTATAAAAAAAAGAATGCTTACTCTCCTCTGTAGATCATCTTTAGTTGTTGTATAATAACAATATGATTAACTCGTCCTAATATGAAATACTACTTAAAGGATTCCTTTGATGCTGAGTATTATTGTGGTTAAACAGCTGACTAGCCAGAACCTGAGAGAAAGACTAGTACAGATTACGATATTTGTTAGAGAAATCTTCAAAACACAGAAGTGTTTGGATGTTTAACACAAGCCTTTTGTCGTAGACAAGTCTAACTCAATTAACTAAGTAACTGGGTTAGAAGTGTCGGCGACACCTCACAAAAATTGAATGTGAAACGTAGGAACGAGAGCTTTGAGTACGAATTGTGTAAAATGGGGTAAAACGATTGTTCAGAGGCGAGGAGGGTTGCCGCTGGCGGCCAAACATAAAGTTGTGCTGGGAACCCACGCAGCAATTAGACGTAATTATGAAAGGGCTGCCGCCGGCGTCGCTCCCACTCTCTCTCTTTCTCTCTCTCTCTCTCTCTCTCTCTCTCTCTCTCTCTCTCTCTCTCTCTCTCTCTCACACACACACACACACACACACACACAACTTATACTACCCGTGCGGGTATTGGTTACAGAAACACAACTTCAACATAGATTTCTCATTTCCACCAATTTATTTCGTTGGGCAGTTGTTCGAGTAATCTACATACGGACAGACAGAGTAATTCATAAATTTGACCTGCTATATACAGTAGTTCAAATGAAATGGGATGATCCGTTACATACTATGAAAGTGTAAATGTTATTGTGTACATTTTTTTATTTTTTGTTGTACGTGTATAACATAATCTATTATAATATCGATATTATATAATGTAATAAATATTTTACATATAATAATGTAAGTTAGAACAATATTTAAGACAAATTTTATGTACACAACTAAATTTGATAGTTTTATTACTTCCAAAAAGAGAACACTTTTTAAGGAACACCTTGGCTGTAAATATTCATTCAGGATTTCATGTTACTATGGAAATGTACACAACCGCCAAAGCAAATGCGTGGACGTATGGCTTCACTTTACGCTGAAGCTGAAACTTGTCGCCAAAGTTTTATACTCTGATACAGAGTCGATTTCACAGGAGTTCCAATGGATAAAATAATTTAGTTTACTTTTCTTTTCAGTGTTTTCGTCTTTTGGATTATGTATCTGGTGTGAAGATTCATAACGCGGATATCATTGTTTACTGTTTGTTACTTGGCGATTCCGCTTAAAGGAGTGTTAAGAGGAAGTAAGAAATTAAAATTTTATTTTCCTTTATATATATTTTATATTGATATCTATTGCTATCTATTCTCTTTTTTAAATTTTCTAAAAGGCGATTTGCTTGTGTATATGAAAAAATTATAATTTTGCATTTTTGAAATTTTATTTTTTATAACACCTGAGAAGCTCCAAGATTTATAATGATCGAAACGTTGTGTCGCTTAAAATTGAAAAATCTTAACATCGATCGTAATAATTTGAGCTGAAAAAGCAAAGACAACCAACAACACCGAATGTATATGTAAACAAATAGGTTTGTAGAATTATTCTGATGTTTTCTTTGTTAATTTAGTGTAACGCGTATCCATTTTAAAAGAGAACTAAAATTTGTATTTACGCAATGAACATTTTAAATGATTATGAAAGAATTTCAATGGTAATTTAGTTGGATGGTTGGTTACGTAAGTTAGGTTGAAAATGTAAGCCTTGTTACAGTACCGAACTAATTAATACAATAATCGCATTAAACTAATCAGCAACATCATTTGATCCGCACTCTACAATATCGCCAACTGTAAGTGACTGACTAAGCCGGCCGCTGTTGCTTATCCCGCAGAAGTTTCAGAACAATTTTCCATATAAATTTGATGCAGGGAAATATAAATTTAGAGCATTGAACGTAATTATTTAACGGCGAATTACGAATGAAATTCATCAGCTAAAAAAAGGCAGTAAGTGATATGTAGGTAAAATTCCACACACGCTACAGAGATATTAAGCAAATATTGCCCAAATCGATTATTCGGTAAACCTAATAATGTTCACATAATTAGTTAATACACTATATAAATTTAACTTGTGTTCCCTTCACTGTTTCTACTTTATATATAACGTCTTCGCTGTTTTTAAACATAATTTTGTACTCAAGGATGCAGAAAAAATTTTTCTAGTGTAAACCGTCATCCGCCCAATTTATGGTCCCTCTGCTTCCCGTACTTTAACAGACTTACATGAAGGTGGGATGGGAATAAATACTTTTGGAGTCGCTGGATATGACAAATGAGAGTTGGAAACTTTTAAAAACAGTGTTGGTGTACGCGCAGTTGAGTTGGAACTCTGCTCGTAAGTAATTTAATTATGTAATTATAGTTTACATGACGTAAACGTAACTCTCATTGCACTTTATAATTTATATATAGCATTGTTACGACATCAGTATTGTTACATATAGAACAATGTACGTTTATCGAATGTTCCAGATGAATCCGGCTGTAATGTTGCGTGCGTACGTGATTCAACGTGCGCTCGCGAGACTTTGATAGACGTCGCCAGCCACGCGCTCTGTGTCAATGCCGCAATCAATTGCGTCCTGGTGTATAGCTGACGCGTGGTATATGGATGTTACTGGATTTTCGGCGGGGTATAAATACAAGTACTCACCGACGTTCAGTTCAGTTTGCGTTGCGATTTATTGAAATGCTGTTGGTAGTATTATAGTTCAGTTATTGTCGGGCGATTACACAGTGATTACACAGTGCGTTTAAGTGGCGATTTACATAGTGCTGTTTGAAGAATTGTGACGAAGTAGTACGTGTTTGATAATTGTGCGGGACGATTGTAATACAATTGTACTTTATATCAGTTAATATTTTGATTGCGTGTGAACAATTTTTATTTGATTGTTGTAAGACACTGTCTTGTTAATTACAAGCTGTTTAATTGTGATATTTAAAGCTATATATTTTTAACAGATTATGTTAATTACAGTTAGCTACGACAAAACACTTTGATTAAGCAAACTAGTACATTAATAAAGGTCAAATATCTTGAGTTGTTAAAACTAATGTACACCGTAATCGGATTATCAAAGAGCTTTTAAAACACTTAACAGTTGTAGGGAGAGGGAGGTATCGCTAAAAGGGTTCCAATTGACATTCGATTCTCAAACAAGAAGTTTACCGTCGCCATCCCCTATCACAGCACTTGATTGTGTACATCGATAAGGTTCAGCTGTTTTAATGACCTGACGATTCTCCGCTGAGCCCGTAACTCCTGATCCAATTACAGCAAATATTATTAACGTTTTAAATACACTCGTTCAAGCAGCGCTGATCTTCCACTGCATCACAATGAAATCCCTAATAGACTAGTCCGTTACAATAAGACGACCTACAACATCTACACCCCCTCCCCTCACATCTTACTGCGCACAACGTTTCCACCTTAATCGTATACATAAGATATACGTATCGTAAATGTGACGAAAGCATTTGGTAGGTTGGAAAAATCAGATTAGTTTGTTTACAGAAGTCACACACTTATCAGCATCAAATGTTGTAACATTATTATTGTACAAAATTTAAGTGCAGTATCTGGATTTTGTCAGAGTTGTTAACAATGTTGACTGAAAAATAAATATTGAAAAGGCAAATTAAAAACATTAACCAACGAAGTTTGCGTAGACTAAATCTAAGTGAACAGCTGGTGGTTTTCATTACTTACTATCTCAGTATAGAAATAAAACTAATCAGACAAACACAGTCACTCAAAATACGATTATACACTGTCATAAAATTATAACTATTTTGTAATTTTTTGTGCGTATTGTAATAAATGCCAAATAACAATTCTTATTAGATGACTATCAGTTCGTACTGTTTTACAATATATTTTTCTATTCTAAGTAACTTTTAAGTGTTAAAATATTAACTATTTCTGCAATTAAAATTGTACAGTATTATCACCGCTTGACTAAATTAATCAGCACTTTCAGAGGTTTATATTTAAATTTATTTATTTATAAACCTCTGATGATTATAAATGCCTCTGAGGTTTGTAAATGAATAAATTTAAATATAAACCTCTGATGATGCTAATTTAATTCAATTCAACGTGCGTAAGTTGATAAAACAATACAATTTTACTTGCAAAAACAGTTAATATTTGAAGAACTGTTCATAATACAAAATATTTATGTATTTCTCTGTTAAAGTGCAGCCGTTGCTGTTTGGAGATTACACTACCTAGAAGCTAACAATATTATAAACATTACGTCTAAAGCTTAATCTAATGAAACAAATATATTAAAAGTGTGTACCGGGCTGTTTGGGAGTGTTCCATGGTTTTCAGACAAACCAAACGTTTCGACAGCACCACTGACTGTCATCATCAGTGGAATTCGAGTCTACATGAACCCGGGTTGTTGAACGTCAGGTCCACAGTAGTGTGGTAAAGGCTCTACACAGCACTGTAATAAACCCTTTACCACAGTACTGTGGGCCTGACGTTTAACAGCCCGGGTTGAAGTAGACTCAAATTCCTCGAATTCCACTGATGATGGCAGCCAGTGGCGCTGTCAAAACGTTTGGTTTGTCTGAAAACCATGGAACACGGCCAAACAGCCCGGTAAACACTTTTAATACAACTGACACCGGGCGTGAAAGCCTTAGAACGATGTTAAAACAAATATATTTTCTTATATATGTTTCATTGAGGAAACATATATGATTTCAAATCCAACTGAGGAAGACGGACACCACGTCGAAACGTTTGGGACATAAAACCAAAAGTAAGTGTTCACTAGCGAAAGTTTGTATATATATAATATATGTTTCGTTCACAGTAGCTTGATAAAATAATATCCTGGACGTAAGGAAGAAATGCTGCCTATACCAAAAAAGTAAAATTATTTCGCCACATTTCAAATAAGTGAGGGTTCTAACGGCGTATTTAATATTTTTATATTAATTAATAAATAATCCTTTCACATGATTATATAATTATTTAATTCAATCGTTATTTTTAAAAATGTTATTTTACTGTCCTCTTCGGATATTATAAAACGTCATATATTATTACTGAAGTAATGAAGTGTTAGTATTAAATCAATTCTTACACACACATACACACAAACACATAATATGTTATATAAATAAATATGCAATCACAATATAAATGTTATATTGTTATAAATAGATAAATATGTTTAGGAATATTTGTGGTACGATTCATTAGAAATAAAACAAGACACATCACAAGGATTCAATTTTATACGACAATTGCAACACCCACATTGACATATGCGCGTGAGACGTGGCTCATGACAAAAAATCGATTGCGACAAGATTCAGAGTGCTGAAATGCAGTTTCTTCAAAATACTTTTAAATTATACATTGCAAGATAGAATAAGGAATGAGGATATCAGAGCAGGACTCGAAGTAAAGGACATAAATGAAATTATTTTAATGTACAGAAGACAATGGTGGGAACATGTACAAAAGATGGTAGAGGATCAATTAATTGTCGAAAGCGACATTGAACCATAAAGCCTTTGGAAAAAGTGACATGGGTCGTCCGAGGATGAGATGTGTGCCGGAACAGGTTTATATAACCTAATCCTTGAAGAGAAGACTATAATTGTAATTACGCAATATCCATCAAATTATTACATTCGAATATATTATTTTTGTGTTGTTTGGATGGAATTCTATATTGTTTATTATTTACGTTATTTTTATATATTTTTAAAAGTTTCCAAAGTTCTAATTTTTGTCACATGGATACGCGTTTTAAATAAGTACCATTTTATAAATATGGGAAAATATGATATTAATTTTAAGTTGATGGATAACTGAATTTAATTTGAGGAATTTTGACAGTGGATGAGAGTTTTGATGTTGAATAAATCTGTTTTTATTAGTTTGACTTACATTGTCTTTAATCCGAGGACATGTTACTGTCAGGACAAATGGCAAAGTAGCTGTACTGATTTTTAACTGTTTTCTCCAAATTCATGAAGTATTCATGTACGAATAAGAGAAGCGAGAGGACTGAATCATCATTTAACAAACTGGCGGCAACGAAAAAATAACGTTTATTTACGGTTATAACAAACAAGTATAACGGTTATAAGGTTTCTTAGTATATCAAATAAGAAACCTTTTTGTTGAAACTAAAACAGTTGTCTTTAGAAAATAATATAAAGAATTATTTTTGTACTTCCATAACTCAGTGTTTCTATTAAACATTTAAAGAATGAGTAAAATTAAAGATGCCCCAACGTAGAGAAGACTGGCTTCCAAAACTGAGTTAATTTGTTACTCGGATGAAATGCAAACAGTATCACTCGTGTCTCTTCGTTGCAGATTAAATTACTTTCTCTCCTTCCGTGCCTTTCCAACCTGACATGTCCAATCATGACATTTACTTATCTCTTTGATTTTATTATTTGATCCGCTTTTAAGTGTTTCCTCTCACTAGACTGTTGCTTGTTTACTTTGAAAACGGTATGATTCCTTAATCATCATCTACATCTTGTTACAGTTGAACTAAATTAATTTGCTACCTAATTTTGTATTAAATATATAAAGTAGTTTAACCTAAATATCTATCGTAAAACTATCCTAAATACCTATCGTAAAACTATGGGAGGTGCTCCAAGATACCAACATCAACCATGTTGATGATCAAGCTGTGAAAAACTTGTACACCGATATGACGTCCACAATAAAAGTGGGAAATAGAGTATTAGATCCGTTCAGAGAAAATAAATAAGGGATTTCGACAAGGTTGTTGCATCTCCTCACGCTTTTCAAAATTTACGTTGCAAGAGCTCTAACCTACTGGAAGAAAAAATTCAAAGGGATTTCAAGGGAAACATTGAAATTGACGATGACACATGCTTGTACACCCTGCAGTTTGCAGACGATCAAGTGATATGTGCAAATAGAAAAGAAGACCTGGAATATATGACACGCAAACTGAACAACGAGTATGCAAATTTTGGATTACTAATAAACATAGAAAAAACGCAGTATCTGTGTGTTGGAGAAGAAACAACTTATTTAATCTTAGAAATCAACGAACATATAAAAAAATGTAACAGCTACAAATACTTGGAAATAAACTTTAATGAAGAAGGAACAGATGATGTTGAAATAAAATCAAGAACAAACAAAGCAAATCAAATAATTAGATCATTGAATGGAATTTTATAAAGCACAGAAATTGGAAAAGAAAGGAAGAAAATTATATACAATAGTATCATTAAATAGTTGATGTAGAGATCCTAAACACGGAGAACAAAAACACAGATAAAATGAAAGTTAGAAGCTACAGAAATGGATGCTTTGAGACGAGCTTCTAGAACTTCAAGCGTAGAGCGAATACAAAATGAAACATCAAAGAAGAAATGGGCGTACAAAAGACAATCGTCGACTGCATTGAAGAAAAACAACTAATCTGGTACGGACACTTACAAAGAATGGGACAAGACCGACCACCAAAGAAAACAATGAGATGGATATCTATACAACACAGAAAGAAAGGGAGATCCAAGAAAAATGGATAGAGGGTATGAGAAGATCAATGAGCGATAGAGGAGTAAACGATGAAAACATGCGACGACAGACAACAATGGAAGTTGGGCATCGGACAGCGTCGTAGGACGTTTTGACCCCGAATTACAAAAAAATTAACCTGAAGAAAGTAGCGGGAGTTGAAGACTAAAGAGACTTACTACGGACGGACTGAATTGTAGCCTACCGCTGTTTGCAAATCGCATGTAAATTACAAAACGTAAATGACATGTTTGTCTGTTTCTGCGTTATTGTGTTTTCTGTCGACGACAATAAGTCCTTGTAAAATTACCGTGCGGTTTGCCCACACTTTCGAAAGGAAGCGCGTCAGTTTCGAGAGTGGTGAAGTGGCATTTTTACTGGAAGAATAATCAATTCATTAGTACCAATCAAGAATAAATCTTACACAGACATATTACCTACTAAGCTGCCGTACAAAATAAAAATTTTCGAGAATCCTGGATCAGATATTCATGCCTGGAAACTTACGTACTTAATCCGATTTTGCAATGGACAACACTAAATGACAACATTTGCCACAAGTATAAAAAGTTGCTAAGTTTGTAAATAGAAATTTGCAATAAGGGGGTGAATGGTGACAAGAGGGCGAGACAAGGTACAGACAGGAGAGAGAGAGAGAGAGAGAGAGAGAGAGAGAGAGAGAGAGAGAGAGAGAGAGTGAGAGTGAGAGTGAGGGGGAGAGTTGCGCGGGCGCGCTCCCTTGTGATCGTTGACGCGAGTGTAGGACAATTAATACCGACGACACGTGTTTTTCTAAGTATACGCTAATGTACTTTTGGCAACAAAGCGGTGTCTAATCTGTCCCATCGTAGAGCTGTCAGAGCCATTACTTAAAGAATGCCGTGTAGAAAGTGCATATCAGTTGCTTAATTTTTTAAAATCTCGCTTTAGAAAACCACGAATCCTACTGCTCTACGCCAAACTTTGAGGGCTGTGTTCATTTTACGTTAGCGATTACTGTTTTCAAGCAGTTTCCAACACCTTGGTTCTAATGTTACTAAAGACTTTGATGAAAAGAAGGAAATTTGGAGGAGAATCACAGACGAAAACACAGCATACTTTGTCTCATGTAAAATCTTTAGGAGCACGATAATAATCCACCCAACGGAGTTCACGTCGTATGAGACCACAATTAGACCAGTTGTGGCATAATGACGGTGAAACATGGATCCTTAACAGGGTGGCAAATCTTGCGGTTAATTATCTTATCTGTTGTCAGTAAAACCAGAACCACAACGCTTTCTTTTTTGGCCAAGTGTTAACGCCTGTAGCAGCTGACCAACGCCCATCGATATCTTCTTTTTGTGACGTCAAAGAAATTTTCTGTAAACAATTCCAAGGGTGCACGTGGAGGCCTTCGGCCCCAAATCCCAATAAATACTCGAGTTCTGCCAGCGAAAATCATCACTCGATCATACGCCAGTGACCAGTGGGCTCGTTCTGACGGTTCGTTCGATCCTTTAGCGTAATTACTTATCTAGCATGGGCTACCTCCTCGATTTTAACTTTGGAGAGTGACTTGTTTGCAGACCTTTTGAATTAACTACGTAGCTTGTAAAATTTCGAAGTTATTAAATGAACTTACAATATTATAGTTTTTGCAATCGAACATACAATCTTTTTTTTTCAATTGAATTCGGAGTCTCCTTTTAAAATATGAACAACAGAGTCAATACTTGGTTATTTACTCACTTGAATGTTTAGATGATCAACTATAGCGTAAATTTACACAATTGTGAACGAACTGAAAGACATTGGTTCAATTAACAGAAAATGCAACTCTTGTAAAAGATGTGTCCAAGTAATTGATAGCGCAAATAAAATGAGTATGGAGTAATATAATCTAAGTTAATTAACACATAGTACCACACCTGATCCCAATCCAGACAGGAGCGATGCGGCTCAAAATGTAAAAGAACGTTGTAACAATGTATGAACGACAATCATCGCATATTACACACGTAGCACATAATCTACAGGTGCTGCGTTAAAATAAAATTAATCCACACCTACAAGACGACACCATATTTTGGTAAATGACGCGTTATAATCTTTTTAAACACAATCTAGTCAATGTTGAAGAGATACACAATAAAATATTACTTTTTGTATGTCAACAGTAAAGCCAAACTGAAATACGATCAGCTGTTTGTGGTACAGAGCATCAATTCCATGGACAATACTACAAGTCCGCGGCACCACTCCCATTATCAGAAGTTACCCAACACTGTAGAGTGGTCATATAACTGTAACATCATACTGCAGCTGTTCTTGTCTTTATTAGTCAATAAACTTGGGATATTGTTGTCTTTGCTGGATATAATGGTAGCAGGTGACGAAAACGTCTCACAAAATAATATTAGAGTGTGTCAAGATTCTTTTATTGCCACGAAAGAAACATTTATTATATCAACGCCATCTAACGTTGAAACAAATAATCGTTGTGTGGGCAAACAATAATCCGATTTTAGTGGGCAAAAAATTATAATCGTTGTGATTAACAATATACTCGTATAAGCATAACAAATAGCAAACAACATAAGAAGTATTACTGCTTTAGTCAGTTCTGCAATTACAAAGATTATTTAAAATTAAAAAATCTATAATATATCAAAATAGATTTGCCAAAAACATTTTCGACACCATTAAAGCATTTTATTTTCAAATATAATATAAAAATGTTTAAGTTGTTTGGTACAAGAGAGGTGAATATTTTAACTACTTTTGACTTTTCTCATAATTTTTCATTTTTTTTACAAAACGACACACATACCCAGTCTTCTCTTCGCTTATCTTTATCTACGTAACAAATTTTGCATGCTCGAGCAAATTAGAATTTAGTAACTTGAGATCATTAACACAAACGTTTTGTAGTTGAAAATTCTAACTCAATTAATTAAGTAACTGGGGAAAATTGTAAGCGACGCTCCAAGATTGAAACAGGATGTAAAAAGTAGGGACGTAAGCTTTGAGGATGAATTGTGTAAAACGGGGTAAAAACGGTTGTTCAGAGGCGAGAAGGGTTGTCGGCCGGCGCGGCGGTCAAACATAAAGTTGTGCTGGGAACCCACGCAGCAATTAGACGTAATTATGGAAGGGCTGTCTCTCTCTCTTATACACACACACACACACAAAACTTTACATGCAAGAACTATTATTAGTTACATCAACAATACACCAATTTACTTTTCTCATTCCAAACATATTAAATTTTTAATTTCACTTATTATAGCTTATTATAGCTTACAAAATATTATAATTCCTTATGTAATATGGAAGTATACAAGTTATACCATATAATTTGTCTTTGTTATTACAAATATAAGACCACAACAATGTAAGTCCATAAAATATCTAATCGATTTTCTCTGATGATGGCAGTCGATGGCACTACCGGAACGTCTGGTTTTGCAGAAAATATTGGACCACGGCCAAACAGCCCGGAAAAGAATTTTAACAACAAACTACTTCTTTGTTCCCGATAACGTAGTACACATATAAAAAAGTAATCCCTCCCCCTTTAACTATCATTTTCATTTATATGAAATTATCCCTTCCCCATCAACTACCCTTTTTATTTATAGATATTTCATCTACTTTTTTACAGCGTATTATTATGACTTTCTTTTCAGATTACTTTTTTTATGAAAATTAAGTACTTTACTCTTGCTCAAACATACAATGTTGCAGGTAAACTATCCCTTCCCGTCAACCGATCTTCACTAAAATCAACAGACCTTGAGTGCTCTACTGTTCAGGGAAGGATGCAAAAAATTATTTGATTCTGTATGAATTTGCGGCAGTTATCGTTCGCCATAGAAAAAATTCTACGCACAGACACACAGACAGACACGTTTCGAAAAATGACTTTTCTTCATGTTTTGAGGGTAGTACAATCAGAATCAGCCCTTATCTCGAACATGTTATTTTTGCCGTCACCATACTTCCATTTCCTTATGGAACATGGAAGTAAAACAGCAAACGGGATCTGATTGCTGCTGCGGCAGGAATGTTTTGTGAGCGTACACAAAACTTTCTCTACTTTATCAGCGTCAGAACAAGTACACATCGTGATATCCTAATCACCGCATACGGCACCAGTCACTTCTTCTTATCAGTCACTATGACTATAATGTGGCTATATGAGACACATTCTATCCTGAGACTGTAACTGGTTACTGTGTACTGGAAGAAGTGAAGGCAGACATAAGCCTTGAGCGCTTGTCAGGTCATCCGACTTGTGATCGTTAAACTGAAGTTAGTAGAACCTTACACTGTTCACTGTTTCCTAACACTCTTCTCATTTTTACAAAAAAAAATCACCTTTAAGTACAGATTAATTTCTTAGAGTTTCCAAAAGTAATTTATACAAATTTATATTCAAGTAACCACTGACTGTTTCCTTATTTAAACAGAATAAGAAATATTAATACTGGAGATTGAAGATAAATTACAACTGGCAGTGCACCAACTGAATCAAATATGTCCAGAATATAATCTCAGAATTTCCTTGCATAAGACGAAAGTTATGGTTTTCCAAGGCAAGTATCCCGTTACGTCGAAAATAATTGTCAAAAGTAAGCCAATCAAACAAGTATCAAATTTTACATACTTGGGCTGCGGCACAAGCTACAAATTTGACAATGACATGGAAAGTAAAATAAATAAGTTCCAGGCAATATGTGACACAATAAATAGAACATTAAATAACAAAACACGAAAAGACACAAGGATAAAATTTTATAAAACGATGGCTGTACCTGTACTTATGTATGGGAGTGAAAGTTGGCTAAATACCAAAAAAGGAGACAGCAAAATACAGGCAGCAGAAATGAGTTTTTTTTTCAGATTTAGAACTAAACAATCAGCTTTGCAAACCATCCACGAAGATTATCCCGAGCAAGAGTGGATCCATATCTACACTGACGGCTCATCAATTCCAGGCAATGGAAAAACAGGAGCTATAGGCGTCTTTTCCAAAGACACTTAGCCGTGGGCAGCCACCTTAGTAACTACGATGGGGAAATCGAAGCAGTTCACGCTGCCGTTGATGAACTGGAAAAAATCACTCCCCTTCATAAGCCGTGCTCCTAGTCGACTCGCAGGTCGCATTACGCAATCTACCACGCAACTCTCAAACCGACTGCCAAAGGACTATCGACTGTAGAAGGAAACTGGAGACCCTGGCGAGCCGAGGGTGGATCCTAAAACTCCAATGGATACCCAGTCATGTCAACATCTGGGGCAACGAGGAGGCCGATAAACTGGCCAAGCAAGGCACAACCCTACCCCAGCCTACCCGTCCGCAGTCCCTACAATCTTCCAAGGCTCAAATAAACTCCGCCGTCAGCGTATGGAATAAGCAATGACTCTCTGAGGCGGCCGCCGGAAAAAAATGGTAAAGCCTCGTCACCGACGGTCCAATCAACCCCAACCTCCCTCGTGCAGTGTGTGTCGCCAACTTCAGACTAAAAACCGGACACGACTATCTCGCTTCACATCTGCACCGCCTCCGCGCGCTGCCAACCCCTGAGTGCCAGCTGTGCGGCCACGCGACGATGGACGCCGACCATCTGAGAGACTGCCCGGCCTTAGACCACACCCCGTCCAACGAGGACACCGAGATCACCGAAGCCCGACGCTACTGGTTAGCGCGTCGCCTAATGGCTCAACAGCCAAGGGTGGGCGTTGGCTAGTAAGTAAGTAAGTAAGTAAGTAGAAATGAGTTTTTTGAGCGGGTTAAAGGCTGCACAAGAAGAGATTTAGTAAGAAATGAAGACGTGCGAAATGAACTAAATGTAACTTATATGAATAAATGAAAAAATAACTGAATATAAAGAAATACGCAAACAACACGTAAATAGAATGGGAAATGGGAGAATACCCAAAAAAATACTTAACTACAAGTCAAGAGGGAAAAGAGATATAGTAAGACCACGAAAACGGTGGTCGTAAGTTTGTGAGGACGGAACAGGCAAATGCCTAGTCCTTGTAGTGCAGAAGAAGAAGAAGAAGAAGAAGAAGAAGAAGAAGACGAAGAAGAAGAAGAAGAAGAAGAAGAAGAAGAAGAAGAAGAAGAAGAAGAAGAAGAAGAAGAAGAAGAAGAAGAAGAAGAAGAAGAAGAAGAAGAAGAAATATTTCTTGTAACAAAAATATATTTTGTTGTTACCTACATTACTTATTCCGATTGGTCATTTAATATCCTGTGACTGTAATGTAACTTAAGTAATAGTGAATTTTGCCGAAACAATATTCTGCCTTGAGGATGCCGCAGGTGGTGTGTTCTGAATGACTTTAATCAGATGTGACAGTTCTTGTCAGTTTCAGTTAGTGCTGATTTGTTACTAGTAAAGTGATATAAGTAGACTCGATAATCATCATCATCATCATCACCCTCAGCGTTTAAACCAAGAATGATTTCTTACGGTGTCAAATAGACAAATATTACAGCTGGTCACTCCAGCGCTTCCTCGGACGTCCCACACCTCTCCCTCCGTCCCCTCGGCTTATAGTTCCATAGTTGTTTGGGGATGTGGCAGTCATCCATGCGGAAGAGATGTTCCCACCATTTCAGCTGATACTGGGCGATCGTGCCAAGTATACTCCTAATATTCAGTTCCTGCCGTATATCTGTGTTTCTTCTATGATCATGGAGAGTATAACATGCCACATACCTGAGAAATCTCATTTCAGCCGCTAGACTCGATAATTGTTTCCTAATACCCTGATTATTTTGACAAAAACTATTAGCTCTAAGGACACATTAATTTCTCACCGTAATTTATAAAAATTGATAAAAATACCGTTAGACTAGTCAGTTATTTGTATATGTGGCAGTATAATTTTACGCTTTTCAGTATTTAGTTAGCATTCTTCGTTTTAACTTACGTTCCGGGCAAGCTGTTTTGATCGAACTTACTAACTATAAGGACTTGGACTTACTAATGGATTAAGGTTTAAATGTAATTTTGTTAGTATTATTTGAATAATTTGTTAGTTATTTAAATAAATTTGTTACATTGGAAAATTCTTCTCAAAATTGCAACGTTACATTACAACAAAAAGTTTTGCCTCTACAACCTTGCCTCTACAACTAGAGGTAAGTGATAATTATGTGGATGTTCCGTAAATGTATTTAAATGATAGTTTGACATACATAGTCAACTAACATGAATTTTTATTTGCTTTTATTACTTCATCTTTCTTCTTCTACAGACATTAAAATCGAGTACAGGTTTTAGCCTCTTCAATAATTTTTCTCTATTCAGCCCTCTCATTACACAGTCTCGTCAACCTTCTTATGCTCATACTCGTCAGATTCTCCTCAACATCCTGAATTCATCTCTTCCTTGGCATCCCTCTTGATCTCCTACCTACTAGTTTTTTTTTTTTTTTTGTACGTCCGTCTAAGGACCACATGCCGATTTCAAATCTTTATTCTTTGTTTTTTCTCCAATATTCTTTCATCTTTTCACTGTGTCTCGTCTTTCTGTCTTCAGTCCACTTTGAACCTGCGTTTTTCTCTCTCCAACACTGGAATCCTTCCATTTTTAACATTTTTTTTCCAAAAAACGTCTCTTTAAATTGCTTCTTCTGCGTGTATATTATTTTTTTCTAAATCCTTTTGGACTTCTTTAATCCAACTTGATATTGACTTCTTCCCCGACATACAATTGAAGATATGCTTTGTTAACCTATTGTCGTCCATTCTATACAAATGTCCGCAAAATAGTAGTCTTCTTTTTCTCATTGTTTCTGTTATATTTTATATACTGTGATATATTTCATTATTACTTCTTAATTTCCAACCTTCTGAAGTTTTTTGTGGGGCTAATATTTTCCTAATAATTCGTCTTTCCAATATTTCTAGTTTGTCAAAATTACAATTCAATGCTAGACATTCACTTGCATATAGGCATTCTGGCCTCACTTCTGTACTGTAATGCCTTAGTTTCGCATTTCTAGATATGCACTTTTTATTGTAAATATCTTTAGTTATACCATACGCTCTTTCTATTTTATGAATCCTTTCTTCTATAGGAGATTTTTCTAAACCATTCCCTTGAATTATTTTTCTAGATACTTAAAATTTCTAACCCTCTCTATTTGACCATTATCTGTTAGCAAGAATTTTGACCCATTTTAATGTTTGTGAGAAATTTGGTTTTTCTAGAGAAATCCTTAAGCCTGTTCTACTGGTCTTTATTATGGAATATTTTCTGGAAAAACTGTGTTATTCCATCTTTACTCTGTGTCCCAGCCAGACTAACCTTCTACTCTTTATAAACCTTACTACGTCAGCTTGATTTTATTACAGAATCAAGTTATAAGAATTAATATTATAAACGGCATAATTTACAACATTAAATGATCATATTTGTAATGTCTGCGCTTTTCTGCTTAGTTTTATTTGCATTACTGAAGACTTTAACTGAAGAAATACCACCACTTGTTCAAATTATATTGTTATATGCAAACATTTTTAATTTGCATGTCAATTGATATTTTTAAACTTTCTTTATTAACAAATCTGACATAAACAAACACACACCACATGATTTCTTTGTATAATAATGTTACAACATAAAAATAACTAAATGCGCGTTTTCTCTTCAGTATCATCATCATCACCACTCCAAGGAGTAAGCCTTAGACCTGTTCCGGAACCCATCTCCTCCTCGGTCTACCGACATCTCTCTACCTAGTAGGGTGATAACCCAAGGCAGCCACACATAGGCGGATATCATACATACGATTCAAGTGTTCACACCATCTCCTTCTGTGGTCTTCAATCTTCTGGTGCAAAGATACAATGTTTAAATCGCGTCTAATATCCTTATTTCTTCTTCGATCCAAGAGAAAACAATCTTACGTCGCTCTTAGAAATTTTGGCTGCCTGAGTCCTCTGCACGTCCCTTTTACCAAGAGTCCACGTCTCACTAGCATACAGGAATGTAGGGACAGCCACAGTTTTATAAAATTTCATTCGGGTATCCTTCAGTGTTTTATTTTTTACGTACCTATGAATCGTACTACAGATGCGTCTAAATTTTGTTAGCTTCCTATCCCAATCAATATCAGTTCCATATGAGATTGTCCTGTGTGTGTCGTCAGCCAGTCGAACAGATTACAGATCTCAAAAATAAAATAAAATAAAAAATAAAAATTTTAATATCCTAGGTTACCTAGGTTGCTAGGTTGTACCTAGGTAATTAAAATGACTAACCCGATCCAAAATCTAATTATTCACGACTATCTTAGTTCTTAAAGAACACCTGTGGTGTCGTGAAATGCCATCGTTTTAGATTTTGTAGCAGGGATCTGTAGCCCATAGTCTTGTATTAGGGTGCCTTCACACGAGGCCACCATGGCCGCGCCACCACGTGAACACATAAGTTCAAATGAGCTCTTTCACACGAGGGCGCGCCACCAGTTTTGGCAACGCCACCAGCCGACTGCGAGTCGACATGCTGCGATTTTTCAAGCCACCAAGTTGGTGGCGCCACCAGGTCGTTCCCTTCTATCTTACCAGCTCCTTCACACAAGCCGAGACCAGACGTCGCCACCAAGTCAACAGAGGATGAGCATCGCCAAAAAACCATCGATGTTTAACATCGACCAGACTACATCGATGTTTCCAAGCCGATATTGGAAACTGCACTTTTATTGTCACTATTTTTGACAAAATGTATCCATAACTTACTTTTGGGTGGCATAATTAACGGGTGGATAATTATGAACGATGACGATGATATTAAAAATGCAAATATAAACTATTTGAATTATATTGTAACACTACCACAATTCAAAACAGAAACTACAATGAAAAATAACTGTAAAAGGCAAAACTAAATCTGAATGAAAACCAAATACTACTAACGTAAAGGGTAAACCGTTATTCCGTAAGTTTGTAAGCTAACTTTGAAACTGTTAAAACATATGTAACGGTCTCCTATGAAACGGTTTTGTTCTATTTTTAGTTTTACCACGTAGCTCCATGTACACGGTACTTACTATTTACCAACTAGCCAACTACCTAGGATCTACCATTAATATCTAAAATAAAAATTTGTCGATGTAAAATAAACAAAATTTAACAAGAAATCTAAGTTTTTATTACAAATTTGTTAAAAATGTTCAAAGGAAAAATATAGAAACGAAACCATCGATTGTAAAAACATCAAACATCGAATGTTAAGCATTGATGTTTTTCGACCATCGGCTATCGATGCTCATCCCTAGTCAACAGTTAATTGCCGTTCACAGTTCCTTGAGGAGCATTTTTTGTCACTCTCGCCTGTTTGTATTTTATTTTTGTTTGTATTTTGTTTTATTATTATTCTATTGTTATTTTGTTTGTATTTTGTATTTTTGTAACCAGTCTCAAATATTTTACAAGGCGAGAACGTTGTTCCGATTCTGACAAGGTCTTACACGTTTGATACTGAAAAATGTATATGTGAAATACAATCGAGACCAGCGCTGTGGGATCTGACGTAAAACGAATATGATATGACGACATGTTAGTGTCCATATCAGTCAAACCATCCTTTAAATGTAAAACCAGTTCATCAAAACATGCTATAGATATTCTTGTATAGTTAAAAAAAATGTCCTCGTGCTTTTGAAGATCATTGAACAAAAGGCAAAATATCCCTTTGGAAAATCGGTCCTGTAAGAGTGGGTGAATCCAAAAAAAAATTATTCTCTTGCGCTGTTTTCGCGAGTTTATGTAAGTGTACACAAAAAATTGAGGCTGCTATTTCTTCCAACTCCATTTCAAGACTGAAGCTCTCTTCATCGCTTTCTTGGTGGCAGGAACAAAAAGATCACGCCACCAGTGGTGGTGCCACCAGCATCTGTGGTGGCTCCACCATGGTGGCCTCGTGTGAAGGCGCCCTTATACTATTGAACGTAAATATCGCCCGCGTTTTACGTAAAGTATAAAATTTTATTTCCCCGCTGCACCACATTATTTTACTGCAGTTACAGTACTATTAAGTTACTAACTTACTCCCTTACCAAACATACTTCTTTATATGTATGATTAAGAGAGGTAACGTGTGAGCACGTTTATGTTCAGGAATACTGTATGTGACGTTGGTGTTAGACGTTGGCAGGTATACCCTATTAAAACGGACTAGTTCATTACAGACTTCGTTGTGATGCAGTGTGAGAGGTTACCTGCTTAGAGAAGAGCGTTATAACGCTAATGCCATTTGCTGCAATGGGGTCAGCGGAGACTCGTCAGGTCATTAAATCAGCTGCGTCGTATTGATATAAACAATCAACTTCTGTGGGAGGATAAACTTCGTGTTTGATAATAATCGAATCTGGATTAGAAACCTTTTAGCGATGCTTCACCCCCTCTACTGTTAAATTTTTTAAACCCTTGTGACAATCAGATTACGATTTATATTAGTTTAAAAAATCAACATTAGTTTAATTTTATAATAAAACTAATCAATAATTAGTTTAAACTTTAGTAGTTTACTGGTTGACTTAATCAGAATACGTTGCCGTAGTTATATTTAATTAAGTTGTTCTCTTAAAACTATTAACTTTTACTACACCTATTTGATCATAAAAATATTTACTTAAACAATAGTAACATTGGTACAGTAATTTAAGAATTACTTTTGGAAATAAGTCCATCATTTCTGACTACATCAATATAATATAAAAACAATCTACTATTTAAAAGGCTACGAAACACATCTTTTACCAGAAACCAATGGGTAGTAGAACAAGGAAAAGACCCCGAAGTAGATTCCAAGATCAGATAGAGAAGGACATCAGAAAGCTGAACATAATAAACTGGAAAGCTAGAGCACGCAATAGGGAAGAATGGAGTCGACTCTTGGAACAGGGCAAGACCCAGCAAGGATTGTGGAGCTACGGCTGATGATGATTACTATTAAAAAGAACTATATAACTGTAGCAATATAAAGGGATGACTAATCTGTTAAACTAGTATAGAAAAGTCACCACACCTTAACCTATTTACAAAATATTAAAAACTACAACTTAAACTATTAAAAGAATAGATTTCGTTGCTCTAATGGTTTTAAGTTTGACATTTTTAAACTTCGTAAAACGTACTTCGTCCATGGACAAAAATTATTATTCACATGTCAATAAAGATAAATGAATAACATAAAACAGTAAAATTAAATCAATCTGTTTGTTGTTAGTCTGTTGTTTGATAGTTAATACTTTGTAGTGTATGCGAACACATCACAACAAACATACAGATTATTATGTAATCCGCGCGCGCGTGTGTTTGAAATTTTGGTTATTGTTGTTTTGTTTTAATCTTTAGTCTTGCCACATAACTAGTTACGTAGTTTCTGAGTAGTATAGCAATAATAGCAATAGTAGCAATAGTATATCAATAGCGGTATAACAATTATTATAATAATCCTAAATTTAACAAAATAACAAATTATAAATAATTGTTATTTTGAATTATGTTTTGCTGACTGTCAAGAAATTCATGTGGTGACATTGCCACAAACTTTAAAGTGTTTCATTGCCACAATGAAAAGTGTCTCATCTACTTTCAAGTTATTAATGTTGAGCAGTCTTAACTTGTTTTTTTTTTTTTTTTTTTATATGAAACCGACTCAACCGGACCCCCCACCCCCGCAAGATAAAATTTTGGATATTTTGTTGGGACACAGTAATAATAGTCTACTTAAACAATTTTAATAAAGAAACTTATTTAAAAGTAACGGCAGCGTATGCTGATTAAGGTAACCAGTAAATTAATACAGTTTAAATTCTTGAGTTTTTTAAAATAATGTAAATTGTAATCACATTGTCACGAGCCTTTTAAATATTTAACAGAAGTAAAAAGTGAGGGGTATCAATAAAAGGAGGGCTCCAATCGAGATTCGATTATCAAACACAAAGTTTACCCTCCCACAGCAGTTGAGTGTGTACAACGATCCGCCCGCCAGCTGTTTTAATCACCTGACGATTCTCCGCTGATTCCCGAACTCTTGATCCAATTATAGCAAATAGCATTAACGTTACAAACGCTATCGTCCAAGCAGCTGACCTCTCACTGCATTACTAAGAAATCCCTACTGGGCTAGTCCGTTGTAGTAGGGTGTGTCTCACAATATCTAACCCCTCCCCTCACATATCTTCTCAAAACATTTGCACTCTTAATCGTATACGTAACGTGTCCGTACCGTATCTATGATGAATGCGGGAAAATCAAATTCCGTACTTTAGAAAAATCAATTTAGTTAGTTAAAAAGTTGTACCATTATCGTACAACGGTGTGTGTTTATGCCACAGGTGTTAACAAAGATAGAAAATTTCATGGATTTCGTTGTCCATGACGTGTCCGTTACTTAACTAAATATAATTAATTCACTACCGACTCGAAACACAAAGTTTTTTATAGTTGAAAACGTAAAAGTTTTACCTTATAGCCTGGAACAGTTTTCGTTTTTTAAAAGCTCTTCAGCGCCTGCCGCTGGGAGAACTGTCCGTCTTGTTCTTGGCGACGGTATCGACTTTTGAAGGATCGGTGTTGTATGTGTGGGGTGTTATATGTTCGAATAATGCGTGTAATTTGAATTGTGCCTGTTCGTTTAGGATGTCGTTTTTATGTGTTTTCGTCTGTTTTTATATTTCCAATTGTTCAAGACTGTCTAGTTTTCGGCCTTTTGTGTGTACCTGTAGATTGCAACAAATTCTACATAGGCCAGGAAGAACGTAGCTTCAAACAAAGGTACATTGACACACAAAGCCACTACACTCCACTACCGAATCCACCTTTGCAAACCACCTCATTGAAGCAAACCACACATACAAAAAATCGAAAATAACATGGACATTCTACACGTACACACAAAAGGCCGAAAACTAGACAGTCTTGAAAAATTGGAAATATACAAACACACGAAAACACATAAAAATGACATCCTAAATGATCAGACACAATTCAAATCACACGCATTATTCGAACATATCTGAAACCCACACACACAACATCGATCCTTCAAAAGTCAATACCGTCGCCAAGAACAAGACAGACAGTGCTCCCAGACCAGCCTCTGAAGAAGCTTTTTAAAAGCAAAATCTGGTTCAGGGTATATGATAAAACTTTTACGTTTTTACCCATAAAAAACGTTGTGTTCCGAGTCGGTAGTGAATTAATTATATTTGGAAAATTTCAGTTGACAGACAAATTGAAAACATATACAAATGTTGTTTGCGTTAAACAAAATCATTTAAGCAACTCGTATTATTTCATTTTACCTTCTTACTGACCAAAATAAAAGATAACTGAAACTCGCAGAATTTAAAAGTACGAGTCGTCAATGTCATGTCTTTATAATGTTAAATTTTTATTTATGCTCAAATAAAGTGCAAATAAGAATTCTTTAATTTAACTACGTGTTTTCACTACCTTTTAAATATGCTACATAACATTTTAACATAATTATTAGTTTACTTTAAAAAATACTTTGTTCGAGTGTGACAATTAATATTTCAGATAGACTGTACCAAAAGGCTAAAAAATTATAAATATTGCATTTTAACCTTGAGCTATTGAAACAAATATATTTTCTTATTTTTGTTTCATTCCTAATAGTTCAAAAAAATTATTGTTTGGAACGGAAACCGTGGTAAATGTGAAATTATACCGACACATATACAAATAAATTATGGCACGAACGTTGAATCTATTAATTTTTAATATTGAATAATAAATAACTGTTTTAAAAAGATTGTATGTTTATTTAATTACATCATAACAATGTTGCGACATGTTTTACTTATTACCATCTTTAGATGTAGAACATAAAACAGAATAAATTTTAATTCACAATCAAATTAATAATGAAACTTTATTCAAACAAATATTAAAAGGCTAAAATTAAAAGTTTCTCAAATATTTAGAAAAATATAAATATTAAATAAATAAATAAATTAAACAAATTCAAATTAATAAAAAAAATTTAGTTTTCTTAAATTCATAATATGATAAAACATAATACATATTTCTCTACATTACCGTTTTTCCTTATTTAATTTATGTAAACAAATTATACATATAAGTAATATTATAGATTTTTTACACAACAGCTGTTGCTTAACAATTTGATTGTAAATTATTGTTAACTTATTTTATTTTTTACATGTGATAATAAAACAAAATAAATAATAATAGTAATATAAAGGTATGAAAATACTGTAATTAAATAAAAATAACGAACACAAATTAAAAATAAAAATTAAGTTATTTTTAATTCAATATTAAACAATTTTTAATACTTCTTTAATAAGAATTACTTTTTGGGGACTCAAAGAATGAATCCTGACAGACTAACAGGAAAACTTTTTAACTATTTCAGAAAGCTCAAAATGGCCATTTCGTGGTTCGAAAAAAAAGCAAAAAAAAATAGAAAAACTCCAGATTACTTAAGAAGACACTGAAGAATGCTTACCACTCACAAAAAAAATTAAAAATGCCCAAGGTTTCAGGAAACCCTAAGAAGAGGACAGGTGCCTTTTAGACTGACGAAAGGAGGGAGAGACATCGATCAATAATGAAGGAGAAATGGGAGAGGAGGAAGAAAGAGGAGAAAATGGGAGGAACCAGTTGAACCAAACGTTATCCACGTGGCTCATATAAAAAAAATTCAATATTAAAAATAAAACAAAATTAAGTAAGTAATGGATATTAACATTTTGTATAATTCCTGTTAGAAAATATAACCTCTTATAGTTATAACTATAACTATAAAAATTTTGGTCAAAAGAAACAGGGAATTTGTAAACAATTGTCCGTTCTCCTGATTTTACATTCACCATTACAAGTCAGCACGAACAGATTAACTGATAAGACCTCAAGGCTTATGTTTGTCTTCACCCCTTCCAGTACACCATTAATAGCTGCAGTCTCAGTGCAAAATTTTAGTCACAACATTTCCCATTATTTAATTATATTGTAGTCACAGTGACTGATAATAGGAACTGACTGGTGCCGTACGATGTGCCTAGGGAAACACGACGTGTACTTGTTCGGACGTGTACACGACGGACTTTAAGCTTCAGCGCGCTCTAGCCTGCCGTAACAGCAAATAGCATTGACTGTTTAAGCCACGTTATTGAGAAGCGAATAACAATGGAAAAGAAGGCGGAGTTTATTTGATTTCTAACAAAGTTAGATAGTTCCACGTGCTTGTATCCAGTAAATTTTATTATTATTATTATTATTAGCGGGGGTCCTACAGTCTATGCCGCATCCCGCATTTCGAACGCCATTTCTCCCTATCTTTCCAGTCATCGTCTTCAATAGCTCGATCTCTCATGCTTTTCCTAATTCCTGTTCTCCATTGTGTTGTCAGTCTTCCTTTTCTTCTCCTGTTTTGTGGTGTATAAATCAATGCTTTCTTTGGCCATCGCTTCTCCTCCATCCTCATTACGTGACCATACAATAGCAACTGTCTGGATTCTATTCTTTCTGCTGTTGTAAATATGCGCCCTGTTTTCCTTCTTATATCTTCGTTTCTGACATGTTGCATTCTAGAAATATTACACGCTCTTCTTAAGAAGTAGATTTCTACAGTCTCTATTACCTTTTTTTCTTGATCTGAAAGTTGCCAGCATTCGCAGCCATAAGTTAAAATGGGCTCCATAATAGTTGTGTAGATTGTCAGTTTAGTTTGAAGTTTCATTTTGTTCGACCAAAGTTACGAGTTTAGCAAACGAATAGCCTTTTTTCCCTGGTGTATACTATTTTTGATGTTATTTTGTGATGTTCTACCTTCTGAAATAATGCTTCCCAAATATTTGAATTCGCTACACATTCCGATTCTATGGATTTGCAGATCTGGGTCTTCTTCTTGCCTGTCTCCTATTTACAGATATTCTGTTTTAGTAGTGTTTATGTTTAGACCCCATTTCTCATACTCCTCTTTCAAATTTTCTAAACATATAGTCTGTGTCCAGTAAATGACTCCCTAATAATCTTACCGCTCAGATCTCTGCTTTGACTTTAAGAAATACACACTCTGTTTGTCTGTCTGTCTTTTTGTTTGGGATACGTCTCGCGATGACTTCTGAATGCGCTGCGGGATTTTCGTAAAATTCGACGTGCGTGTCCATACGCTTACACTACAGAACCCTATTGTCCCTTCAAAAACAAAAGGGTTGGAGGCGAAAATGCGGGAGGTCAACATTTTGAAAATATCGCAAAAGCCAGTGTTATTTTACATCTTTAAGTTAATGTAAATTGTAATCAAATTGTCACGACGCTTTTAAATATTTGACAGAAATAAGGGGTTAGGGGTATCCATAAAAGGAAATCTAATCGAGATTCGATTATCAAACACAAAATTTAACCCTTCCACAGTAGTTGATTGTGTAAACCGAAACGCCCCCCAGCTGTTTTAATCACCTGACGATTCTCGTGATTGAATTACAGCAAATAGCATTAACGTTTCAAACGCTCTCGACCCAGCAGCTGACCTGTCACTGCATTACTGGGCTAGTCCGTTGTAGTAGGATATGCCAACCAACGTCTGACCCCCCCCCTCACATACCTGCTTACACAACGTTTGCACTATTAATCCTATACGCAAGGTACCTGTACCCTGTCTTAGCATTAGGTAATGTAAACTTAAACCAATATCTAAAAATAGTGTTCATTTTTAAAAACTGCAAACTTTTTGGCCGTCAAGATCCAAAAATGGGTAAACATTTCGGTAAAATCGACAAGATTCGTGTAAACACATTAAAGAAAATATCAGCTAAAATCTAAATTCCGTGTTAAATTTTAAAAATCTCAAATTTTAGAGCCTAAAGGATTAAAAAAAATATAAAATTTAAAAAATTGTAAAAATCTAGCAGTGTCAAACTAGAATGATTTTTAACCTAAATCTGAATTTTTTTGTGTGTTTATTGTATGATTGTGTGCTCTATATTTGTTATATTACTAAAAAATTAAAGACGCGGAGATTTTTGTAATATTTCCCATAATTGAAAAATTATCTAATATCCAAATTGATTTATGTAGCAACGAATGTACTTTGTTCACAATACTGAGAGTGAGGTCTGCAGCTCAGGCAGCATTTTATTTACTGAAGTGTTAATAGACTCAATTAAGCTTGGCATTCGCTCAGCTGATCAAGGTGCTGCGTGACACGGCGGTAACAATTTCTACGAATTTACATAATGTACATTGTATGTGTATGTGTAGCATGCGTGTTTCTTCAGTACACAATGTAAGTCTGAGGGAATAGTAACTATAATTCAGAAAAAAAGCTAAAAACTTCGAAAAAGAAAAGCAATGCTTCTAATACGGATACATGCCAATCATACAATTATTGCTGCAAAATATGAATTAAAAAATCGGAACTGTGAGGAATATAGTTCCTCCGCATATATTCACATTGCAAACATCAGCCTTATCTGTGAACATGCTCATGGATGAACACGGATGATGATGAGGAAAAAGACAGACTGCACAGACAACTTAAGAGAGTGTATGGAAGTTGCCCTACGCATGATATCACGATTGTTGTAAGCGATTCCAATGCACAAATTGGGAAGGAACCAGGCGTTAGACCTTCAACAGAAAGGCACAGCTTATATGACACGACCAGCCAAATGTAGAAAGGCTTCCAAATTCTTAGTTACAAAAAGTACAGGGTTTCCGCACAAAAACGTATTTTAGCAAACTTGGTTGACTCAAATTATGCACCTGCAAACCAAACAGATCACACTCTTGTGTACAGCACAGACTTCAGTAGTGTTGAGGATAAGATCTACCCTGGCGCAGACATTATTCAGTGTTGATGAAGCTTAGAGAGCGGATCAGAAGTGTAAGCAGAAGGCAAGAAAAATAAGCTGTGTAATTTTGAATGCCTTGAATTGAGAGAAGAAAGAAGAGAAGAAAGAAGAGAAGAAAGAAGAGAAGAAAGAAGAAATTATAAGGAGTGCTTCCACTATCAGATAGGAAGTACCCCTGCTTAAACAGCAGGTCTGATGTCAACAGAAAGGATATGGACTAACATAAAATTATAGGGAACTATTCCAATATCCGTACCCGCACTATATTTTCGATGTTTTGAATATGCGATTGTATCGATATACTACGATGTGAAGAAGAAGAAGTGTACTAATTGTAAATTATTCTGTGTCTTATTTAAAGGGAAAATACGTGTTGTTTTCATTTGTGAGCTTACGTAATAATGTCTTTTTTGGGTTGTTAGCTTACTGTTTAAAGAAATTCTAAAAAGAAATTGTTAGCAAAAGTATGACGTTTAATGTGGGGCTACAGAATGCTTAGAAAAAGAAAAACATTGAAAGACAAAGAACATAACGTATTTTTAACAGAAACAAGAACAGAAAAAAACGTTACAAATATAATTAATTCTGAATAGCAAGAATAAAACGAAAAAGAAAACAACTTATTAACAAATGAAAACAAGAACGGTTATTTGTTAGGTGCCCAAAGTTCTTTTATATTATTCAGCAAAATCTCGAAAATTTCACTGGAAGCAAATTTTGTGTGAAATACACAAAAATTTGGAGACATGTATAGCACATCCCGCCTTCCTTCGAATTGGTTGCTTTTCCAGTGAACTGCATACAATCCGAGTATTAGTAGAAAACGAGTTCTGCCACAAAAAGGGAGACATGTATAGTAATCGTCACTTCGGCTTGGTCAATGTTTCTGTGATGTGCACAGAAAACGAGTATTATTAAAAAAAGATGTACTGTTCCCCAAGGTAGACTTATTGTATCAGCCGAAATGGGAGAGAAGCGAGGGAAGACCCAAGAAGAGGTGGTCAGACCAGTTTGGAGCCTGAACAAGCTAAACAGTCTAAGCCATGAAGAAGAAGAAGAGAGTACTGATTGAAAATAGGTTCTGTTAAAAAAAGGAAGACGATGTGAAGGCAGGAAGGAAGGTAGTAACAGGCAAGTAGCAACTTGGCGCACCCTGCCTTACTTCGAGTTGTTTTTTTACGTAGATTTCACAAAAAGTGAGTATTATTTTAAAGGAATATTGGTTTAAATGTGTTATTTTAATTTCCATGTTAACCTTAGAACACAAGAACACCAATTTTTGGCGCCACACGCACACATCGGAGTTATATTACTGCTAGAAATATTGTTCGTAAAAAATATGACAATGAAACACAACTGCAATCGTCAACAAACTATTTTATAACATACACAAATAATTGTTCACGATTTATATTATTTAAATAAAATTATGCGCGACATTTACTACATATCGATGCCAATAATTGCATAATCAAAATATCGAAGTCGACTGCGCGTACGGTTATTGGGACAGTATCAGAAATTTAATACGTAATGTAACGCTGATGCATTACTTAGAAAGATTACAATATTGCATAAGTCTGTCAAAAATAACATAATGTTTGAAAGCAAATATTATGTTTGATGGTAAACAATAAGAACCCTGATAGCCAAATTACAAAAAAAAAACTTGCAGAATTAAATGAAACAGAAGAAAAAGCAAAGAAGAACAAACCCTCAGCTCATAAAATATAATTTAAATTTATATAATTTTTTACGGCCTGCTCGGCTCTCGAATTGACATTGTATTAATAGGATCAACAAATTACAAATTACAAATAAGTTACAAGTTACGTTTATATCATATTAACTAAAATTACATAAATAAAGTTGTGAGCAGAATTTCAACTCAACTGTGCTAAAATCAAGACTGTTATAAAAGTTTCCAACCCTCATTTATCATACCCAGCGAGACTTCAAGAGTATTTATTTCATCCCCACTGTCGTGTAGTTATGTTAGAGCACAGGAAACAGAGGGTTCATGGTTCATAAATTGAGCAGACGACGGCTAACAGTGGGGAAGGAAATATTTCCTTCATTCTTGCTTACGAAATAATGTTTAACGGCAAAGCAAAAAACAATCATTATTTAAATTAAAAACAGTAAAACAAATGCAAGTTTTACACACTTTACTGAATCGTTTTATAAAATTTGTTACACTTTTTAAATAAATAAATTGACAATATTTTATAATTCCTCTATTAACTGCCTCTTTTTTCTCCCGAGTTTCGTTTATAAGCAGCCGTAAATTTGTGAGTGTAATTTATTACATTTATATATATACTGACTACAAATTTACCGTTTCAAACTAGCGCAGGTATTTGCAAAATTAAGTATAATTTGAATCACTTTACTAATAAATGAAACGAATTTATTGTTCATGTCAAGTTCAAGTAGCCTAAGCCTAATTGAATTTTTATTTCAAAAAAGTGTAGTTACGTTTTGACAAGTGTCTGCGTATAACGAAAACAAAGTCTACACTGTTTCCTATTTTAGTTTAATCCTGACATAAACAAACCCACGTGGCTTACCTGAAACGCTATTGGTCAGGGTCGTTGACATTGTTCACACAGTAATGTGTTACGCGCATGTGCAGAACGTCTGTACAGTCATGTGAGAGTTGTCTTTACTGCGACAAGTAGTTTTTGATTACGTTAATCATCTTTATGAATACACAGTAGAACGTTATCGCTGCTAGCAAAATCAACATAAATTTAAAAAGTTTTAGTAAATAATATTGCCGAAAAATCGGGGGACGCCGTTTTAAGACTTCCTTCTTATTACTGTATTCTAAATTCCATTGAACTAATATGGAGCCAGTTGAAAGGATATGTTCCCCGTCACAACACAACATATAAGCTGCATGATGTAAAACAACTGATAAAGCAGGCGGCAAATGAAATAACGACGGACAAGTGGAGTCGTTGTGTCGAGCATGTATTCGAGAAAGAAGATAAGCTATGGGAATTCGATCAAATTACCGACGCCGTCGTGGACAATCTTATCATTAATACTGCTGACTGAAGTGATGATTCAAGTTCAGACACAGACATGGAAGGCATTGAATTACTCTCTGACAGCACTGATAATACACAGTACACTGGTAAGTAATTATCACAGCTTCCATTTTCGCTTTAAATATAGGCCTACTTTATTTTTTTTTCTTGCGATATTCAAACATTAAATAATAAATCCATTAACTCTGCGTGTTATAAAATATATCATTGTCGCTCTGACACAGTCACAGAAATATTACTTTGGTCCGGAATGTAAAAGTATTACAATTTACACGTGTTTATACAGTATCAATATTATATGTACCCTGTCTGTACTCCTTCTGTCAGAGTGACACGCCTCTAACTCAAGTAACAAATAGCGTTTCAGATGTGCCACGCTTGTTTGTTTACATCAGGATTAAGCTAAGAACGCAAACAGTATACACCGACAGCAGAATGACTACGACAAGACGGGTCGACTTCATAAGCCGCGGTTGATGCATAGAGACAGTGTTGGGACAGTGCCACATTTTTGTGAACACCTTATTACATCGAAGGCTTTTGACTGTTAACCGCTTGGACGAGACGGTAATAACAGCGTCAACCAAAATTAATCGGAGCAAATAAACTAAAAAATCGGAGTCACTAATTAAAAAAAAAACACGAGCCAAGAACATAAAAATCTTACCAGGCCACGAAATAAACCGTAAAACAAACACGGAAATTAACTAAACACAGTAGAACCCATTACTGTAATACAGCTAATTACTGTTGGTCTGTAGCTAACAGTGATGTGTTACAGGTAGCGGTGGGTGTAATCAGTTGTGTTAACTACTAACGAGCTGTTTGTCCCGTTAACGGAAAGTGGGTGTGTGTAATACATGACACAGACTGGAACAGCTAACTTTGTATCCGTTAGAGATCCTGTTAAATTGAATTTGTATCACAGTTTGAACTTTGGTAACAAGTCTCCAACTTCAGCGAAAAATGTGTGTTCACGCAATCACTTCGCCGGTAGTCTGCATCAGCAATCTAAAATGAAAGCCTGCGGGAAAAATTTACAACCTTGATGTACTTTTGCTGTAAAACTGTTAATTTTTTTTTATATTAATCAAATTATTAAATTCTGTTTTGTATTTAAACGTTCTGTTGAGTTTTTCCGGTGAAGGGTTTGTGAGGATCGTTCAAAAAGTAAACGGAAATTTTAAATTATTTGTGTTGACGTTTCGACAATATTTATTGTCATCGTCACGACCTATGTATGAATACAAAAGAAAATGTCAAACACAACAGATCAATTATTTGAGTGAACGTGTTATTTATTTCAACTCAATTAATTTGAACTCCTTTACATATACAAGGATACACAGATACGCACGCACGCGCGCACACACTCACATACACAAACTCGTTCACTCAAATACTTCATCTGTTGTGTTTGACATTTTCTATTGTATTCACACACAGGTCCTGATGATGACAATAAATATTGTCGAAACGTCGACACAAATAATTAAAATTTGTGCCATACTTTTTGACCGATCCTCACAAACACTTCACCGGAAAAATTCATTGATTTACGGTCACTACGAATTTAAGGATTTCTGTTGAATAGTATACTGACTTTACACTATGATAATAGAATTCATATCCGGGCTGTTTGGCCGTGGTCGACTGCTTTGTTCAGTCGTTTTATAAACGTTTCATTCACGCACGGAAGATCTTCTTCAGTATAAAAAAAATAAAACCTTATTGCTTTTGCATCGGTTACGGTTACGTTCGGCTCTCCACCCTTTGTCAAACGCTTTATGAATATTTTTCTACTGAAGAAGGCCTCCCGCGGGTGACCAAAAAGTTTAGAAAATTACAGAACAAAGCAATCGGCCACGGCCATACAGCTCGGATATGAATTCTATTATCACTGACTCCGCCCGTGACGCTATTATATTTTATATGAAAATACAAGATATATTTCACCGCAGTATATATGGCGTAAATCAAGCTTCATATTCCTCCAAAATTAATTAGAATGGTAAGAGCTACACTATCCAGCTCCAATTGGAATTCAGTCACATCTCTCCCGCTCTGTTGATACCATGACTGAACTTAAACAAGGAGATGATGCCCTAGCCTGCCTACTGTTCAACATTGCACTTGAAAAGGTAATACGAGACTCTCGAATACAAACAAGAGGACATATTTTTAATAAAGGAGTCCAGCTACACTAGCATATGCAGATGATATAGATATTATTAGAAAAAATGAAAATTATCTGAAGAATGCCTTTAGAGCACTTGAATATGGGGCTTGTTATAAATAAAAATAAAACAAAATTTATGGCTGTGAGAAGCAATAATGATAATATTTCAAATATACTAATAGATGGATATAATTTTTTAAGAGTAAAAGGCTTCTTATTTCTGGGGACATATGTCGATGCTGAGAATAACTGCACAAAAGAAATTGAAGGAAGAATTCTGGCTGCTAATAAAAGCTATTACGGGCTGAATAAACATTTTAAATCAAGACTATTAACCACAGAAACTAGAGCCACGCTTTATAAGACATTGGTAAGGCTTGTATTGACATATGGCTCTGAGTGCTGGGTACTCAAGAAACTTGATGAACAGAGGTTGGCTGTGTTTGAAAGGAAGATACTGAGAAGGATTTATGGGCCAGTTCAATAGAACGGAGTCTGGAGGAAGAGAAATTCTAATAAATTATATGCTAGGTACAATGACATTACAGTTGTTCGATTTGCCAAAATTAACAGATTAATAGATGGGCAGGACACGTTCAGAGAATGGATGACGAACGGACGGCAAAAAGAATTATGAAACACAAGCCAATATGAAAAAGATATATTGATCGGAAGAGCGAAGAATGGATGGTTGGGCCAGGTCGGCAGTGATGCAAGGAAGCTGGGAGGACTGAGTTGGTAGCGGATGGGTGAAGACAGGAATAAGTGGAGGCAATTTCTTTTGGAGGCCAAGGCTCCACTGAGCTGTAGACCCAAGGATGTATGTATGTATATATGGTGTAAATTATGCAATTTCGTTTTATGTAACAAATTATTGTATTTGACTTAAACTACATACAGGTGGCATTTTCGAATTAATGCCTTTTATTGAGTTTCCAATTGTTACTCGAATTGTTGTTCAAGGAAAACAAGCTGGTGGAAACGAGGAAACCGAACTGGTGTCGTGTTCATGTGACGGATATCATTGCGGGTAGATAAATTTGTGTGTGTGTGTGTGTGTGTGTGTGATGCCGGCGGCACCCCTTTCATAATTACGTCTAATTGCTGCGTGGGTTCCCAGCACAACTTTAGGTTTGACCGCCGGCGACAACCCTCCTCGCCTCTGAACAATCGTTTTTACCCCGTTTTACACAATTCATCCTCTTATATAGCTCACATCCCTACTTTACATTCGAATTCAAACTTGAAGCATCGCCGACGCCACTTCCCAGTCACTTAGTTAATTCAGTTAGAATTTTCCATGACTCGAATTGATGATCTGAAATTATTAACATATAACTTTCTCGAGCACGTTAAATTTGATACGTTGGTAAAGAAATTTTGTCCTATCTCCGTAGATAAAGAACATATGTGTGTGTGTCGTTTGTTAAATAAGACGAAACCTTATGACAGAAGTAAATATCTATAAAGTCTACCTCTAGACTTGCGAGCAAAATTATGTTTTTTTATTGTACTTGAATAAGTTGTTTTAATGGTATAGAAAATTATAATTACCAACTCTATTTTTGTATATTGTAGTCAGACTTTAACCTTAAAAAGTAACGTATTTACAGAGCTGAGAAAAGCAGTGGAAACGGTTCCTGATGTTATTAACTTTTTTTTGTATCGGCCATCTGAGGACCACATGCCAATTTCAATTCTTTATTCCTTGTTCTTTTCTTTGTTCTCAATATTCTTTCATCTTTTTAATATGTCTCTTCTTCCTGTCTTCAGTCCACTTTAATCCTGCGTTTTTTTTCTCTCCTACCCTGGACTCCTTCCATTTTTAACACTTTTGTTGACTATTGTTGTCCATTCTATATAAATGTCCAAAAAATACTAGTCTTCTTTTTCTCACTGTTTCTGTTACATTTTCTATAAATTTATACATGTTATATCATTACTTCTTAATTTTGAACCTTCTGAAGTTTTTTGTGGGCCTTATATTTTTCTAATAATTTGTCTTTCCAATATTTCTAGTTTGTCTAGATTATAATTCATTGCTAGAAATTCACTTGCATACAGGCATTCTGGCCTCACAACTGTACTGTGTTTCCTCACAACTATGCCTTATTTCCCATTTTTAGATATGCATTTTTATTGTAAATATAATTAGTTATACCATATACTCTTTCTAATTTGTGAATCCTTTCTTCTATAGCAAATATTTCTAAACCATTCTCTTGAATTATTTTTCCTAGATACTTCAATTTTCTAACCCTCTCTATTCGAATAATATCCGTTAGCAGGAATTTAGGTGCATTTTTAATATTCGGGAGAAATTTGTTTTTTCTGCAGAAATTCTTAAGCCTGTTCTACTGGCCATCTAAAAAATTAACTTGTGTTACTGCAGATGTTAGATGCTCAGAAAGCATAGCAAAGTCATCTACGAATGCCAAACAGTTTATTTTAATATGTTTGTTCCTTCTTCCCAACAAGATTGGTGATATTTTGTATTCCTTTAATTTTTCATTCCAAACTCTCACTATTTTCTCCAGGACACAGTTGAAAAGAATGAACCATCACCCTGTCTTACACCTGAATTTATTTTGAACGATTGAGATATTTCTACCTAAAATTTAATTTTTGGGACTGTGTCCGTAAGGGTTTCACGGATTAGATTTTGATTAATTTTAGTAATTAAAATTACTAATTTTATTAATGGTTATAATATCTAGAATTTAATAATATACAAGGAGCTAATTTTTGAAAGTATATTATTAATTTTACAGATTGAAAACACATAGATAGAATATGCATTACAAATTCTTTTTTCCAGACTCCGACAACGAGCACAGGTGATTTTGAAACGCTTGCCATATAGAAGATGAACTGACCAAATTGTGTATTAGCCTTACTTCTTAACGGACTAAGTTACTTCATCAGTCTGTAAGCTATAACTATTTTCATGTAATGAGGATTAGTCTATCTCAATAGAACCAGAAATTGTCTCTTAGTAGGCTCATGCTGTGTTAGACGTGCATTTTGTAAGGTCGAATATGCTCTTCGTAAGTTTGCTTGGAAAGAAGACTCATACTACCAAATGCTACCGCAATTCTTCGTGTTATCTACGTCACTGTAATTGTTAAATAATAAACACACCAGTAGAAGATACGAAAGACGGGACGAAAAAGTGGCTCCGCTCTAGAAACTCTAAAAATTGAACAAACTGAAGGCATAATTCAATTTAATATAAATATCGTATAGCAAAAATGACGTTCTATTCTTTTACTAGTATGGCTTTATGTGCAAAATTAGAACCACCCACGATATGCAATGTTCCGCTGAAAGTACAAGTAAAGTGCAACACATGCGTTGTGTGAGTAGCTGGATAACGAGGGACTCTCGTACATTCTTGAACATTCTGCGCCGATTATGCTCCGAGCATCTACAATATAGTTGTTCTAGCCAATTAAATTGAGTCCTATGTGTAAGCTCTAAATACAAGTACAGACTTAAGAACGCGAGTTGAGAAACATCACACCGCCGCCGCTAATAGGATCTTGTGAATCGAAGCGATAAGACGTGTCATTAGCAGTTGTTGTCAGTTGTGATTACATGCATGTTATTTGACAGTGGTTTGCCCTATTTTACAATGTTTGTTGTTAATGTATGGATTGATGCAATGCTAGAAGATGTGAAAGTACTTGGAGCGAAAAATTGGTGGACATTGGCTAAGGATAGGGAAGTGTGGAGGAAAATCCTGAGGGAAGCTGAGGCCCACGGTGGGCTTTGGAGCTACTGATGATGATTTTAACTTACACATGCAGACAACGCAAATGTAAATTTGGAAAAGTTTGTTGTTTATTGAAATTATCAAATTTATCAACGTTATCAAACGACTTTTCCTGTGATCAATTGTTTACACCACTGCGTACAGAGACAATATTGAGGCATCAGAATTTAGACCAGTAAGTAGAATAGCAAGAAAAGGAGACGAGAAACCAAAGAGAGAAGAAAGAGAATATTTGCTATGTTGATCTGAAAAATAATTGTTTAGCTAAGTACAAAGTGCTTATCCCTAAAGAATATTTGTAACAGTGTTATGATGTCAGTACGATTCATTGTTCACATTGACACCTAACCTGTTAAACTTACATTAACGTGATGCCTATACATTAAACATACATTGAAGTTTAAACGTGTCTAAACGTAAAGCATGTGTTATCTGTGACCTGCATAATATACTTACGCAAGCGAGAAATGAAGGTATATTTACGTGATCCAGTGCAATGCAATATTTGTAACCCTTCCCTGTGTTACATTTTATTATCAGGCACGTATGTTGGTAACACTGCTGCTGGTATCTGTGACAAATGTGTGAGCAGACTAGAGCTACCTTACAGTCACAGACTACTGTGGCTAGTTGATATATCAATCCGAGAAACTAAGTCAAATCTTTAGTATGTCTATCTTGAACATTTTAAAGGTGTTGACAGGTAGTGTGAAGTCTCCTTATGTTTTTAAATTATGTTATGTTATGTAGTGTTTCTAGTCATGTGTTTGAACTTTTCTTCTGGTATGGGCTCCGTCAAAAAAGTCTTGTAATGCAACGTGTCACTCATGTTACAAATTGGTCATTTACACCTGAGGATACTCATTGTGGGACGTTGTCATACATGACGTTTTGACGGGGTCAATACCGGAAGAAGACTTCATAAACATAATAGGCATAGGCCGCGGAAGCCTGTGTGAAAATATAATTCTAGTTACTTTTAATTAATTTCTTTTCAATAATGTGCGTTCGAGTGCTGTAAGGAGCTCTAATGTCAGAATGGCATTGGCAAATGTCGAAAACAGAAAATTCCAATGCCAGGCATACATTACAACTCTGGCATTTGCGTATCAGAATATCAGCCACTTTTTTAGCCATGTCTACCAAAACGTTGGCCTGAAAAAATATAAGTAGGTATACTCTTTGCAAATAAAATGACACTATTAACATAGTTTTTACTAATAAACAAATCATGGATACTTTCATATCGTAACGAAATCTGTATACACTCTTTTGAAATAAAAATAAAGCACAAATTAAATTTCCTTTTGTTAACGATAACATCTCGTGTGTTTTAAAATAATATTTTACGGAAAAAATGATAAATGTAAAATGATAAATGGCTTTTAATTAATTAATTTTTATTAGTCAGACGCTAATCCACAGCCTTGGCAATTTTAACAATATAACTCCACAAATCGTCCTAAACTAAAAACAGATTACACAAAATTAAAAACAACAGCAAAAGCCTTACACATTTTTGTATTTAACAGTAGAATACAATAGCATTTTAACCGCTAAGTATACAGTGCGAGACGGTTATAAAATAGGTTTCTGTTTTGTTCATGTTAAAAATTTGTATCTGCATGTTTTTCTATAATATTTTATAATAAACATGACATAGAGAGTGATCAAAACAAAGGATCAAACGAGATCAATTTATTCTAACTAACAAGTATTTGAATAACAAAACAGCAATAATATTTATTACAAGTATAAACATTTAATATTTTAAAAGGAATTTTGTTTATGTTACGATCATTGCCTTTTGTAGTCCAGCAATAATAATTGTGTTAAACGAAAACGGTAACTGACCAAAGTCCCGACTCTAATAATGTGTTTGTAACGTCGGAGATGACAACAGACTGGAGCCATTGTGTTGGCTTACTGAGTGTGATGCGTAACTATATTGTTGATCGCCATTATAATAAAACACAATAATTCTTCACAACCAAGTAAGTTTATCCGCGTTCCCCATTATTGTTTATTACGGGCGGACAGTCACTTTATTGCCATTTCCTCTTTGCTACAATTGGTTCCAACTTATTCTTACTTTATCTCATTTCTAACCTCTTTAACAAACACAACAGTGTGTAAATACTAATATTTTTTGATATGCTTCCATTTCTCTCCGTACATTTACATAATACAATATTTTAATGGACAAAATAAGGAAATCAGTATGTTGTGGTGAGATCTTCATCGGCGAGTAAGAGTGAACTGATTCAACGAGTAAAAGGTTGTTCGCATATATTTGGAGTAACAGCGATTTTGTTTTAACGAATTAAGATTCAATTAAGGATATCATCAATACATGAAACACGGGCACTATAAGGGAAAATATATAAACAAAACACAGATGAACAGCTGTGGAACAATAAGGAAAAGGACATTTTAGTGGTTTGAAAAGATGGCAACTGATAACAAAATGGCAACCACCCAACTAAAAAATGCGGACTAGAAAGAACTGTTTGTTGGTATCAAATGCGGATTGCAGATGTTGATATGCAAAGTGAAGGTGAGCAAAGAAAATAAAATGATATACGTAAGATGTGAAGCGGAAACAAGCTATATGAAACAGAGGTTTAGACGGAATAGACGATGAAAACTGCCAGAAACTACTAAGAAAAAAATATCGATAGATGGAAAAACAGAGGACGCTCTCAAGACACGTGGGGGAAAAGAAACATCAGAGAGAGACTTCAAAGAGAGAAAAAGATAAAATATTCAAGAATATGGGGGCTGGAAGATAACTTCACTCGCTGTAGACGCGGGTTCATGACAAAGAGATATTAAAAAAAGATTGCATACAATTTTGACTAACCTTCCCTATTTGTTCTTATTGTTCTTCCTCTCTACGCATTTTTCTCACTATATATATATACATAATAGGGTTGCTACAGCTAGTGCCGTCTTCCTTCCTTCAACCTGGCTTTCCAATTCTCCTGATGTTCCCATTGTCCTTCCTCAAGTTCTATACATTGCATAGATTCATCCACTTCGTCCCTCCAAGATCTTCTCGATCTTCCCCTTTTCTCCTTCCTAATGGACTCCATTCCGACACTTTGTTGATCCAACTATTTTGGGCTCTCCGCACATGACCGTACCACAACAATCTTTTTTCTTCGATCTAGTCAATTACACTTCTTTCCGTTTCCATTCTTCTTCTGATCTCTCGTTATTCCGCAGCAACTCCTCCAATATTCCATCTCTGTTGCAAGAATCTTTCTTTCATTCTTTTTGTTAATAACCCATACTTCTGCTGCATACGTCATAATGCTTTGGATTATGGTCTGATATAACATTTTTTTGTACTTTTTCTAATATTTTTGTCCCATATAACACTGTGTAATTGTCTAATCCCTGTTCTAGTCTTCCCTAATCTACTATTTATTTCTTCTTCCATTGTGCCTTGTTTACTTAGTGTGAATCCTAGGTACTTGATTTTGTCTGTTCATCTAATTTTATCATTTTCGTCTACTTCTAATTCTGTTGTTTCTTCATCTCTAATTGCCAAGTATTCAGTCTTTTTTATGTTTATTTCCAATCCCATCTTTGTGTATTCTTCATTCAGCTTTCTGACCATGTAGCTTAGATCTTCTTCATCCTGGGCTATAATTACCTGGTCATCGGCAAAGCATAGTCAGGTGTTCGTTTCTGATCGGTATTCCCATTCCATGGCATTTTGTTTCCACATGGTTAGTGCATATTCTAAAAACATCTTAAAAAGCGTGGGTGATTTTGGACAGCCTTGCAATAACCCTTTGTATGTTTTAAACTTACAGACAATTTTGTTACCTACTTTAATTTGTACGTTGTTGTTTTTATATAGATTTTTACTACTTGCGTCAGGGCTTTCGGTATTTCCAATTGTGATAGAGTTTTAAACATTTCTTTTCTGGGTACTGTATCATATGCATTTCTAAGGTCGATAAACGCTAGATGTACTTTCCTGTTCTTCGCTTCTTTCTTTTCGATGATCTGTTGAAGTGTATATATCTGGTCTACGCATGATCTCCTGGCTGTAAAACCTGCTTGTTATTCTCCAATCTTTCCCTCTATATTTTCCTCGATTTTATTTCTTAGCACCCTACCATACGGCCTGCTCATTGTTGCTATAACACTTATGCCTTTATAGATAACTGCACCTAGAACTATGCCTTTTTCTCACTACACCTAGTAAACTGTAGTCGCCAACAATAAGATTGTACTATATTCTGTGTGTACTACGTGTTATTACTATACTTTGTCTTCTCCCATATTTAATTCTAACTCCCACTGTTATATACCGCAATCATTTTTCGTACTATGGGAAGTGGATCTTCTTCATTTTCTGCTAGTGTTAGCCTAGCAGTACGTCGTAACGGGCACCGTGGTCGCCCGTAAATAAGGTTGCATGGTTTCGACAGTCATTGACATCTGTTCCCACAGTTTTACATTTCCTGGTCTATTCGTTTCCCATCTTTCTAATATATATTTTACACTACTACTACTACTACTACTACTACTACTACTACTACTACTACTCCACGGCGCTACAGCTGTCCTCTAGAATGACGTGTCTCTACTCTTCTCTCTCCTGTGCCACTATTCACCACCTTCTGACTCCTAGTCTTCTCATATCCAGGGCCGGTGAGAGGGGGGCAGGGGGGCCAGAGCCAGAGTCCCGAAGCGGGCCCGGCGCATAATCTCTCTTCACATATCTTGTTCTGGCCATTTATTAACAGTGTAAAACCCACTTATTTACGATTAAAATTAAGAATAACGAATTGTAGGGTCAATTAATAAATCCTAAACCATTAACAATCCAACAGTAATGATTTTGGTAAGTTTTTCTTTGGGGGGGGGAATGTTTAGCCCCGGGACCCGTGATCGCTCTCGCCGACTCTGCTCATATCCTCATCTATATCGTCCGCTTATCTTCTTCTTGGCCACCCTCTTGATGTTCTTCCTCCTGGTCTTCCAATGAATACTTTTTTCACTGCTCGTTCCTCCGTCATTCTTTGTGCGCGACCTGCCCACCTTATTCTGCCTTCTTTTATTATATATTTTATACGTGATAGGGAAAAACCAGGAACCGTGTTTTAAACTCTTGTCTGCTCTAAAAGCGGTGTGAAATATGTCTGCCAGTCTTTCCTGTGTTGACGCTATTTTTGTGTATAATTTTTATGGCAATTATTAAATCAATACTAATGTGTTGTGTTTTTTACAATTAATAAACAAAAAGAAGCACTTCCATATTTCAAAATCTGAAATCTGACAGGTGTAGGTAAGATTACAATTAGATGACACAAAAATAATGGCAGTATCTTATTCATGATCTTTGGAGATTTTATTTATTAGTTTAAAACAAAAATAAAATGTATTCCAAATAATTATTGACGTTAATGGTGGTGACGGACGTTTCCGATGTTGAATTAATTTGTGTCTGACATTGAACACACCACCACACCTCGTGTCTCTACGTTACTGAATTAAATTACTTTCCTTTCTTGCCACGCCTATCAACTCGTCTCTTTGATAATTTAATAATGTTTTTATTTTTCTCCTCTTGTATCCTTCAAAACATGTCGTCTCACTGGCGTTTCCGAGTTTGTTAACGGTTTGCCGTCCCATACTACTTCTTTTTACTGGAATTGTTTGTACGTCCCGCAGTCTGCATCGTGCCACGTTTGCGTCGTCGTCATCGTTCGTCGTCACTTCACGGTATAGCCTGTTCCGTCTTTACTGCAGCCATGTTGGTACTCATGTAATGTAACCAACTTTGTACTCATGTAAACTTTGTACTGTAAAATGCCGCATTGCGGGTGCGTGCAGTGACGTCATTTCTCTCTCTGCTGTCTGCTGCCGGTTTGATACAGGCTGACAGCAGTCAAAATTAAGTTAGTTCACTGAAAGACTCCGAGCAGGCATCAAGACTCAGTTCGCCCGCCGCGGCTACATTATTCTAAATTTTAGCATCATCAGCATGCGATAATTTACTTTGGCGATTTTTGCCTCTACACACTATTACGGGTTTTCAATATTAATTCTATTTTAATTCTCCGGCATTTATGCCGCGCCAAAACTGCACTCCCCAGCAATTATGTCTTATTAATTTTCAATAAACTATTAGCTCAAGAATTATACAGTCCACTTCATTATTTCATTTCACACCAGCACCACAACTAGCGTTCTAAAGACCAACTCAAGATTGCATCGAGAGCGTCTAAGACGCAACAGATGTTTTCCCACAGATCTTCTGCCAACTGGTTTGTAGTCTACAGCGAGCTTTGCTAACCTCTGATGGTCCATTCTGTAGACGTGCTCCATCCACTGATGCTTTCGTTCTTCTGTCTCATCATTGATGAAGAATATACACGGTTCGACCCTTATATGTTCATTACGCATTCGATCCCTAAGACGATAACCACTCACGTGCCATAAAAAATTCATTTCTCTGCTTTGTATATGCTGCTTTTCTTTCCCAGTTATCGTCAATGTTTCACTAGCATGTGTAAGAGCAGGTATCACCGTTACTTTATAGAACGCCATTCTAGTATCAGTTCTTGTTTGGTTTCTTAGTGTTCGTTGTATTGTACTACAAATCAACTGATACTTATTTACTTTTTTATTCTTATCATCACCATGTTCATAACTTATGTCACAACGAAGGAAAGCAAAGCGCGATACCTGCTCTAAAGTCTTATCTCTAACAACCAGTTTGGAACGGATTGTCAGTTTCCCTCTGAAGGCCGTAAACTTCGTGTTGCTATGAGATATTTTAAAATTTGATTGTTAGGGACATTACAGAACAGTCTACGCGTCTCTCGAATGTTCCAGTGGAATCAGGCTGTAATGTTGTGTGCTTACGTAATTTCAACATGCGTTCGCGAGACTTTTCTAGACGTCGCCAGCCGCGCGCATTGTGTCAAGGCCGCAATAAATTACATCGTAGTGTAGCTCTAACGCGTAGATGTGGAATGTTTTCTGGTGTCTGAGTGGGGTATAAATACAAGGCGTCAGCGGCTTTAGTTCAGTTACTGTCGGGCGATTACACAGTGCGTTTGAGTGGCGATTTAGACAGTGCGTTCGCAGTATTATGGCGAAGTGTCATGTATATTTTTTAAACGTGCGGGACAATTGTAATACAATTGTGTTTTATGTTAGTTGACACTTTATTGCGTGTGAACAATTTTTACTTGATTTCTTGTAGGAGACTATCTTGCTGATTACAAACTGGTTGATTGTGATAATTAAAGCTAGCGATTAGTGACTTAATTGGTGCCTTGTATTTTGTTTTCCACTGTACCATACGCGATAACTATAGCGTCGTAACAATATGTCCCACATGCACGGTTTAAGTAGTATACTGACTGCTGCAGAGCATCTTCACTCTTCTGGAGTATCACCTGGTCATCAGCGAATAAGAGAGTATTTATGCATGTGGTCGCAGGATGTAAGTTTATCCCTTGATTGGCTTCAACTTTCCACTGTCTGATCGTATCATCCAAGTATATATTAAACAATGTAGATGAAAGACTGCATCCTTGTCTATCTTAATTTGAATTGACTGACAAACCAAATTTGCAGTGACTTAATGTAGTGGCTAAACTTAAGCATAATTTACTAGCTTATTTTAAATAACAAGTTGGTGTTAGTTGATATATCAAAGGGAGAGTGCGATTTTAAACTTATAACAGTACTTACCACGGGCAGTGTAGAAGACACTATTACCACACACAGAGTTTGTGGCTATTGTGTGCCACTTAAAGGTCATGTTTCCTACGTTATTACTCACTGTATTGAAACTATTGGCCAGTTGTAACGTCAGTGTGGTGTTTTCTTACAACAAAGTGATCGTCTCTCTGAAGAATAATTATTTTAGACGCTGAGTGCTGGTTGAGGAACACAACGTCTGAACACGTTTTCTCTAAATTATTTATTTTAAAAATAGCTGGCCTACCTACTTAAAAGTAAATCTATACCTGTCCCTACCTAAGGCTTTCACGGCAGGCGGGCGTCAACTGTGTTACGATGTAATTGACTCCTCTCTGGGCTATGAGGCCGTCGTCCACTCCTGCCGCTATGAACAGACGTTTCGGCATTTTATCTAAAGGCCATCTTCAGTGTAAGAACGATTCCGTAACTGACACGGTCTTCGACAGTTAACCACACTACTGCGGCAGAAGATACCACAGTACTGTACTTCTTTTGCCGCAGTGCCGTGGTTAACTGGCGAAGACTGTGTCAGTTGCCGAATCGTTCTTACACTGAAGAATGTCTCCAGAGGAGAGGCCGAAACGTATTGTTACGTCATGAGGAAAAGTGTTACTTAATACGTAACGTTCTACAAGTTTATCGAATGTTCCAGTGGAATCCGGCTGTAATGTGTGTGTGCGTACGTGATTCTCAACGCATTTGCTAGACTGTGCCAGAATTCGCGCGGCCGCACGCACTGTGTCAAGGCCGCAATCAATTGCGTCCTAGTGTAGAGCTGATGCGTAGTGTATGGATGATTCTGGATTTTCGGCGGGGTATAAATACAAGTACTCAGCGACGTTCAGTTCAGTTTGAGTTGCGATTTATTGGAATGCGGTTCGTAGTATTATAGTTTAATTGTTGTCGGGCGAGTACACAGTGCGTTTGAGTGGCGATTTTCACGGTGCGGTTCGATGTATTGTGGACGAAGTGTTATGTGCTTTATAATCGTGTGAGACAATTGTAATGCAATTGCGTTTTATATTAGTTGACATTTTATTGCGTGTGAACAATTTTTATTTGATTTCTTGTAAGAGACTATCTTGTTGATTACAAACTGTTAAATTGTGATAATTAAAGCTGGTGATTAGTGACTGAATTGGTGTCTTCTATTTTGCTTTCCACTGTACCATACGACGATCAGTAGACCGTCGTAACTGTATGCTCGTAGCGCCAGGAGTGGACCACGGTCTACAGTATATAACCCGTAGATAAGTCAATTACATTCTAACATAATTCGTGTAGTAACTTTGTTTGTTTTCTAGGAACAAGCGTACAGTAAAAGAATATCCGGGCACTTCATTACGTCGCAGCCGTTTTCGTCACCTGCTGCCATTATATACACCACAAGACACACAATGTTTATTGGCTAATAAAGCCAGCGGCAATAGGACTGCAGCACAATATTAGAGTTACGTGACCACTGCATAGAGTTCAGTGAGTTGCCATATTGGCCATGGTTCTGTGACCGTGTCTGTATTGTCCAGCGAATTGACGCTGGGTACCAACAGCTGGCCGTATCTCAGTTTGACTTTACTGTTGACCTACAAAGAGCAAATATTGATTACGTTTCCCTTCAAAACAAACCCGATAACGCTGAGAGAATTTACAATGAGATATTTCCCACGATAAGGTCATCTTGTACATACTGCAGCACTTGAAGTATGCCTGCAGCAAATATTTTGGTTAAATTGATAATGTCGATAAAACTATTTTCTGACATAATAAGGACAACCACAAGCAATATACAGGGTGTCCCGGGAGGAGAGGGAAATAATTTGAGAAATGGTTCTATAGTGTAAAAGAAGAAAAAAAGTTCATATAAACATATGTCCGGAAACGCTTCGTAAGCGAGTTACGGCTAGCGAAAAATTTCGCCCGGGTTTCGGTAAATGAAGACTTTCTGAAATTCTGGAAAGGTAAATTAAGGGGTGAATTCTGTTTTTTCTTATGGTTTTTCACCTGAAACATCGAATAAAATAGGTCGCAGAACTGTATCTCCCATAACTTTCATGATATCCGACGTAAAACAGAAAAATCTTTGCCTAAAAACGTATTGTATTGTTTTTAACCAAAATTGGAATATTTTTTGTTGATTTTTATTGACTTTATTTACACCATTTTTCTCAGAATTAAATTCTTTACAAGTTTTGTTTTTGACTGTTATGCATTTATTAATCATTTAACAAAGTTATTGTACTTCTAACCTAAAAACACGTTTTTTCAGAAAGTCTTCATTTACCGAAACCCGGGCGAAATCTTTTGCTAGCCGTAACTCGCTTACAAAGCGTTTCCGGACATATGTTTATATGTACTTTTTTTTTCTTTTACACTATAGAACCATTTCTCAAATTATTTCCGTCTCCTCCTGGGACACCCTGTATATTGGACGGTCTTTTATTTAAATCTTATTGTAAATATTCTTATAAAGTAGGTCACCAATACAGTAAAATTATACGTAAATTAAGTGAAAAAGGGAAAATTAATAGTCGTTGTTATTGAGGGTTACGTACGCTTTAGAGCCTGAAGAGTTCCAAGTAATAGGCGTGTCTCTTTGCAAACGACAGGGCTTGAAATAGGTGGAAAAATTGTTTTCAAAGACGTCTTCAAAATTATGTTTTTAACAATTCAGAATAAGTTTCTCATAACATTTAGTAAATTTTCTTCAACACGGTTATTTATTTCGATATAATAATTATGAAGTGATGATAAAATAAACTTACAAATAAAAGCTGTTGGAAGTGTAAATCTCACGTACTAGATTGTTTATAAACTCTGTAACTTTAAAATTTACAAAGTTATTAAAAAAGAGAGAAGTAGCCTAACCGGAAAAAATATGGTTTTCACAAATGTTTAACGAGCTTTATGCAGTCTGAAGTATTTGTTATAGTTGATAGTTTATAGTTTTTAATATTTTATAGGTTATCTAATATCCTCCAAGTTATTGTTTTTAATTATAAATTATGATTTTTCTAAACCAAGGAATTTATCTCCGAAGAGTTTGTTGATGAATAATTCTCGGAACCTGAAAACTTGTTTTCCTTTAAATTTTGTACTGCATTGTCTCCTTCTGACCTTACGTGAGCATGTAATTTAAAATTAATTAATTATATATATATTGCAACACATCTTTTTCTGATTTCTTTCATTATGGATTATAAGTTTTACATGGACCTGGTTAGGGTATACCATGCCAACACTTACCTGCAGTATATGGTACTTTTCTGCTTTGCCGGCTATTAGGTGTGGGATTTGGGCTTATTAGGTATCAGGTAACGAGTTGGGACGATGTGTTTTCAAAAGAATTATTTCAGGAAGCTGAGTTGTATAAATTGTGAATAAATGAAAACTACCTTTTTAGTCTATCATTCCAATGATTATAATTGTCACCCTCAAGGTGCTTATCTTTAAACAAATCATAATAATAAAAAGAATTTCAAATATTTAACACAATTTACGGCGGGTTCCACTAATTTATATTCTTTCTTGAATATTACTTTACACATATTTTCTCTAGTGATATATTGTTATAATGCTTACGTCTAACAATCACATATTAAAATCATATATCTTAGTACATAATTTATAAGTTCCTGAAAATAAGACATACAATACACAGTATATACACAAAACATATAACATGGAAATATACACACATATATGGGCAGTTTCACACTGTCTGCCTGTATTTATAATTCATTTATAAAAAATCATTTTGTTATATTGAATTTAATTATTTAATAAAATGGAAATACTGAATTGATTTCATTCTATGAAATCCGTAACCCTGTTCTTTATACATGAGAAAATAAAATACGAACTTTTTAAATGAATATAACAAGGGTTATAGTTATCGTTATCTCTATGGTAATTATTATTAATCTAAACATTTTTATTAAGGGTAACTCCCTTTTAATTATTCTACTCTTCAGCCTGCTTGGCTATCAACAATAATTAATATGAAACAATTAAATTTGTGACATCTAATATCTTGATAACACTCTTAGAGCTTCTCTGCACTCTCCCTTAATTTATCACATTTAATTTATCAAATATAATTTTTTATATAGTGCACAATCTCATGAAAACATTTGCTTAGAGTCTTTCTGCACTCTTATTAACATATTATTATAATAATCACACATTATCTAAATGTTCTGTCTTTTTGAATAAATGTCTCTATATGATATACAGTACAACATTTAAAAGTGTCTTTAGGCTTTAGTCATACCGCCTATATAAAAAAATGTTTATCAATTATTTAAAACTGTTCAATTTCGTTTATAGCGGCTTTTCATTTACTTGTTGTGTTTTACAACATTATTATGAACCCTGAACCATATCAGGTCACCTGTTTTGATGATTTCATGTTACACAGATGTACACGGGTCTCAGGCGTCGGCGTTGAGTACAGCTATTCCTCTCGAAACCTCCGTCAGCGTCGCTTAGCGGTGTATGAACAGCTAGGCTAGGCGTCGTTCCTTTATCGTCATGGACACAGCGTCTCTGGCCTCGGGTATAGTCTGATGTCCGTAGTACGTAGTTGTAGTAACTCAGGTGTCTGCCGGTCTCATTGAAGCGTCTTCTGCAGCGTATCGTTCCGTGTGTACGACTCAACGAATACTTTATGAAAATGAGAGAGATGCTCGTTTTGGCTCGCTATATAAAATCTTATCTGTACCCTTCTAAATGTACAATTGTAGCAGATAACGCTTATTATGCGTACTCCAGTTAGAACGATAAACATTGATAACAATGTTTTGTTATAACACTCCCCCACTTGCTTTAAAAAAAATTGTTTGTGCTTTACAGAACATTTTTTTTTTTTTTATCTATGTTTAGTACATACACAGTCAGTTATATTACATGTTTATTAGAAAGAATATAAAATCTTATCTTACAGTAACAATCACATATGGGTATTATTGGATGTAATGACGCAGAGATGACGCATGGTACTTTCCGACGTCCTTTTGCTTCACTGGGTCATATACCATGTAGGTGTGTGGTCCTAGACGACTCCTTAGTTCATATGGGCCACAGAATAATCTGAAGAATTTCTTGGAAGTGTTTAATATACTACTTCCCACAGGATTTGTCTTTATCAATACCTTATCACCAATCTGGAATCTTGTCAATCGGTGAATTCTATTATACCGGTCTCTCCTTTTACCTGCTTGATGATATAACTGTCGTTCAGCTCTGTTTATTTTTATTTGAATTGGCAAATCTACATTATAATTTTCCGGTTTATTAATCATGTTGTGCCAGAATCTTTTAGGTATTTTATTCTCACTTAATTCTAACGGTGTGTATCCTGTAGCTTCACTATAATTGTGATTCATTGCATCTTCGAAAAATTGTAGATAGTCAGGCCATTTACTCTGTTGATTGTAGCAATATAACCTCATGTACTTGCCTAACTCTCTATTTATTCTTTCAGCAAGATTAGTTTGTGGATGCCTTATGGATGTAAGTATAGGTTTTATACCTTGTCTTGTCAATGCGTCCTTCCATAATTTATTACCAAACTGCTTACCTTGATCTGTCAACACTTTATCCATTTTTCCATACTTTGGTATATACTTCTGGGTGATGACGTTCAGAACAGATTTCATGGTGGGTCTTCGTACAGCATATAACTTTACTAGCTTGGTAAACACATCTACCGTCACAATTATATGGCGGTACCCACGACTTGATCGCGGGAGTGGTCCAAGGAAATCAAGTGCAACTATATCCCCCTTCTTCTTAGTTCTGATACTCCCCATTTCAACGCAAGTGTTTAAATTCGGATGTTTGGCTGTTTGACAATCATGGCATTTCCTAACAATTATTTTAATTTTTCTGAACATATTATTACAGGTGAAGGCTTCTTTCATAGTTAAATAGCACTTCAATGGAGATGCATGAGCTAGACTACGATGACATGGCATAATTAATTGCTGTAACATGTCATGAGATAGCACAACTTTCCAATCATAATTAATAAGCTTAAATAAAATTCCATCTTTCACATAATAATTTATAGGTAACGGATTATTTTTTATATTCTGTAATCGCTGATCTTTATCTTGCTCTCTAGCGAGATTACGTAGTAATTCTTGTACTTCTCTCTCGGGTTTGTATGTTATGTTGCTAAGTACCCTGACATCTTGTGGTTTAGCTTCATGTGTTTCTTCTTTTTCTTCTATATAACGGCTTAAGGTATCAGCTACTTCATTGTCTTTGCCTTTGCAGTATTTAATGGTGAAAGAATATTCCCCAATGGCAAGTATCCATCGCATCAACCTCGCACTCTTTACCTTACATGTTAATAGGAAAGATAAAGCCTGATGCTCTGTATGAATTTCAAAATGAGTTCCGCATAGATAGAATCGGAACTGGGATAATGCATAAACAATAGCTAGTACTTCCTTTTCTGTAGTGCAGTACTCTATCTCCGCTCCTCGGAATACACGACTGGCAAAGGCGATGACCCTTAAGTCTCCTTTTGAGTCTTTTTGATACAATACACTTCCCATTGCATATTGACTTGCGTCTGCATATAGCACATAATCGCCGTCTTTCTTCGGATGGTGTAGCATTAAATTTTGTTTAAACAATGTTTTGACTCGATCCACTGCTTCAGTGTGATGCTGCTCCCATCTCCATTTTCTCTTCTTTTGTGTTAACTCCAGCAGAGGTTTTACTGTTGCTGCATAGTCAGATGAGAAGCGTCGATAATAACCAGTCAATCCTAGGAAAGCTCTTACTCCTTTTACATTTTTAGGAATAGGGAAATTTAGGATACTTTGGATCTTGATAGGATCAGGTTTGATACCTCGTTCGGATATAATATGACCAAGGAACTTGATATTGGTTTTTAGGAATTCACATTTTTTATAATTGAGGGAAATTTTGGCTACTCTAAATTTCTCAAAAATAACTCGTAATTGATTTACATGTTCCTGAATAGTTTTCGACACGACGAGTATGTCATCTACAAATACCATTGTGTAAGGTGACACCTCCTCTCCAAGTGCATTTTCTAGACATCGTACAATAGCAGACAAGCTAGTGCTTAATCCAAACGGTACTACGTTGTATTCATAGGTCTTGCTTTTGTAGAGGAACGCCGTATACTTGCGGTCACTCTCTCGTATTGGTATCTGCCAGAAACTAGAAGTAAGGTCTAATTTTGTTAAATATCTAGCTCCTTCACATTTAGCAAATAACTCTTCAGCATTTGGAGCGCAGTCGTACATCTTTTCAACAACGTTGTTAAGGTTACGCATATCCATACACAGTCTAATCGCATCATCTTTTTTCTTGATTACTACAAGTGGGTTCAGGTAATTGCTATGTGATCTGCGGATGACATTGTTATCTAACATACGCTGAATTTCTTGATCTACCTGCTCCTCGTATTTCATTGGAATCGTATATGTGCGTCTGACGAACTTGGACGGGTCAGTTACCTTAATTCGATGCTGGTAGACGTGAGTTTGAGTTGGTACTTCGCTAAAGATGTCCTCATATTCTCCTAACAGATCATTTATGTGTTGTTCTCCTGGCTGATCTTCTACTTCTTCTGGATGTATCCGTTCTTCGGCTAATGTGATCTTGGGTCTACTAATTTTAAGTATTTCCGGTTGTGGAGGATTCTGTTCTTTAACAGGTGCTCTTAAATCTATAGTTTTACATATATTATTAACTGTACATGTCATTTGTCCATCTTTCATATTGATAACAGCATTGAATCGGTCTAGCGCATCCACTCCCAGAATGCAGTCATATATTAGCTTATCAACTATCAGTACAGGTAATTCTATCTCTAATCCTTGACAGGTAATACTAACATACATCTGATGGTTTACTTTTTCCATCGATTTATTTGCTGTAGTTATTTGTATCTCCCGTGTAGGCAACTTCGGTACATTTTTAAAATGAGCATTATGAATTTTTTCCCATGCACTATTGATAATTGTGACCTCACTCCCTGTATCAACAAATGCGTTAACAGGTACATTATTAACATACAGTTTTATTTGTGGACATACAGTATTATATATTGGATTAATTTTATCGGTCATAAATAATTCTTCCCTAAGATCAGGTGGGAATATACCTCCTATACAGACTCCAGAATGTAGTCATTGATTTTCAGTCTTCGATGTGGACGGTTTATTACGTTCATCAGTGTTTCTCGGTGTCTCTTTCTGTTTTTTTTCAACGGTAATCGCCTGCGTATTTGCATTCCTATCGGATGTCCATGGTTTCGAAAATCGTTTCGACGAATTCGGCCATCGGTAACCTCCTTTGTAATTACCTCTTTCATTATTTTGCTCCTGCTTCTCATATGTTCGTCCATCTTCATGGCGTCTATCATATGATACATTTTTGTTTTCCGGATATTTTTCATCGTCTGTACGTCTATCTTCTCTGCCTTTATCTTCTTGGCGATATCTTTGCGAATACCACGTACCTCTATCTTGATTTTGGTTCCGGTTATCTCGCTGAACTCCTCTTGGTGGGTCTCGTTCACGGATTACACCCTCCATCTGTGTTAAAAGTATTAATAGATCTTCAATGGTAGCTATACTCTGAACATGTATAGCTAGTTGGATGTTCCTGCTGAAATGATTAGCAAGTTTAATGACTAATTCTTTTTGTGTTAACGCGGGACGTAAATGTTTACTCCTCTCTACTAACATAATGACGTATTCATCTTCAGACAGCTTACCTGGATTATATTTACCAAATTCCAGTGTATTTCGTATTCTCATTTGTATGTGTTCATTCCAATACCTCCGTTCGAATGCTAGTTTAAATTCTTCATACGTTTTTAAATCGTCATTCACCATCGTGAACCAACTGGCTGCTGCATCTTTTAAGTAACGACTTACAAAGTCTATTTTATCTTTGTCACTGAGAATAGATCCAATACTATCCATTTCTTTCTCACATTTGATACGAAATTCAATGGGATTTTCCCCTCTGGATCCTCTAAAATAGTTAATGGGTCTCTCTTCTCTAGGTACGGTCGAGTATACTAACGCTTGTGTTGGTAGTCTTCTCACTTCTCGTGTAAGTCGGTCTACTTCACCTTTTAACTTGACTTCCAGCTGAGCTACCCTGTTGTCATGGTGTTGGATAGATTTCTTGATGGTGTCGTCTGCTGCGGCGAGACTTTTTGTTTCTTCTTCAATTTTCATGGTCTTCCTGACATTACTCTGCACCAACTCGCTGATGACTTGTATCTTGGTATCTTGTCGATGCGTAATTTTTTCGAGTTTCTGGTCCAGTGTGTCGGCCATAGATTTAAAATTTTGTTGTAGTCTTTTTCGCTGCTCTTCGAAATTTTTATTCATCACCACCGCTTGTTGTTTTAGAGACTCTTTAACTTTACCTTCTAAGGTCTCCATTCGTTCCATAATTTCTACCTTACTTTCAGCATTATACGCGTATAGTTTCTGAATTTCTGACGTGCTTGCTTCCAATCTTCTCATAGTTTCAGCACCACTAGTTTTTATTTCTTCAAACCTTTTTACGTTTTCAGCGTTGCTGGCTTCTAACTTCTTCATTATGTCGGCTAAACTGACCTCTTGTTTATGTGCCATGTTTAATTTTAATTTGGTGAACCGATTTTAAAATATTTATTATTAATTTGTATATTATTAATTATTTGGATTATTATTAAATATTGGTAGTCATTTATTCATCAACATACAACCATTATCTTGGGCGCCTGTAGTATCAGTTTCTGATAACCACAATATTTATCTAAGCTCCCCTTTGTTTACTCTACTGATAACGCTAACTGTACGTTCTTATCAGCTACATTCAACATATAAATGCACGTTTTATAATAATTACACATCAACTCTAAATATTTGTTCTACGTGAATTTATATTTATTTAACTTCTTACTAATTTTTAATTTTTTCGTATTGTTTTTTTTTTTATTTATTTAATCGTGCCCCACGTTGGGCGCCATTTTCTTTTGCAACACATCTTTTTATGATTTCTTTCATTATGGATTATAAGTTTTACATGGACCTGGTTAGGGTATACCATGCCAACACTTACCTGCAGTATATGGTACTTTTCTGCTTTGCCGGCTATTAGGTGTGGGATTTGGGCTTATTAGGTATCAGGTAACGAGTTGGGACGATGTGTTTTCAAAAGAATTATTTCAGGAAGCTGAGTTGTATAAATTGTGAATAAATGAAAACTACCTTTTTAGTCTATCATTCCAATGATTATAATTGTCACCCTCAAGGTGCTTATCTTTAAACAAATCATAATAATAAAAAGAATTTCAAATATTTAACACAATTTACGGCGGGTTCCACTAATTTATATTCTTTCTTGAATATTACTTTACACATATTTTCTCTAGTGATATATTGTTATAATGCTTACGTCTAACAATCACATATTAAAATCATATATCTTAGTACATAATTTATAAGTTCCTGAAAATAAGACATACAATACACAGTATATACACAAAACATATAACATGGAAATATACACACATATATGGGCAGTTTCACACTGTCTGCCTGTATTTATAATTCATTTATAAAAAATCATTTTGTTATATTGAATTTAATTATTTAATAAAATGGAAATACTGAATTGATTTCATTCTATGAAATCCGTAACCCTGTTCTTTATACATGAGAAAATAAAATACGAACTTTTTAAATGAATATAACAAGGGTTATAGTTATCGTTATCTCTATGGTAATTATTATTAATCTAAACATTTTTATTAAGGGTAACTCCCTTTTAATTATTCTACTCTTCAGCCTGCTTGGCTATCAACAATAATTAATATGAAACAATTAAATTTGTGACATCTAATATCTTGATAACACTCTTAGAGCTTCTCTGCACTCTCCCTTAATTTATCACATTTAATTTATCAAATATAATTTTTTATATAGTGCACAATCTCATGAAAACATTTGCTTAGAGTCTTTCTGCACTCTTATTAACATATTATTATAATAATCACACATTATCTAAATGTTCTGTCTTTTTGAATAAATGTCTCTATATGATATACAGTACAACATTTAAAAGTGTCTTTAGGCTTTAGTCATACCGCCTATATAAAAAAATGTTTATCAATTATTTAAAACTGTTCAATTTCGTTTATAGCGGCTTTTCATTTACTTGTTGTGTTTTACAACATTATTATGAACCCTGAACCATATCAGGTCACCTGTTTTGATGATTTCATGTTACACAGATGTACACGGGTCTCAGGCGTCGGCGTTGAGTACAGCTATTCCTCTCGAAACCTCCGTCAGCGTCGCTTAGCGGTGTATGAACAGCTAGGCTAGGCGTCGTTCCTTTATCGTCATGGACACAGCGTCTCTGGCCTCGGGTATAGTCTGATGTCCGTAGTACGTAGTTGTAGTAACTCAGGTGTCTGCCGGTCTCATTGAAGCGTCTTCTGCAGCGTATCGTTCCGTGTGTACGACTCAACGAATACTTTATGAAAATGAGAGAGATGCTCGTTTTGGCTCGCTATATAAAATCTTATCTGTACCCTTCTAAATGTACAATTGTAGCAGATAACGCTTATTATGCGTACTCCAGTTAGAACGATAAACATTGATAACAATGTTTTGTTATAATATATATATATATATATATATATATATATATTGCAACAGAACACAGGATGATAAGATATGCTGTTTATATCAGAGTACATGAATGAGGAGCATTTACTTGTTTAAATTTGTTTTGTGTAATATTTTGTCTTTTAGTCATAAGTTTTGTATTTAAAAATTTATAAGCATATAGGTTACACCAAACTCTTCATAAAAATATGTACTATATTGTCATGTATTTTTTGTATGAATTGGTGCGCGTGTGCGGGTGTGATAATCTGCGATCGCTATAGCGGCAGTGGTAGTTAACCGATTTACATGAAAATTTGACAAGGAATTATTTAAGTAAATAGCTTCGATTTGTGTATACTCTGAGGTTCGTAACTATTTTAGAAATATGGTTTTTTAAGTAAAGAAAAACTCAAGAGTAACTCTTATCAATGATAGGGTAATGAAAATTGTAGATAATTTCCATGCAGGACTATGCAAAATTATACAAAGTTTTTCATGAAATTTGTGTATCTGGTCGTTCCATCAATCATGTGACTTGGGCTTGGCCTATCAAAATACACCAAATTCAGTGAGATTCATACGTTGCAGAGCTAGGATGGACACAGTCTGTCTGTCGACGTTGCTAGGGGAAGTTGTGCCCGGGTAAGAGAGTTGTTCTCTTACAAAAGTAGAAATATCTTATATAAAATAAACCATAAACCTTAAAATTCTTAAAGAAGTTTTGCGGTAAGAACCAAGAAGGAATAGAGGAATATTTTATATAAAATAAACTATAAACCTTGAAATTCTTAACGAAGTTTTGCGATAAGAACCGAGAGGGTAAATAATTAAATAAAATTTAAAATATAATACAGTGCTGTCTCGTGTAAGTTAAGATATCCGCTTAGGGAACTTAAAGACACTACAAGATATCGTTGGAAGGTGTACATTAAACGCACCGCATTAATAAATACCCCGTTAAATCCTGAGATTAAGAAGTTATAAAATATAAATTAATAATAAACTGAATGAATGAAATTCATAATCATTATGAGTGAACAATTTATCAAGAAACTAACCAATGTTAGCAGTCAAACATAACTACGAGACTCTGTGAAATATCGCCGCTGGAGCCGCTTGCTGTAGAAGAGAACGACGAGACGAAGAGGACGCCAGGACGAAGAGGACACCAGGAAGGGGTGAAGCTGTAGAAGAGGACGACGAGACGAAGTGGACGCCAGGAGAAGAGGACACCAGGAAGGAGGGACAGGAAGAAGAGGACGCCAAGACGGGACCGACGAGACGAGAGGAGGACGTTGCAGCAAACAAGTAAAATCCCAAAATCGATTTATATTATCGAACAATACAAACAATTAAATATATTATCAATACATGACAATTTAAAATACATTATACATCTTTATAAACAATATTGGTATATAATAAATAATTTTTCATCTCCTCCATAATAGACTTGTATCGATTTTTACACACTCAAAATATCCTTATTAGAATAATAAAGTTTGATCTGTTGCAATATACATATATTTAGACTTCTTTTCCATCCATCAGAGAATAAGCTGTTCCTGTCCCAAAAGAGAAATATCATAGGACTTCTTTGTCTAATAGGCTTGTATTGGCGAACTTCCTTAGGAGACTGAGATGAACAAGCTGACCTGAATTGCTAAAATTCATTCCCGGGCTGTTTGGCCGTGGTCCATTGTTTCTAACTAAAACGGACGTTTCGACAGAACCATCAACTGCCATCGTCAGTGTAAATTTCGAGTTGTGGTAACCTCGTGTGCCACCCTACGTTAATACAGCTCGAATTTTACACTGATGATGGCAGTCGATGGTACTGTCGAAACGTCTGTTTTAGTTAGACACAATGGACCACGGCCAAACAGCCCGGGAATGAATTTTAACAACATTCACTCCGGCCGTGTGAAGTATATTACTAATCTGACTTGTTCCTTGCGACTTTTGAGTAAGATATGTGCTCTCTAATGGCGCTGCCAGCATCCTGCAAAATGAGACCAGTTGAAGGTGTGCTACCATTGAGACTCTGGTCCTCTTCTGGGTTTTGTTCGGAGATATTCCGCCCCTTGTGTCTGCCATTTTTTAACTTGGGCGACCACTTACCGGGTAGCAGGAAAGAAGAATAACAGAACAGGAATTGCAGAGTACAGCTGAAAAATGATAAAGCATAACGCCTAACAGCGTTTGGGTCGAAAAAATGAATAGTTGGTCAAGAGAGACCATATAGGAAAGAGATTCCATTGAAGACTGTTTGAAGCAAGGTCAGATCGGCTGTATCCTGATAGTCTGATGGTTGTAATGGTTCCGACCGGTTTCAGCTATTATCTCTATACCACCTGCTGCCTAACTCCGGTACCCATTGATTTACTTTGTTTGAAAAGAGAGCATGAACATAGCAGCCTGAGATTAATTGTCCATATTAACGTGAAGCTTGTTTTATGGAAAGCGTTACCCAAAGAGAGCTTTATATGTCTATGACTACAAATGTATTGTTGCACACATAAAAACATTTCTTACGCAATATGTAATGAATTGACCAATTATTACTGGCTTATTACTAAAACTTATTTGAAATGTTATACCTGACTGAATTTACAAAAGACAAAACACTTGATTAAGTGGAAAGACACTAGTGCGCACGCTACACTTGGCGATGGTCTGAAATATCAACGTAAACGTCTTCGTTACAAACAGTTTATTAATTAAAAGTTGCTTAAAAGGAAGATTGTCTTTGCCGACGCGTCGCAGTTGTGAAATTAATTACAAGCTCGTCGTCTAGTGTGAAGTGTTTGTCTCTGAGTGACACTTGTAGCAGTTGTTGATCTTAGGCCGGCCGCACACTGGAGCGACATATTGTTCGTGACAGAACCGTTTTGGTGCATCGTGTTGCAAAGCGTCGCTTTGGTGGAAAGATGCTTCAGACATGGCTCAATACAATTTCTCGTCAGCTGTTTTTGAGCTGTAAAAGTGTGTGATTCGTGTGTTCGTAAAAGGCAATATTTTGCACCTATTTCACTTTTAACTATACTACACTTATTTACATTTTATAGTCAATAGCAGTTAATAATAATAATAATAATAATAAATACACAACAATATGCGAGAATCAGATCGAAAGAACAATGAACGCACTTTCCACGTCAGACTAAGTGTAATTAAACTACCCACCTTGTATGGTTAGAATCCAGCGCATGCTCAGTTCCAAACGTCGCAAGCTGTTTTGTCGTGAAACGTAAATTGAAGGAGCTTCGTCTTTAGACGCGAGGGACCTCGCAACGCCTCTAAACAATATCGCAACCCGTGTGTGGCGCTTTATAGATCTTAGTGGGAGTAGAGTCATCCGCGACGCTTTGCGACACGATGCGCTAAAACGGTTATGTCGCGAAACAAAACGTCGCTGCAGTGTGGGGCCGGGGTTTGTCTCTGACTGATATTTGTCGCAGTTGTTGGTCTTACGCAACGTACGCGTTTACATAATTACAGTGGGGACTCGTTATCCGGGCCAATGTGGAACACAAATACCTCGGATTATCGGAAATTCTGATGTCCGGGAAAATGAATTAAAAATGAATGAGATTAGTCGGCAAATGAAATCAATCGAATGTAGAATAATGCAGCTAAGATATAAATAATTTCATAAAGCGTCAGAGAGACAGCAAACAACACTCCAGTAAGGTGAGATGTTGTTTAGAAGGGTGCAAAAAAACATCACTAAATTACCAAACAGACAAGTTGACGTGATAGGAACGGAGAATAATTCAATTCAGTTGTGTAGACTCAAGACACGCTGGCTGGTGTATTTATCCTGTCAGATACAAATTAATTCAACATTGGAAACGACCGAACCAACTTTTGACAGCTTTAATTAAATACTTTTCTTGTATAATTTTCTTTTTTATTTTATGAAGCGAAAACATTTCTTAAGATCATGAATAAAATACAGTTGATATTGTCTGTGATATAAGTATAGACTTTCCTACGCCTGTAAGATTTCCAAATACGGAAATTCTTTTTGTATATTAATTCTTAAAACAGAGAATGTCAGTATTTGGTTAATCAGTGACACAAAGTAGCCTTGCCACAGAAAAAACCGACAAGTATGTTTTGTAAATTCTAGAGAAAACAGGGTTCAAAACAAAGGCGCAGTTTGCTTTTTAAAACGAATAAATAATTAAAAAGAAGTAAGTTTACGACAGTTACTGGTCAATAATTGTTATTCATTTAAAATTTCATATAGCAATAGGCCTATAGTTTAAAATAAATGCAGAAGGTCAAAATAAAATGAACACTAAGAACAAAAATTGATATACACTAAAACTCGTTTATCCGAATTTGATGGGACCGCGCCCATTTCGGATAAACCGAAACTTTTGTTTAAATAATTATATATATGTAACTTTATTTAATAAAACTGTATTTTATGTTCGAAAATCCGAACAAATCGATAATTTGGAGTATCCCTTGTTCCAATTTGTTCTGATTATAGACTTTCTACTTTATATCACGTTCAATCGCTTATCTACACTATTAAATATAGATTATAGCGACAGGAAAATGCTTTTGTGTATTTATAAAATTTACTAAAAATTGTTTCGGATAAACCGGATTTTTGGATAAACGCGATTCAGATAAACGTGATTCGGATAAACGAGTTTTTAGTGTATGTGAAAACAGAATAAAGTTGACTAAAAAACTCACTTTTTAAGACATATTAAAGGGTTTATGTGTAGAGAGAAAAGCTGAATACGTAAGTTTTCCGTGTAGCTTACCATTCTAGGGACACGCCCAGCGACGTTTGTTCCCTGCTCCCCACCACTTTAACTTAGCCGAAACCTACCTAAACACAGTTCGATATTGTAATTTCTGTACAATGCATAGTATACATTAGTGCATATTATAATGCAATGGCCATACCTCAACATCTTTATGGTAGTGAGACTTACCATCTTAGAAAGGTCAAAGATATATCTAGAATAAAAAGTGCGGAAATGAGGTTATTGAGTGCTGTAAAGGGTTGTACCAGGATAGATCTTATCAGAAAAGTTCATATGAGAATGGAGCTAGGCATAGCTGAAAGCTTAAATGAGAAGATCTCCCGGTACAAAACGGAGTGGCGGTTACACGTAAAGAGAGTGGATCCAACTAGATATTCAAGAAGAGTCCTTGACTATCGTCCAAGGCGGAAGAGAAGTGTGGGAAGACCCGTAAACGATGGTTGGCTGACTTCCATTGAGAATGGAATAGGCTACTCTAGCCTAAGCCGTAAAGGATGTCGACGACGACGACGACGACGGCATAGCATCGGAGTCACAGACAATGCATTTTTCTACCCTCAATAAAAAACAAAAAAAGAGTATATATTTATAAAGTGTGTTACAAATAGATGTGTATTAATGAAAGTGGGATAAAAACAGTACCTTCCACAATTTGGAACTCGAAAAATCGCGACTCGGATAAATGTCGGATAAGGTAAAATTACTGAACATATACAAAATGAAACTTATTTTTGTGCCATTATATCGTAATTTGAGGTACATTAAGAAGTAAAACAAGTAAAGAGACAAGATTAAAATCAATTAACTCATGGCCGTCCCGATTCTGAACCACAGCAATGAAAACCGTGTTCCTTCAAACCAAAACGAGAAAAAAATCGGAGCAACGAAAATGTAGTTTGTATTAGTATTAGTATTATTGTAAACATTATTATTATTTGTTTTAACCTTATTATTTATTAAATGTTATTAATTGTATTAAAATTGGTATTTTTTTAAGAATAGATCTCACAGCTCTCCAATGGGCGGAATCCGACATTTACGGGCGTTGGTATTATCGGTTCACACACACACACACACACACACACAATCATGACGCCGTAAAAACACTTTATCAGCTGATAAGGTGGAATTCCCTTGTCCTAACCATCGATGTATACTATATGGATCGCGTGCTGACAGCCAAACTGAACGGCAGAAAATGGTCCGAAGCACGTACAACTTCCCCCATCATCGGTACAATAAAGCGTTTGGCGCTAAGTTACCAGGTGTACTAAACGAGTCATTCAGTCAGTAATGCATTTGTTTTCACACCTTACAATTATTACATTTGGGACAGTTCTACTGACAATTTGTGCTTATGAAGATTTTATTATTATAACAGTTTGTTTTTACTTTTGCTTAACTGATAACAGATGACAATAATTTGAACGTTTACACTCATTTACTTATTTTGTATCAAGCGGAAAATTAATTAGAGCGTCATTAGACGTTTTAAAGATGGTAAAATATATGTATAATTTATTGATTACATCTGACAGTAAACTTAATACCAAAACATGATTATATCATCTTGCAAAACTTTGCCGGCACAGTGTTTAGAAATCATATTTCAAACAATGATTTTTCTGGAGACAGCCATGAAGTGAAACTTATCAAATTAACAGTGACATTATTTTATAAAATCTTGTGCTATGATATTGCTAAGGAAAGAATTGCAGCAGTTACCTTCTCTAAGCTTGGTGTCCGCTAAATTTAAATTATTCTATTATTTAGTAATGTTTACTGTAAAAACTATTTTTATACAGTTAAAACGTAGCTAATTAAATAACATAAAAAAATTAATGTAAATTAGCATTGCTTGTTGGACACTTTAACGACCATGGGGAGCGTAAACGCCAGCTTCTTTTACGCAATAAACATTTTAAAGTTTACGGCTCACGTCTTTTATTTTTTGTTTCCCTTATTCTTATCTTTATTTGTCTGGATTAAATATTAAATGTTCATAAATAAGAACGCAACAGAACTTAGCGATAAACTGAAATAATGTGTCATAATACTGAAATCTTACAGTGAAACAAATGTTATTATTTTGGAAAAGAACTTATTAAAAACCTCCCACTTTGGAGTCATTAATTGTTAAAATGACATAAGTATACCATTTAACGCAAAATATGCTCTGCTAAAGCAACAAAAGTTATAACAAAGCAGAAAAGTCAGACTTTGTACAGGTACAGTGTATAGCACGCGCAGTGTTCTTGCCCACTGGTGCAGCGGTCGGACCGAATTCAGTGAAAGCAGCACGCGATTCATATAGTATACATCGATGGTCCTAACGCACTTAGGTCTCAACGCATACCGTAGATAAGGAAACGTAACTAACTTTTTCTCCGGACTTAATCTTTATTATAAAACTCAAAGTCTGAGGATTTATGGGTACTGAATACAAATCCACACCGTTACACCGATTGCCACCAAATTTTGCACAGGTAACATTTGACGCAAGGGAAAAAGTACTATCTAACTTGGAATTTGATATTTTCCCCCGATCGCACGATTTAGGCCCTTTTAACTATGCTTTTTTGTTGACGCGTATAAAGATGCCAACATCACCATGGAGACCAGAATTAATTACCATAGTAACAAGTAAATAAATAAATGATATTTAGCGGCACCGGAACTGTACCTCTATCCGTTCCTCCAGTTTTTAATGTGGGATTGTATCGATATATTTTGTAATTTTGTATACAAATACGTGTATATATTTTGTAATTGTCTTAAACGATTATAAAATTTATGTTTATACGTATTTCTGATAATGAAATAAATAAGTAATGAAATATATTAAATACTACTAATAAAGATTTCAACAACACCATAGAGACTAGAATTAATTACCATAGTAACAAATAATAAACAAAAGCTATTTAGTGGCATCGGGACTGTACAGTTATCCATTCCTGCAGTACATTTTTGAAGTTTTATATAATATGTGATTGTATCGATATATTACAATGTGGAAAAGAAGAATTGTACTAACTGTAAATTGTCCTATTACTTAATGCAAAGCGAAAATACGTGATCTTTTCATTTGCGAGGTTAGGTGACAATGGTTTTTGGTTTTTAGTTTTCTGCTGAAATAATAAAAGCCATGGTTGAAGAAAACGTAACGTTTAATGTGTTATAAATGCTTCTAACACAGTAACACTTAAAGTAAAGAATTTAGCGTTTTTGTTTTAACAGGTACTTTATAAATATATCCATAGGCTTTATAAACGGGTACTTTTATAGCTCCAAAGGCTGTTGCACCAACATAATAATTTAGTACATATTAAAATATTACAAGTGTTGAAAACAGCTTTGGAGAGAATTTGACTAATGCGTACAAAACTTTTATACGAGCTGACAGAACGCCATATAGACATAGATAATAAAAATTATATTAAAATACTTATTAAAAGTCCAATAATCGCGTGCGAAGCCTCGGGTAACAGTTAGTACACACATAAACATACACACATATCGCATAATGTTAGTCGTAAGCGTTTATAGGCTTCTACTTCCCCTGTTTTTTCAAACATCAAATAATGTATACATTTAATGAAAACCTGTCAGTAAATTAATGTAATGCAAATGTAGTCTGATGCAAATGACGTAAGAATAAAAATTAAAATCATTCCTATGTCAAAGTGCCCGAACAACAATCCAGTCTCATAATATGTTAAAAATCGTACAAAAGGAGAAAAACAAAAACATTAGTAAATTACAAAATGTCAGTTTGACATGGCACGGAAGGGGAGTAAGTAATTCAATTTAGTAACGAAGAGACGGGAGTAAAGCTACTTGCATTTTATGACAAGAAACAAATTAACTCATCAATTTTGGAAGCCAGCGTTGTGAAATTTGGCATTTTCGATTGTACTCGTTCTGTAAATACTTGTTACTACGATGAGCTTTTACGATGAAATATGGATATATTTTTATTCATTAATTTTAAATATATTTCTCAGTATGAACGAAAATTAACTTCATTCCGTAAGACACTGTAAGTTTGTTAAAATCAATACATCTCTTAAGGTTCTTTCACGTTTTTCTACATGAATTTATCATATGTTTTTAAAATGAGTTAAAACCATGTTTGTGTATGTTTATTAGTGTACAAAATTACAAACCTGCGTCAAATGACAAAGGCAAATTGTACTAAATCGAAACGGCGTTAACACTTACCACAAAATATGCAGATTACAACGTGTAGATAAGAAATTGAAACCCAGCTGATAGCACACAGATAGTAACAGACAAAAGAAGACCTAGCAGGAATGTAGTTGTAAACATTAAAACTTTTATTTATGGAATATGAACAATACCCTCTGTGATGTTACTTACAAGACTAAAGACTTTTGGATTCCATTTAACGGAATGTGTAATAAAAGAACAATATAGTCATAAAACACAAAACAAACTAATACCTGAACAAATACAAATCAATACAAAACATGACAAAATTTTCAAAGCATTCAACATCGAAAATACACAAAATACTAACGCATACACCACAATCACACACAACAAAACCAATTTAAAGTACCAGAAGCCAACAGAAAGCCACAATAATAACCAACCAACACATATGTACTTCACCAGACACAAAATCCGGAAGGCTGAGGATGAGTACAAGATGGTAACCGAAATATGTTCCAAATAAGGAGAAAATATCTTGAGGTAAAGTGATCATAAATATATATGTGTGTGTGAGTGTTTGTATATTACAACGATACAAATTAAAACTGCATAGATAGGTAAAATTGAAATTATTACAACAGTTGTAACGTGACAGATATATGCATGATAATGAATGGCATTTGATCATCATAATAATAAGATTATAACATTTAAATTTGGAAGAAAGCATTAAGTTTAATATAAAAAATTAATTCATAGCAACTGTGGAAAACAATCATTATTATTGAAAAAATATAAGTTCAAATAAACTAAGTTACTAGTGATGAGTCATCCAAAACCGGTCTAATAACCCAAGGTTTTTTAAAACATATAACCCAGGAAGGTAAGAAGTAAATAACAAAGCAAAATCAACATATGACTAAACCCACAACGAGGGTAACTAAATTAAAAAGAAACCCTGAATAAGCCAAGATCCACCAATAAAGGTGATGTATTTCTAAAATTCCGAATAAGATGAACAAATCCCAAGAAACCCGAAGAAGATGAAGAAATCCGAAGAAACCCGATGGCATCAAGAAGAAGATGGAGAAGATACCAGTCCAAGAAGACAGAAGAAAGAAGAAGAAGGCAGCATCCCGAGGAAGATTTTAAGCTCTTATAAAAGACACCCAAATCCCCATATCCCAAAATAAATGATAAAATACCAATAAAAGTATAACGAAATAGTATTGGACAGTAACAACATGTACATAAATTAAGAGAGAAAAGTGTGTAAAGTAAGAGTTGCCAGTGAACCAAGATGAAACAATAATATAGTACCCAAGGAACAAATCTCCATTGTAAAACACTAACCAATTTATTATGTTAATAAGACTACACGACCATTTAGAAATAACATAAAATAAAAGTGTAAAGTGAACCAGTGCTAGTTTTGGGTATTATAGAAAATAAACCTTGTGTTTCATTCTTGGCAATCACAAACATTGAATACAATGAAACATGCAACTTTCAGTGACTTAAAATGTGTACTATGTGAATATATTACTTTGAATAATAACAAGATATAAATCTGTTTAAAGTGACATTTTGTTTTATATAGAATGAGAAAAAACAGATTTAATTATACTATGACAGGGTACAATTCCCCAAATACAATATTTAAAAGACAGTGTAAAAACTGTATAATCCAACTTAGTGTAGTAGTTAGCAAATAAGAATATAGATATAAGGTTTTTGTAAATATAGGATAAGGATTTTTAAAATGTATTAGATATAAAGACATTTATTTAAATTTTCAACAACTAACATCATACCAGTAAATACATTTATTACTGGTGTTAATAGTAATAAGTAATTAAGATGTTAGTTGGTAAAAAACCTTTTTTGTGAACCATATTTCAATGTTAGAAATAAGTATTTGATTGTAAAAAAATGTCTGAATGTTGAAGACAACCATTTATTTGAAAATATTCCTTATTTGTTTAGCTGTTCATTGTATTGTAACCAATACTAATTATTGTTGTGTTATTTGAAAAAATGTTTAGTTTATAATACTATATTTAAAAGTCAGAGAGGGTATCACACATGATTTATTGTTTGTAAAAATATTTTGTAAGAAAAAACTTGTTAAAAAAGCTAAGTCAAAGAATGAAAACCAAACTTCATCAAAACAGAGAAATTAATCATTTAAATGCAATTAAACAAAAGGGTTTTAGATAAAATAAACCTGAGATGAAGCCATATAGTTACACATACCACTTAGAAAGACTTTATAAAATTATATTCAGAATTATAAATAAAAATGAAAATGACAAAACTCAGAAATTTGGAGAGGGAAGTCATATATTCCAAAATAATATTTTAGAAGCTAAACAATTCAATTAATTACAAGAAAATAAGGGAATATAAACCTTTTAATACAATATGAGATTATTAATAATAAATATAACTGAAAAATGGCTGAATTTGCACAATGACAGGAAGTTAATTTTTAATTTTTTACCAAATACAAAATGAAAGTAAAATTACTAATTTTGGACAGAAAACATTATAAAACGGCATTATATTCAATCTTAAAATACGCCGAATGAACTGAAGGAATAATTTAAATTACATCTAGCAAATAAAATTGATTAATAACCAAAGTATAGGCAATTATATAATGTATTTTGAAATATGCACAGGATGCAAAATTATATTTGAACAATGTAAAGAATAATATTATATTGGCTAAGAGTTTAGTCTGAACTGGAGGAAATAAGATAGTTGATTATTGGTAATTGTACGGTGAACTTGTCGAGCGAATTATAACCGAGCTAACCTAACTAAAAACGGTAATGGCGAGTAAGTGAACGAAACGTTTTTGTGAAATCGCGAGTGGCGAATAAAATCATTCTGGAACGTCCACAAAGTGACAAAATCAATTGATAAAGACTAAATAACACTGGACAGCACATAACTACACCGAAAAAACACTATAAAACACAAGAAAACAGTATACCACATAACCATACATTAGTGCCTGAATTATAAAAAGTGAACGAACTTATACATACACAGATATACAAAATACAACCCGGAAACTTCACTCAAGACACTACACAACATCAGAAAGGAGATTTGCAGACACCAGGACGTAAATACTACCAGAAAATATCTTATTTGGAACATCGCAGATACGGAGGACATTTTGACCGACTTGACGGCAGCCATTTTCATTCGTCGTGAGCAACGCCTTCTTGTCCCCGTCAGCTGTGTTGGTGACAACAAATTATATTATTCCTATTTATTTTTTTTAATGTATGTACTTAGTATTAGTAATTAACTTGTTGTAACGTTATACTTTTTAAATATTGGCCCGATTTCTCTGACTTTGATCATAATTAGTTGTTCAAAGAACCTTTTCTGAATATTATAGATATCAAACCTTGTAACTGTTTCGATACCCTGAGAGTCGATTTTATAATCGAAAAGAGTATAATTTTCAATTATTTAATAAAACTTTTATACTTTTCGCTTCAAATTAGTTCTTTCTTTCATTAATATAATAAATTATAATTAACATAATATTAGTAGCAAACTACCAGAATTTTACCACATGCAAAGGGAGATAACCTCCAAAACGGAAAAGTAAACAAGTATCGATTGTCCTGGAGACAATCTTATGAGTGGTTGTAGTTTATTTGGAAAATACAAGAACATCTGGTCTTTGAAGGAAGAATTGAGTGGAATGAACAAGAACATGGAGGAGAACAGTAAAAAGTTAGAAGATTTGAAGGAAGACAACAAGAAGATGGAAGAAGAGATGGGGAAGAAGTTAGAAGAATTGAAGGAAGACAACCAATCGTTCAAGGAAGAATTCAAGGCGACTAAAGAAGAATTGATTAATAAAGTTGAAAACGCCAATCGGAAAATCGATGAAACCAGAAAGAAGATAGAGAAGAACAACCAATCTTTGAAGGAAGAAATGAGGGAGAATAGCAAGAAGATGGAAGACAAATTGGAAGAGAATAACAAGAAAATGGAAGAGAAAATGGGGGAGAAATTAGAAGAATTAAGAGAGGACAACCAAATGTTAAGAGAAGAACTAAGAGAGGTCAATCAGGAGAATTTGGACAAACTGGACGAAAGAATGGAATTGTTAAGAGAAGAACTGAATAAGGAAATCAATGTTAACAAGAAAGCGATGAATAAAAAGATGGAAGAAGAAAATATAATGGTGAATCGACAGATTCGAGAGATTGACGGGAAGTGCAACCAGACCGAAAAGGAGGTACAAGAATTTAAAGAAGTAGTGAACATTAAGTTTACTAATATAGAAGAACATAGCCGTAGGAAAGTAGAAGAACAGAGGAAGGAAACTCAAGAAGAATTCGGAAGAGTAAGGAACCAAGTCGCGGAACGGTGCAATGATATGCAAGAGACGATGACCAATATCACAGGTCAGGTGCGACAAAGCCGAGAAGAGATGGAAGTGATAAAAAATGTAGACCGACTCATTTCACCGGATTGCCCGTCAACGAAAGCCGAGAGTGGCTTAACTTCCGACAGTATAAGCGTAAGCCGATGGAGTTACTGGCTAGGGTAGAGGAATACTTCGCTAAGCATAAAATTACTCAATGGAGCCATAGCAGGGAAATCTTAGATGAGTCCTTCCGAGAAAGAACGGATAATTGGTGGATGGCCAACCGGAGTGAAATTCCCGACTACCAGCAGTTCCGGAAAATGTTTAAGTCGAAGTACTGGTCTGAGACTACCCAGAACTTGATCCGTGACAATATGTGTAACGGACGATACAGGGCACAACTAGGCAGCAGCATGACGGCATATTTCTTGGGGAAGATGTGCATGGCAAAACACCTCGAGCCGGCAATACCAAAAGAGTGTCTAGTGAATAAAATATCATATCACTATGATGAAGACATTGTCAGGGCCCGGAGAGGTAGCCAGATCAAGACGATCCAGGCGATGACCGAGTTATTAGAGTGATATGAAAACGAGGAATATTATCGGCAGAGCAGGAGGAGAAATGAAAGACCAGAGGCAAGGCCGAATCCATACCCCAACAACGGCAATAACCATCCCAGTAACCGGAACCAGCCCAGTAATTACGACGGCCCTAATAACCCGCCGCGTAATAACAATTTTAACAGCAATAATAACGGTATTAGGAATAACAACTCATATCCTAATAATAGGAATAATTATTATCAGCCCAATAGTATCCCATACAGTCAGAGAAATCCATACCCCAACAATAACAGTGACAGACCTTACCCACCCAACCGAAATTACTATAATAATAATTATAGTAATAATAATAGTAATAATAATAATAACCGAGTGTCGCGCCCTAGGGTTAATTTTATAAGAGCGGAAGATCGCGGACCCAGGAGATATTATCAACCACGGAGGAACAGCTTTCACGGCGCCGACCGAAGATGGAGGAGTGCGGAACGGGACGGTCCACGACACGAACAGACACGAACAGGGAAGAAGAAGTACAAGCCTGGAGGATCTTGGCCGACAACAGAACAGGGCGCTAAACCTCGAACAGGGTACAGAGCGTCAGGAAACGAATCAGAGTTTGCCGAACGATGCCTCGGTCAATCTAAATACGAACGATGACCAAAATGCTTTAAACGGGAGGAGGCAGTAATTAACAACAATGACCCGTTACTGCTTATACTTCCTGGGTTAGACAAGGATGAATTGCAACAAGCAAACAATCGAAAAAACATCACTATCATAAGTAACCACTACCTAAAAGACATTCGAACGGAACTTTTGGAAGAGAACGAGAAGAGTCTCAACAACAATAATAATGAAATACTCTATATAACAGCGGAGGTGGAAGGAGTTCCCGCTAAAATAATGATAGACACAGGTGCCAATATTTCAATAATAAACTCCAATGAATTGGAGAGGATACAAAGTGCATGTGGAAAAACTTTGCCAATGTTACCAGTAAACAACATTGTGTTAATAGGTCCAACTGGCCGCCAGAATAAAACCATCAGGAAGCAAGTTTCCGTCAGTGTCGTTAGCCGCGATATAGCTTTAGACATGGAATTTTTGATCGCCACCGGATTACCATTTGACATATTAGTCGGTTGCGATATTCTTAGAAGATATTCTGCAGTTATCGATCTTAATTTAGATAAAGTATCACTTTTCCCAGACGGAGTAACGTGGACCGCAAATCTGGTAGGAGGCACAACTATACTTCCCAGCCCTATACATCAACAACTTCGTAAAATTAATATTATTAGAAACAGCCCTCTTTCTAAACCCATTATATACAACCATGGAGGAGAGGATTTATGGTCAGTTAAAATCCAAGAAATACGGTACTTCCAGTGCGGAAGCAATAACCATAAAATACCTATGCATCTAGCTGATCGTCTAATCACAATATATGAGAAGTAGAAGGTAGTGTTTTCAGATGAACCAGGGAAGGTAAAAAACTACCAGTGCCAATTTCGATTCAAAGAAAACGTCGAGTTTAACCGGAGGTCATATCCAATCGCGCAGTCGCTCAAAGAAGCCGTGAGAACAGAGATAAACAAGATGATAGAAAATGATATAATTGAGATTAGTCAATCACCTTACACTAGTCCAATTATTGCTGTTCCGAAGAAAGACGGACAAGTCCGGCTCTGTTTAGATGCGCGCGAATTGAACAAGACGATTGTGAATGACAGAACCTCTCCCGGTGAAATAGAGGAGATCTTAAAACGTTTTCATGCACGAAGTTTATCAGCACCTGGGACACTGTTTGTGGCTATTGGCAAGTAGAGCTGCATCCACAAAGCCGTCAGTACGTGGCGTTCATTTTCGAAGGGCGCAATTACCAGTTCAAGAGACTGCCCTTCGGACTTGTCAATTCCGTCGCCATCTTTGTGGCATGCATGGACCAGATTCTTGGACAAGAAGCGCTCCAATTTACCACCGTCTATGTTGACGACTTACTCATAACATCCGAAACCTGGGAGGAGCACTGCTATAGAGTGGAATATGTACTAAGCAAGCTAGCGCAGAACAACATAACTCTGAAATTGGAGAAATCCAAGTTCATAGCGCGCGAAGTACAATTCTTGGGTTTCAACCTAGACAACAGAGGTATTACCCCGTCAGCAGAGAAAGTGGAGGCAATTCAGAGGTTCCCGCAACCAAGAAACAGGAAACAATTACAATCTTTCCTCGGACTCTGTAACTATTACAGGAAGTTTCAGAGCCGATATTCCGAGTTGACCGCCAAGTTTCAACCACAGTTATCTGCTAAGAACAAATGGACTTGGGGTGAAGATCAAGATCTTACTTTCCGTTTGATAAAAGAGAAGTTTCTAGAGAGTGTTATACTTCGTCACCCAGATTTTAAGAAACCATTCTTTTTAAACTGTGACGCTAGCGACCTGAGCTTAGGAACAACGTTATACCAGGAAGATGAGGAGGGACAACATCTGGTAATAAGCTTCGCTAGTCGCACGCTGAATCAGTGCGAAAAGAACTACAGTGTGACAGAAAAGGAATTGCTGAGCGTGGTGTTCGCATGCAGCAAGTTCCGGACGTACATTCTCGGATATCAAGTCACGGTACGAACTGATCATAAATCCATCTCGTTCCTTCGTAGGTGCAAGTTGAGTCACGGCCGATTGGCTAGGTGGGTACTCGCCATACAAGAATACGATCTGAAATGGGAATATATTCCAGGAAAAAAGAACGTGGTAGCGGATGTGTTGTCACGTATAAATCTGGAAGATCAGACTTTCGAGGGAGAGAAGGAGAGCTTGGTAAAAATTTATAACATCTTCAAGACCAGAGCCGATCTACAAGCTCTATTAATAAATATTCGAATCCACCAGCAGTCTGATCCTAAGCTGAAAAACATCGTGAGTCGTATGGAAGCCAATGATGATACCATTTCCAAATATTACCATCGTAACAAGGGGATCTTATTCATAAAAACGGCTTTGGACGAAGAGACATGGAAGGTGATAATCCCACACCAAATCGAAAAGGAGGTCATCATCGATTACCATGTCAGGTATGGTCACATGGGAGCGTTAAAAGTGATACAGGCTCTAGAAGAGAATTGTAAGATAAAAAATATCAACCGCAAGGTAAGAACGTACATCAAGTCCTGTAATATCTGCCAATGCGCCAAAATAAACAATGAGAAGACAGAGGGTATCATGATACCGATTACTTCGAACGCAAAACTGGAAAAAGTATTTTTGGATATCTGCGGGCCATTTCCCCGTAGCGGTGGTCGACATAGGTATAAATACCTGGTAATCATAATGGACCACTACACCAAGTATATAAAGCTATATCCGGTTAATCGGGCAACAACAGCAAAGGTTCTGGCGGTGATCATCGATTTGTATGTGCCAGAGATCGGTAGACCATCTTCCATTATTACCGACCATGGTACACAATTTAAGGGGAGGAGGTGGCGAGACACCTTATTAGCACTTGGGATCAAAACTTATAAGACGTCAGTCTACCACCCAAGTAGCAATCCGGCTGAGAGAGTACTGAGAGAAGTGGGTAGGATCTTGCGCACGTACTGTCACAACCAACAGAAAAAGTGGCAAGAGTACCTAGCAGCGACAGAGACATTCCTAAATTTCGCCCACCATCCAGCTATAGGAATTACACCATACTCAGCCATGTATGAGAAGCCGACTCCCCGAGAAATTGAACAAATCATTGAATTTCCAACAAACAATAATCGGAAATTCAACCAGTTGAGGTTTTACAACAAGGTAGCAGAAGATCAAGAAAAACGGCAAGCCAAATACCAAAAGGCAATAGGGCGTATTATAACATATAAAGAGGGTGAGACAGTCCTCCTAAAAAATCGAGAGCTGCCCAGCACCTTAGAAGGCATAACTAAAAAATTATTATTACTTTATACCGGACCATATCTTGTGGTAAAGGATAAGCATAACAATACCTACGAGTTGAGGGAAATCGTTTCAGGAAAAATCAAAGGTGTGTACAATCAAGCTTCTATGAAAAAGTATTATGAAGAATGAGTTGGGAATTTTGAATTTTGTATTTAAACTAAAAAAATTTAAAATTATGTAAGAACATCTTACAACAAATATTTTTGAGAAAATACTTTTTGGAAGTATTAAGAAGAAAGAATTTTTGAATTTAATAATAAAAAAAAATTCAAAAAATGATGTAAGAACATCTTACAACCTAGTAATTTTGGAGAAAAACTTTATGGAAGAAAGAGAAAGAATTTTGAATTTAAATATACAAATTTTAAATTATGTAAGCACAACTTACAACTTAATAATTTTGAAAAAACTTTATGGAAGAAAGAGAAAGAATTTTGAATTTAACTACTAAAAAAATTTAAAATTATATAAGAACATCTTACAACAAATATTTTTGAGAAAATACTTTTTGGAAGAATTAAGAAGAAAGAATTTTTGAATTTAATAATAAAAAAAATTCAAAAAATGATGTAAGAACATCTTACAACCTAGTAATTTTGGAGAAAAACTTTATGGAAGAAAGAGAAAGAATTTTGAATTTAAATATAAAAATTTAAAATTATGTAAGCACAACTTACAACTTAATAATTTTGAAAAAACTTTATGGAAGAAAGAGAAAGAATTTTGAATTTAACTACTGACAAAATTTAAAATTTATGTAAGAACATCTTACAACAAATATTTTTGAGAAAATACTTTTTGGAAGAATTAAGAGAAAGAATTTTGAATTTAATTATAAAAATTTTAAATTATGTAAGCACAACTTACAACCTAATATTTTTGAAAAAACTTTATGGAAGAAAAAGAAAGAATTTTGAATAATACTACAAAATTCTAAAAATAAGTAAGTACAACTTACAAACAAATATTTTGGAGAAAACACTTTATGGCAATTTAAAAGGAAGAATTTATTTTTATAACCAACAAAATTTAAAAACAAATGTAAGCACATCTTACTACCAAATATTTAAGAAGAAACTTTATGGAAAAATAGAAGAAAGGAATTTTGAAAATAATATACAAAAAATTTAAAAATGAAGTAAGACCAACTTACTATAACTAATTTTGTGAGAAAACCTTATGGCAAATAATTAAGAAGAATTTGAATTTGGAGAAATACCAACACATTCAGAAATAATTGTAAGATCACCTTACTATAAACAATTTTGAATGAAACAATTCTGGGAATAAATGAATTAAACAGAATTTGAATGTTGATAGAACGTCAGAACTTTGAAACAAGATAAGATCAACTTATTACAATGATTTATGAGAAATATTATGCCATTAAATAACAAGAAGAGATTGAATTTTGAATAAAACTAACAAAGTTCCAAAAATAAATATGTTCCATTGATATTTGAATTTAGAAGAAAATAAAATGATTAATTCAGAAAAGAGAATTAACTTTAATCCAGAATAAATGCTAGATATTCACAATAGCATTTGAAGGAGTAGAGAAGAAAAACAAAAAGAGTGTAATATGCAAGAGAAGGAAAAAATTTGGAAGCAAAGAGACTAATTACTTATGAAACGATAATGAAAACAGTTGATTAAGAGCAAAGAAGAACAACTCATACCAAACATATGGAGAAGATGATTTTGAACAAATGATAATAATAAGACCTATATGAAATGCAAAGAGAAGAAATACCACATGAAATATAATATAAATGAATTAATGTTAATGAATGCGAAGGCGGATTAATAACTTTCTAAGAGAAGGGAAAGAACCAAAATGTTTAAACCAAAATGATCAAAATAACAACCTGTATATCTAAAATAAAAATACAAATTTAAAAATGAAATATAATATATTAAGACCATTCAAGTAATGAAGAAGAAAATGCTATATGTAAGACCATGCTAACACTGTTAGTAACCAGAAGGAAGTATAAAGAGAATTCAGATGGAGAAGAAAAAGAGTTACACTGTAACCAGTAACCAGAATTATTAAAAGAAACGTTTTCAACCATAATTAAAATAAATATATCAGACAAGTTAAGAGTTTAGAAAAATATATATATATAATGAGTATAATAATAATTATGAAGATTTATTAAGATAGAAAATGTGAGATAATCTGAGAAACTACGAAGTGAAGAATCCAAAGATATTTTTATTAGTCGAAAATGAGACTACTTTTTATTTATTTATTCGATGACTGACTGAAGAAAATTCCAGCAGCATTATGTTTTTTGAGCAGAGATGGATATGCCTCTGGACTCAATTTGTAGAAGTGGTGTATGGCGAGCAGAGATACACCACTGTGTAGCGTACAGTGCCCCTATGATCTGCCCCAGCCCACGTGATAGGGAATGTTAGGGAATTAATTTCCCAAGGATGCAACACGAAGTTTATAAAGAAAGAAAATGTATTACAATAATAATAATATCTCAGAAGGCACTAACTATCCGAAAAGGATCAGTACTAAAATAAGTAACTATATATATAAAATTAATTAAACTCTAATATAAAAAGTCGATATAGAAATGGAGAAGAAAATAAAATATAAGAAATGATGAAATTATCATAAGAAATTATTTCATCCATAAACATGTCTGAAATAAATACTTCTGGAGGAGAGCAATCTGTAACGTGACAGATATGTGCATGATAATGAATGACATTTGATCATCATAATAATAAGATTATAACATTTAAATTTGGAAGAAAGCATTAAGTTTAATATAAAAAATTAATTCATAGCAACTGTGGAAAACAATCATTATTATTGAAAAAATATAAGTTCAAATAAACTAAGTTACTAGTGATGAGTCATCCAAAACCGGTCTAATAACCCAAGGTTTTTTAAAACATATAACCCAGGAAGGTAAGAAGTAAATAACAAAGCAAAATCAACATATGACTAAACCCACAACGAGGGTAACTAAATTAAAAAGAAACCCTGAATAAGCCAAGATCCACCAATAAAGGTGATGTATTTCTAAAATTCCGAAGAAGATGAACAAATCCCAAGAAACCCGAAGAAGATGAAGAAATCCGAAGAAACCCGATGGCATCAAGAAGAAGATGGAGAAGATACCAGTTCAAGAAGACAGAAGAAAGAAGAAGAAGGCAGCATCCCGAGGAAGATGTTAAGCTCTTATAAAAGACACCCAAATCCCCATATCCCAAAATAAATGATAAAATACCAATAAACGTATAACGAAATAGTATTGGACAGTAACAACATGTACATAAATTAAGAGAGAAAAGTGTGTAAAGTAAGAGTTACCAGTGAACCAAGATGAAACAATAATACAGTACCCAAGGAACAAATCTCCATTGTAAAACACTAACCAATTTATTATGTTAATAAGACTACACGACCATTTAGAAATAACATAAAATAAAAGTGTAAAGTGAACCAGTGCTAGTTTTGGGTATTATAGAAAATAAACCTTGTGTTTCATTCTTGGCAATCACAAACATTGAATACAATGAAACATGCAACTTTCAGTGACTTAAAATGTGTACTATGTGAATATATTACTTTGAATAGTAACAAGATATAAATCTGTTTAAAGTGACATTTTGTTTTATATAGAATGAGAAAAAACAGATTTAATTATACTATGACAGGGTACAATTCCCCAAATACAATATTTAAAAGACAGTGTAAAAACTGTATAATCCAACTTAGTGTAGTAGTTAGCAAATAAGAACATAGATATAAGGTTTTTGTAAATATAGGATAAGGATTTTTAAAATGTATTAGATATAAAGACATTTATTTAAATTTTCAACAACTAACATCATACCAGTAAATACATTTATTACTGGTGTTAATAGTAATAAGTAATTAAGATGTTAGTTGGTAAAAAACCTTTTTTGTGAACCATATTTCAATGTTAGAAATAAGTATTTGATTGTAAAAAAATGTCTGAATGTTGAAGACAACCATTTATTTGAAAATATTCCTTATTTGTTTAGCTGTTCATTGTATTGTAACCAATACTAATTATTGTTGTGTTATTTGAAAAAATGTTTAGTTTATAATACTATATTTAAAAGTCAGAGAGGGTATCACACATGATTTATTGTTTGTAAAAATATTTTGTAAGAAAAAACTTGTTAAAAAATCTAGGCCAAAGAATGAAAACCAAACTTCATCAAAACAGAGAAATTAATCATTTAAATGCAATTAAACAAAAGGGTTTTAGATAAAATAAACCTGAGATGAAGCCATATAGTTACACATACCACTTAGAAAGACTTTATAAAATTATATTCAGAATTATAAATAAAAATGAAAATGACAAAACTCAGAAATTTGGAGAGGGAAGTCATATATTCCAAAATAATATTTTAGAAGTTAAACAATTCAATTAATTACAAGAAAATAAGGGAATATAAACTTTTTAATACAATATGAGATTATTAATAATAAATATAACTGAAAAATGGCTGAATTTGCACAATGACAGGAAGTTAATTTTTAATTTTTTACCAAATACAAAATGAAAGTAAAATTACTAATTTTGGACAGAAAACATTATAAAACGGCATTATTCAATCTTAAAATACGCCGAATGAACTGAAGGAATAATTTAAATTACATCTAGCAAATAAAATTGATTAATAACCAAAGTATAGGCAATTATATAATGTATTTTGAAATATGCACAGGATGCAAAATTATATTTGAACACTGTAAAGAATAATATTATATTGGCTAAGAGTTTAGTCTGAACTGGAGGAAATAAGATAGTTGATTATTGGTAATTGTACGGTGAACTTGTCGAGCGAATTATAACCGAGCTAACCTAACTAAAAACGGTAATGGCGAGTAAGTGAACGATACGTTTTTGTGAAATCGCGAGTGGCGAATAAAATCATTCTGGAACGTCCACAAAGTGACAAAATCAATTGATAAAGACTAAATAACACTGGACAGCACATAACTACACCGAAAAAACACTATAAAACACAAGAAAACAGTATACCACATAACCATACATTAGTGCCTGAATTATAAAAAGTGAACGAACTTATACATACACAGATATACAAAATACAACCCGGAAACTTCACTCAAGACACTACACAACATCAGAAAGGAGATTTGCAGACACCAGGACGTAAATACTACCAGAAAATATCTTATTTGGAACATCGCAGATACGGAGGACATTTTGACCGACTTGACGGCAGCCATTTTCATTCGTCGTGAGCAACGCCTTCTTGTCCCCGTCAGCTGTGTTGGTGACAACAAATTATATTATTCCTATTTATTTTTTTTAATGTATGTACTTAGTATTAGTAATTAACTTGTTGTAACGTTATACTTTTTAAATATTGGCCCGATTTCTCTGACTTTGATCATAATTAGTTGTTCAAAGAACCTTTTCTGAATATTATAGATATCGAACCTTGTAACTGTTTCGATACCCTGAGAGTCGATTTTATAATCGAAAAGAGTCTAATTTTCAATTATTTAATAAAACTTTTATACTTTTCGCTTCAAATTAGTTCTTTCTTTCATTAATATAATAAATTATAATTAACATAATATTAGTAGCAAACTACAAGAATTTTACCACATACAAAGGGAGATAACCTCCAAAACGGAAAAGTAAACAAGTATCGATTGTCCTGGAGACAATCTTATGAGTGGTTGTAGTTTATTTGGAAAATACATGAACATCAATAACATTTCATAGAGAAGTGATGTACATTTTAAAACTTCACAAAACACCATTAATTAATTGATTATAATTAATTAATTGATAAAAAAGGAATTTTTTTTTAATTATAAAATTTTTTTTAAACACAATTTTTTTTTTATTTCTTACACAAGCAACATTTTTATATTAAAACGTTTTGTAATACTACACATAAATATCTTCCACAGTTTAACATTATTTGACAGGTGTTGCTACATCTAGAACTCGGTCAACAGGGAAACTTAAGGAAGTGTTTCAGACCTGTAAGACTTCGAGAGCCACACCAATTATTAAACACCATTCATCATTTGAGAGAGTAACAGAGTAAATAGTTACAAATTGGCTAGCCCAAACAGTGGGGCTTGATTTTAAAGAAAGATCCAGCATTCAGAATTTGTAGTAATAGTTACACAGTCTATATCTGGAGGTAGGAAAATTTATTAAATTAAAACATTAAAATTTACTATTGTCTTATTACTTCAAAATATAAAATTGTTTATTAAAAATTTGTCTTTCAATATTGAGTCGAGGGGCTTGTTTTACAACTGTGTTACTTGTTGCGTTGAATCCCACTGTTTGCGTTTTCTCTCGACGCTCCGCACGCAGTCGACAGGACCGCTGCAACTGCACGTCGACCGATGACTATTACGCTGACAATTCACGTCTTTGCACACACGCACACTGAGATATGTACTGTTATTGTTATAGTTTAAATTTACTTACTCTCAGGGATTTAAAACTCGGTAAAATAGATCGTGTATTGATCTTACACAAACTCTGGTTTCTTCAAGTGTTCTCGCGTTACTATCAAAATATCTCTGCAGATATCTTACCCCTAGCGGAAATATTCTACTGTACGCGGGAAATCACTAGAATGATCTATGTATTATTTCAGTTCTCTAAGTGGTTATGGTTTCGAAGACCTCGAGCCGTGAACCAACTTCTAAGTTTAAAGGAAAACGACCTGTCTTTTCCCGAAAAACTCGTGACAGCGAGTCCGTGTTTCTATGCCAAGTCCTAAGAAGAAACTGAGCGAAGTGCTCTCGACAAAGGACCATCTCAAATAATTTTTAGACCTTCTGATTGGTTGAAACTCTAGCAACGTCACAGATGAGAACACAGATAGACTGAAATCAGGCTTAAACTCTGTCCGATTCTGCAAAGGCCTGTCTAGATTTAATCTACAAATTTTATTACTTTCCAGGAGATAACGAGAATAAAATAAGGCTGATTTCATTTAAAAAACATATAAAAAGTACAGTTGTGGAGAATTGAGTATATGGAATATGTAGCTTATAACCATGAGAATACTCTGTCCAAGTTTCAGAACGAAATGTTAATTTTCAACGAAGTTATTAAATAAAATGTAAATCACACGCGCACTTACACACAAAATATTTCACATGACATCAAAGAGAATAAAATTGTCAACATTTTGACATAATATACTTTTTTAAACATAGTTTGGTTCAAAACTTATGACTACTTTACAAAGAAAGAACAAAATCAATTTAAAACATGTCTATGGCCATCAGAAAATGTTATATAGCATTACTATTCCACTTAAATGAACTTAATACCCTGTGTACTGTTGCAATATACATTTTCATATGTAAAGTTTCGTATGTTCTCTAAAGACGTACGCATGTATATATCAGTGTGTATAAATGTAATAAATGTGTGTAAAGGGGGTGAGGGAGAGGGAAAGGGAGAGGGAAAGGGAGAGGGAGATGGAGAGGGGAAGGGAGAGGGGGAGAGAGAGAGAGAGAGACAGACAGACAGAGAGAGAGAGATAGACAGACAGAGAAAGACTATCATTGTAATCCTCACACGTAGTGTGTGATTAAATGAGAGAATTGAGATAAGCCACGGATGTGATTAAACCAAGCGGAAACAGAATTGGAATGAAGTAATCGGCGGTTTACAATAAATAATAATGGACTGATAAACTAACTTGGCTGTGAAGAATTATTGTCTGTTGTTATGACAATAGCGCTCGACAATGTAGTTACGCATCACAGCCAGTGATTCGGCACAATGCATCTATTCCGTTACTGTCTCCGACGCCACAAACACGTTAATAGTGTTGCAAGTTTGGTTACTTATCGCTTTCTATGAAAATTATTATTACTCACGTGAATCAAAACTTGTAAACAAATCGATTTCTTTTCTAAACAATGTTAAGTTCAATTCTTATAAACGTACAGAAAATTTAGCATCTTAATCCACAGACTTTGCGAATAAAAATTGTAGTATTTCCATCAACTGCAGCGAATAGATTGTAGTCTTCTGTAAAATACACTTAAGTATTCAGTTTTCTTGTTGTACGTAAATTTACTGAGTTTATAGTGTATCATTTATACACTAACGTAGGAATCACAAGGGAATCTTCATCTTGTGGATACGAGTTTAGCACACCGGAAGAACCCTAGCTGGAATCTCACCTTCCTTATATCTGTCTTGGGTGGAATCCCTTTCTTTAATCTTTCTTGTCTGCTCTATTTTGACCAAATCTTTGTCTCTTCTATCCCAACGCCTTTAGGTTTCCATCAGCTAGGGCTAGGGAGTCTTCCATTTTTCATATTATGTAATTCTTGTTTTCTTGGTTTTATTTCATGCCCGGCTAGGTTTAAAGGTAGCAAACAGTCAATTGTTCTAGAGTAGCAAAGTGGAAGGTTTTTGCAATGGCACTAGGGAGGGAAGAATTTAGAGGCGAGTTTTTCAAATGAAACCAGAGCAGTACCAGAGACTCAAGTGTAACACTCCTACCACTGGTTGTACTCTACAGGACGCTGGTAATATTCTAGATGCCATCTATCTTACTCGAAAGTGACAAACGAACAAATCGAATGGGAATTGTGTGTGCTGACAGGGAACGACGATAGGTACAGGAATTGTTATTGAGGACACAATAACTATGGTACCTTGGAATGTGTGGAGCATTGTTTTTAAAACCATAGAATTGTTTAAGAGTCTAAAATAGAAAAATCTGGAGAAAAAACGCCTGAGTAGCATAGTAGCTTCGGGATATCTGCAAAGAGTTGAACATTTTCAAGATCCAAGATCGTATTGCAGAGAACAAAGAGAGATGGGCTGCCCATCTGAATAGGACGCCAAATGGCAGATTGCCTAAGAACGTTTGGTAATACAAGCCTGATCGACAACGATGTATGGGAAAACCTAGGAAGCCCTGGTGAAGTGGGTATGTTTCGTTTGGGACCAGAAAGGGCGGAAATAACAGAAAAATCGTTTAAAGCAAATAAAACTAAAAACGAAATTTTTAAGTTTTTACGACTCGGTCTACTTTAACTGAAGATTATTACTTCACTCCCCACATGTAGACGAGTATTTTTTTGTACGGGACCCTCCGTGACACGAGAAACTATACAGAGACAGTTACTGCCACATGAACGCACACACATATGTGTGACTTCTCTAATTTACTCCCCCTATACCGCTTTGCACACACCCATCGACGTACCAGTGGACAGATTTATGAATTAATGGGTTTCCGTTAGGCTCTGCTTCGGACAGCCCGTTCACGACTAATCATGATTTCTGACTAACGCCCTGTGTTGCACTGTAATGTCGCATAAACAATACACAACCATGTACAATAATTATAGATATAAATGACAATATCTGTGACAGTGACATGTGTCACACGTTTGCACGTCAACGCCTAACGCCCTCTACTGGGATATAAAGTTAAAGGGGTTCTTCTTTACATCATAAAAATAAGTGCAACAGATTGTTACTACTGTTACATTCACATTCGTGGTACAAAAACTTTAGTATTATTAAATCCTTATTACAAAAAATTTAATAATTTTTATTAAAATATTAAAAATTATAATAATGATTGAAACCCGGTCAACGGTCTCAAAGGCGGATGAGGCATCTTACTTCCCAACGGCAGAGAGAGCGGAAGAACCTAGTGGAGTAAACCACGAAAACATACATTTCGGACTAACAATCCGATCTTATATCGGAATTTAATTCCTACTTTTCCACTCTATAAAATTTCAATTGCAGTATGGAAAGTCCGCTAAAGGTACTACCCCAGGTGGTAACTTGAAAGACAAAACCACCATGACATCATGCCATGTATTGGGACCAAGGGTTCTGGGGGTTCCAACAACTGCAATCAAAGGTTTGAGTCGGAGTAACCTTGGAATGAAGGTTGGAAATTAAGAAGTAATGATGAAATATATCAAAGTATAGAAAATATAACAGAAACAATGAGAAAAAGACTATTCTTTTTTGGACATTTATATAGAATGGACAACAATAGGTTAGCAAAGCAGATCTTTAAATATCTGTGACGGAAAAAGTCAATATCAACATGGATTAAAGAAGTCCAAAATGATTTATAAAAAAATAATATACACGCAGAAGCAGCAATTGAAAGAGAAGTTTTTCGGCGAAAAGTGTTAAAAATGGAAGGAGTCCAGGGTAGGAGAGAGAAAAACGCAGGTTCAACGTGGACTGAAGACAGGAAGAAGAGACACAGTGAAAAGATGAAAGAATATTGGAGAAAAGAAAAGAACAAAGAATAAAGAATTGAAATTGACATGTGGTCCTTAGATGACCGACACACACAAAAATTATTGGATATTGTATTGTGCTGCTACTTTTAAAATAACAACAAAATATGGTAAATGCAAGGTTAGGTCTTATTTATTATTATTTTTTTAACAGCATGAACAAAATAGATTCTCAATCTCAGGGCACTCTGAGCTGTCACTGCATAACAAGCTGTTGTTATACAGAGAAGTCTTGAAACCAGTTTGGCTGTATGTTGTACAGCTTGGGGGTTGTACTAAGAAATCTAACATTAAAATAATTCAGACTTTTCAAAATAAGGTTTCCCCAGTATTGTTGATGCAGCATGGAATGTAAGAAATGACGACATTCATGGAAACCTGAAAATACCTACGGTGCTGATGAGATTAAACGGGCTGTGGATGAATATGAAAGAAGACTTCTTGAACACGTAATCATTGAAATGGTACAACTGCTTGATAATGCTAGACTCGGTCGGCGATTGCAGAGACAGAAACCATTTTAACTAGTGAACTAAATATGTATCGTAATTCTCAGCATATGAACAAAGTGTAACTGTACTGCGGAATGATCCAATAGGAGTTTATCCCACACACTGTTAACACACTGTGTTATGTATTAGAATAAAATTGCTAGATAGTTTGTAACAAGTTGCAACAAAGATAAACAACTTTATAATTTTTAATTTCTTACTTTATACAGCTTTCTTACATGTACAAAGTAATTTAAATACATTTATTGATTTACATTATTTTGATGTTTTATAATTATAATTATAACACCTAAAAGATTCCTTATGGGGAGTATGGATGGCAAAAGACCTAAGGTGTCCAAAGAAAAAAAGGGAAGATGCTATCGCTGTGGATGCAAAAGAGATATTGGGAGTCCGAGGATGGAAATCCTTTGCTACTGATTCAGAGAGGTGGAGGGTCAGGATGGAGGAGGCTTGTAGCGCCACAGGAAGAGGAAGAGAAGGATAATTATTATTATTAGTGGCTTATGAACTTTATTATAATACATAGTTTTACATAAAATGTGAGATCACTTGACTATTCTCTGTTAATTTATTTTCTGTTTCCTTAAAATTATTATAAAATTTAATAAATTGTGATAGATTTATTTTTAGAGCATTTACAATGTTATAAACATAGTTTAAGTTAGCTTATTACAACTAATTCACATATATATTGTAACATAACAAGATTATGCCCGAGAATAAATATAAATTAATCATCAAAATTCGTTGTGAATTATGCCGAAACGCAATCTTTCTTATAAATAAAATACAAAGAAGTATAAAATCAAGTTAACAAATAAAGAAATGAAAATAAAATTTAACTATTTAAAAGTAAATAATAATGTCAAGGAGTAAAAGGTAATTAAAAAAAAACAAAAGGGAAATATTATAATAAGTACATACAATGGAAATAGGAAATGAAAACTTATTAATTAATTAGTTTAATGACAATGACAAGACTATCAGACGATATGACTATGACTAATACACCCAGGAGGGAAGATCGAATGACAATAAAAATGTAAATAGTTGTTAATAAATAGAAATATAGTGTATAAATGTTAACAAGTTAGGAAGTAAGTAAAAACACATTTGTTATTGTATAAGTCTATTAAACTATAGAGAGGTCTGTGAACCTCAAGCAGTTATTTTGTGTAATTGCACTACGAACTGTAAGTGACATTAAAACACAATTAAAATAATATTAATCAATAATCACAAACTACCTAACGTAAGAAAGTAAAAATAACGAAAATAACGGTGATTAACGTTAAAAAACAGTGTATAGTGAAAGCGCATAGGAATTAGACCTGGTTATAATATAAACAGTGAATAACACATATAATTTATATAAAACAACTATATAGCTAATATAACAAGATTAAACAAGGTGTACAATAATTAAAACTAGTGGAATATATCCCTAGAAACTAATTATATACATCAGTGACGATTGAAAAGAAGATTATGATAAATCATGTTAATTACAACGTATAAAAAAACAAACCTGTGACCCATAAACATGTCGTGGAGCCAAGAGCTTTACTAAGTGAATCTAGACATTAAAAGGAATCTTATTGTTGTTAAAATTGGAAAATAAGTCAGAACAGATATAATTTGAAGCTGGACATTTCTACAAAAAAAAATGTCACACAGTAAATTAATGAAGGAAAACTCCGGAAATAATGAGAAGTATAATGGCTTAATATATACACGGAAAACTGAAGGCCAGAAGAATTCTAACAAAAAAATAATCTGTAAACTAAACTACAATTTGGTGAGATTGTTCTATTATGCTAAGACATATATATGTTCAATCATTATTCAATTTAAAGCACTAGAACAGTGAAATGATATAACAAAAGCACTATAATCATTATGATTATTAATTTTATTTTCTCATTGTAATTTTTTTTATTAGTTGTTCAGATTAGATTAAGTTGTTTCTTATGTATAATCCAAAGAACCCATGACCCGACACAGATGCACAACATCACATTACTGAAACCGATTTATAATTATTATATTTTCTATCATATGTATAACTTTGACTGTACATCGACTTTAATTTTTTATAAACCCTGAGAAAGAGTTTTTATGTTATCGAACCTAAAGGAGCTACTAACTGAAGAGAAGGGCATTGTATGTTGATAAATGTCAATATATGTTAAAAAGAAAAGAATAATAAAATTTATTGAAAATAAGACAAGACTGAATACGAGTTAAATATTTTATTTCACATTACATATAAAATTGGCACCAACAACTTGGAGCTACAGGATATAATTAAATTGAAGGGTAAGATTTATATTAAAATTTTTATTATATTATACTAGATAAATAACACGTTACAATATTCTTATTATTGTTATTTTTTTAGAATATTTACAAGGATTATATTAATAGCTACTATAAGGTTCCGGACCTTTAACAAATTCAATATGGCCTAAAAATCTACTTTCAAACCAAATAATCTAAAATAATTTATAAATTTATTTTATCTAAACAGTTGTTATATACTGCTGAAATTACAGTGGTACAATATATTTCCTTTCAGGTCTGTACTTTGGTGGGGCATATGTTTCACAGTTGACACTTCTACCACCATACAATACAAAAAGTGATAGGTCGTCATTTTTAGAGGAGACCCAACCAACACTCATTGAAATTGATTTACTGTAGATTGTCAGCAAGGAGATTTATACTATTATTATTAAATTTGATTCTATTTAAAGTGGCAAAATAATCTATTTTGTTGACGCAACCGTTTCAGTATTATTATCTGTTCTAACCTAACCTAACCTAACTTACTCCTGGTAGTTTCACGATTTATTCTTATACTCTGAAAATTGTTTCAGCATATTAGGCTATTTTCAAAGCTTGTACTTAGCAGCTGTTTGAGAATAGCCTAATAAGCTACAACAATTGTCAGAGTGTAAGAATAAATCGTGAAACTACAAAGTGTTTGTGTTTTTAAATCTTTTTAATAATATGTTTCACCAAGTGCCCATCGAGTCTTCAATGAATGTCGTGCAGGTTCCTTGTTATCCGGCAGTAACGTTGAAATTCTTTCTTATCAAACTTCTTGGAGACCTTTAGCAAAATGCTATCAGTCCCGTACCTGATGATGATGACTACCGCTCAAACCTCCGAAACATCAGACAGTAGCAGAGATACAATTTTAAAAACAGACCACGGTCAACTAGCCCAGTAATTTAACAAATGATAGTAACGTAGCCATGAACTGGTCTACTAAAACATATAAATCATATATAAACTGTAAACTTTGTTTTAATACTGTACATGTTAATTCTAAAATAAAATTAATTTTATTTTAATATTACATCACATAAACTTTCTTTGATAATTTTCAAAGTAAAAACAAAATACACGAAATTTGATAAACGTTTCGTATAAGTTATATAACTTCTTAATAATTTAAACAAATATGAGTTGAAGCGATTCATAAAATTCCAAAATGTGATCAGGCAAATTTGGAGAGAAAGCGTGAACAGATGGCTTACGTGTCAAAGAAGGTAAAGACTGGAACCCAAAGACGTCGAAGTAGAGAGTAAACAAATGTGTAATGACAATTGAACGTAACGTATCCTTGTCTTACGTTATAGAATAAAACGAATCATATCACTTTTATCGTTACGAATGTTGTTAAAGAATTAATACGTCATCCTTAGTTGAGTGTAATGGCTCAGTGGATATGCCACTAGAAACTAGCCACAACTACTGTTGTTTACGACCTAATGGAAAAAAATACCTCCTTGTTAACATAGGTCCAAAGAAAATATTAGTTAACAACAACCAACGTTGTGTGGTAAATAGTCTGACCAAACATTTCTGATAACAATGGTCAATAAAACTTAATTTTTTGTTTGTTAAATGAAAGTGAATAACTGGTTCTTATAGTATTTTCAGCGCCTATTTTAAATATGTTTACAGTTTTTTCCTGTCGGGCATAATTTTTGTATAACTAACATTTTTTTTCTTTTGCAAAAAGAAAATTATGTGACAGTAATATATCAAAATGTTATGCACTTTGTATTTACCTAAAATCGACTTCTGTTGGAATTTCTGCTGTAATTTGCTACAGGTATATCTCTCTTTAGATTCCAGCAGTAGTCAGCTAGCATTTTTGGGTTATATTTTTCCATGGTGGATATTTCCTGGTAAAAGCGTTCACCATGTTCGTCACTCACAGCGCAAAGATTGTTTGGGATAAAATCCAAATGCGAATCTAAGAAATGAATTTTGAATGACATATTACATCCAACTTCTCTGTAATTTTGAAGAAGCTCTCTGTAGTTTACAAGTTCCATGTAGTTATCCGCCTTATGGTTTCTCAGGAAGTTGTTAACCACTTTTTGAAATAATTTTCATTCAGAAACCTCAAAATCAAACTTTCTTCAAATCCAGGATCATTCTAGTTTTCATATTTGTAGACCAACAAATATACCTTCCATAATCTTAGCATCACATATATTAGGAACTTGTTTTTCAGAAAAGGAAATCCTGCACCATTACAATACATTGTTTTAACAAAATATTTCATTAAACCAAGCTTAATGTGTAGTGGCAGAAGATAAACTTTTGACGTGAATACGTCTTTAAATTTGCTTCCATAGTGGGAGGCAATTCAGAAAACTGATGATAACAAAATCGGGGGATACAGTTTGGTGTTGCAGCTACATATCTATCATCTACATCCAAAATTTAATTACACCACTCGATAGCTAAAGGATCAAAGAATTCGTTACGTTGAGTGAGGACTGTGACGCAACGCGCGCGGCGGAGGGGGAAGCGCCGCCATTTTGAGGTCGTTTCGCTGCGTCACATAATGTCCGTTTAGTATAAATTTTGACTCGGAGAAGCTAGGACGTTCGTTTGAGTTTCAATCGTCAGCTCTTGTCAAGATCTATCGATTGCGTATATAAAACATTAGTGTGAAATAGTTGTAGTGAATATATATGGTGTTAAAGTAAAAAATTAAAATAAATAATGCAATGTCGCCCTATACTCGTCAAAAAGCCAAATCAAAATATAGAGATCGTATACGGTTGGAAAGGGCTTCTCAAGAGCAATCCAGTGATACCCGTAAAACACCATATGACAGAGTGAAGCGGTGCCGGGGACGTAAAAGAATGAAGGCGTCCGAGCGGATCAACGACGGCCCCAGTACATCTGCAGCTGTACATCTACCGATTCCATCATCAACCGATCTGATTACTTGGCAATTAGCGAGACGTGGATGGAAGATTTCAAGCCAGTGCAGGTGCCTGGCTTTGATCTGAGATCATATCGTAACACCGCTAAGCGGAGACAAATTGCAACTACATCATCGGCGGCGGTATCATCATCATCAAGTCGCATAGCCGGTGGAGTCGCCATATATCGCAACATCAATAGCTTCACTGATTGTAACAGAGTTAACATTGACATTTCCGAGATAAATTTGCAGATCAAAGACCCAAAGGTTGGTGATGTCTGTCTAGTAAACGTAACAGTCAATGGCATCTTCAAATTCATACTCGGGTGTGTGTACATCCATCCGGGCACAGCGTTAGCAGAAATTAAGCTCTGTATGTTACGATCGCTGTTAAAGTATTCTAAAAACATCGTTAAGATTATACCCGAATACGAGCCAGATCTCACTACACCAATCATGATGGTCGAAGACTTTAATGTTAATGTCTCGCAAGACCGCTTGTTCCCCGACTTCATGCTCAGCGAGTTTAATTTGTCTTACATCGAAACTTCTCCAACAACGCTAGGTAATACCTGTATTGTTTTAACGTTTACCAGAAACCTCGATGTATTCTGTATGCCATTTGTTTCGTACTTTTCGTATCACAGACCTATCATTAATAAAGTTATAACACAGTAATTATTTGTTTACTTAATTTCTTTCCTGAAACCGACGAAAGGAAAATGTTGCCATCACAAATAAAACATGGAAATCCGAAGGACTTCTTAGTGTTCAAAAATGATTATGACATACACTGAGAAAAAAAAATACTATTGTTCAGAGAAAAATTTCTTGACTCAAGAACTTTTAAGAATAAATTTTTTAAGAAACTAATTTCTTCACAAAAGAAAATCAATATTTATTTTTATAGCAATAACTAAACAAAAGAATGATTTTATTTGAATTAAGAAAATATTATTGAAATAAATTTAAAAACACTTGAGTAAATTTAAAAAAAGTTTGAGACAAGAATATACATTCTCGATAATTATCGAGAATATATATTCTTATGTCAAGAAAATTTACTTGATATAAGTATTTTTTTCTCTCAGTGTATACATATAATACGCTCAAAGAAAATATTACCTGTTACGTACACGTATTCACGTAAAACACACGGTCATTGCAATACACTAAGTCCTCGTGGACTGAGACAAGAAATGTTAAAACTTATACTGCCTTATTTTTAGTATTCTGCAGTAAAGATTCCATCCTTTCAATCTCGATGCCAGTATTCCTGCTTGATTCTTTAATAAATTTAAGTGATTAATTAAGTGAGGTTCAGTACATGTTTTTTAAAAAATCTGGGTTTCTTCTTTCTTCATCAGTTGATAAGTCTGCACAAGGTTCAATGTTAGTAACAACTTTATCTTCGCCGAAGTTCCATGTTCCTGGTGGTACTGGAACTGGAAGATCTGGACTGTGTAGCATTGGCTTACAACAGAGGGAATATCGGGGTATTTAACACTACGTCTAGTCTTAACTGTTATCCCATATATTTTTGTTATATAAAACCGTGGTGTGATCCTTCGGTTCACCCCAAATGATTGGAATTACAAATGGCATGTGACGAGATCCATTTAGCCAACCAATAACAATGATGATGACTGTTCAGTAACCCAAATAATTATATTACATTTATCAATTTAGCTACTCCAATAAATATACCAAAGCTATTTAGATGATATTATTTAAGTCAACAAAATTCTATGCATATGGAGTTCATGCATGGTACTTACTGAAAAATGAAAAGGGCAGTTACAAAGAAAACTGAAGCTGATAGAGAACTTTTGACTACATATGCAGAATCAGCACTCAAATACACGTAAGAATTTAAAAAAATTGGGCCGTTAACAAAATCACTGTTGACCAGTTTAATGTTCACACAGCAACGAAAGTTAGGTTTAAGGACCGTAATCACGAACGCGAGTTATACATTTTACGTAAGTTTAACATAATCGTTATAGTCATCTCGACAACACGACATAGGCTGGCAGTTCCACCTTTAAAGATCCTTCAGCAATCTGTTCCTGGGTCTACCTACACACCTGTGTCCTATAGGTTTGTATTTTCACTTTTTGGCCAGTTTGGCATCTGACGTTCCTTCTAAGAGTTTTTTCCACCGCTGTTTTTCCCCGTACCGGCCATCTAAGGACCACAATTTCAATTCTTTACTCTTTGTTTTTTTCTTTTTTCCAATATTCTTTCATCTTTTCACTGTGTCTCTTCTTCCTGTCTTCAGTCCACTTTACACCTGCGTCTCTCCTACCCTGTACTCCCTACATTTTCAACACTTTTGCCTGAAAAATCTCTCTTCCAATTGCTTCTTCTGCGTGTATATTATTTTTTCCTAAATCGTTTTGGACTTCTTTAATCCAACTTGATGTTCACTTCTTCCTCCACAGATATCTGAAGATTTGCTTTGTCAACGTATTGTCGTCCATTCTATATAAATCTTCAAAAAAATAATAGTCTTCTTTTTCTCATTGTGTCTGTTATATTTTCTACACTTTGGTATAAGTATTTCATCATTCCACCCATGTTTTTAAATTTTAATTTCTCATAAAACTTGTAACTCTTTTCTTATGGCCTCATTCTTTGTACGGTCAAGTTTGGAATACCTTTTAACTCGTCTTAAGAACACCATTTCCGTGTCCTATATTTTACTGTCTTTTTTCTTGGTTGTTGTCCATAATCCACAACCATAGGACAGTACAGAGACTGCCATAACTTTGTAAAACTTTAATTTTCTATCTCGACGTATCTTGTTTTTAAGAATACGGTTGATAACATTTTAAGCATTTCATGTAGCAGGAGAAAATGAAACTGTTAAGTAAAAATGGTATCATTAATACAAAACAGAACACACACTATCAAAACACACACACAAAGCACAAAACAAATTCGATCTACCCGGTGTTTACAAGCTGAATTGCTCAAATTGCAGTAAATTCAACATAGGCCAGACAGGACGTAGCTTCAAACAGAGATACATTGAACACACAAAGGCACTCCACTCCACTACAGAATCCACCTTTGCAAACCACCTCATTAAAGCAAACCACACATATAAAAACATCTACAATAATATGAGCATTCTACACGTACACACAAAAGGCCGAAAACTAGACACTCTAGAACAATTGGAAATATACAAACACACAAAAACAAATAAAAACGACATCCTAAACGAACAGACACAATTCAAATCGCACGCATTATTCGAACATATCTCACCCACACACACAGCACCGATCTTTCGAAATTCGATTTCGTCACTCACAACAAGACGGTAGCGCTACCTGTGGCAGCCTCTGAAGAAGCCTTTTAAAGGAGAAAACCGGTTAAGGCTGTAAGGTAAAACTTTTCGCTTTTACTTATAAAAAACCTAGTGTTCCGAGTCGTTAAAATAATAGTGATATTTAGTTAAGTAACGGATGGACAACGAAATCCAAGAAATTAATACTTCATCGACATAAAGTGAAAACGATAGTTTAATGAAAGTGTAATGGAACGGCCTCGTTTATCTAAGACGTGTGAATTACATATTAAACTCGGTAAAATCGTCGAGAGACGGTACCACTATACCAAACGTTTAGATGTTGCCTACTAAAGGATTTCTGTAACGAAAAATGTCAAAAATCTGCAACCTTCATCGACAAACGATGTGGCCAAGTACCTCCAACGTACGAGGGTCATTCCGTAATTAAAGAGACAAATACCTACAGTAGCAAAACGGTTTAATTAATCAATCGTAGTCCTTCAGTCTTACGACTGGTTTGTACCCTCCCCGCATATACCCGTGGTGCGTGTGGTACTGAGTCTCTCACAGGTATATGGGACCTACAGTTTAACGCCGGATCCGAACGGCATAGTTGGGGAAGGTTTATACTAAGCAGGATACCTCTCGCTGGTTTGCCATTGCCTTGCGAGGGGGAACGGTCGTATCTAAATCAGATGGCCCCCGGCGGGAATTGAACCCGCGCCGACAGCGTAGCAGCGCCACACGCTAGCCACTACGCCACGACCGCTCCTAATAAATCAATATGACTACTTATTTATTTTTCAACATAATCCATCTTCAGCAACATTAAATTTGTCCCATAAACAAATCTGTAAGTTGATGTCGGAGTCGTTTTACAGATGCACGTAGCTTCGTAGTAGCTCCTTTCAAATTTTCTCAAGGTCATATTTCTGAGCTTACGTGCATGTACTCTAATTTGAACGTCATCGCATTTCAAAAGAAAAGATCGTTTTCTTTTAAAAAAATGCTTTTTTATCTTAAGAAATTTTACTTTTACGTCATTGGTGCAATGGGGCATAAGCAAGCTATATGAAACAATACGGTTAGAAATATCCGCAAACAATAAATGGCTTTACTAAGCAACAAATAAAACTTTACTGTTTGTTTCCAAAACAAGAGGCAGATCACATAGTAAACTATTCTCTTGCATTACTTAGGAGTTTTAGTCTGGCTCCTGAATTTTCTTTTACCTAGTCGTTGTCATAAAATTTCGTACCACGTAACGCCTCCTTGAGTGGACAAACAAGTGGAAATCAGATGGAGCTAAGTCTGGACTGTCGGGAGGGTGTTAGAGTCTCCCAAGCCAATTTATTGATAGTTTCATGTATTAACTGAGCTGTATGTGAACAGCAGTTGTAATAAAGGATAATGTCGCCTTTGCGCAGAAATCCAGAACGTTTTCACATCATTGCCGGCTTTACTTTATTGATAAGCGTGTCAGAGTAGTATGCACTGTTCATTGTCCGGTGAGCTTCTAAAAAATCGCAAAACGTTTCGGGCTTGTAGTTGAAACCTGAACTAGACCTCCAGAACGGTGCTCGTCAGTCACTGAAACGTGAACTAGACCTCCAGAACGGTGCTCGTCAGTCACTGAAACGTAACTAGACCTCCAGAACGGTGCTCGTCAGTCACTGAAACGTAATTAGACCTCCAGAACGGTGCTCGTCAGTCACTGAAACGTGAACTAGACCTCCAGAACGGTGCTCGTCAGTCACTGAAACGTGAACTAGTCCTGCAGAACGGTGCTCGTCAGTCACTGAAAATCGACAAATTTTACAACAGTTCTACCCACTTCTAAAATGTTCTACACTCATACAGATTTTTTCTAATTGTCTAGTTATACGAGAATAACCTTTATTCGGTTGTTCACCTTCAGATAGCAAAATAATGGATCACTGAACGTTGTTAACTAATTCCGAAAAATCATGTAGACTCCCTGTCCTTAAATGAGAAGCTGAGGTTATGAACAAAACAATTCTAATCACACAGCTGATCAACACTTACTACAGGGATGCCAACTTACGGTTCTAAAACTATCGTACTCCGATTACCAATCGGTTTTTCTTTATAGCGATTTGTCTATTCAGTTATTGAATGACCCTTGTACTGTATTTACACAGTCATAATTCTATCACACAAAAGAAGTTTTACTTCGATGTTGGGAATTCTGCGAAGTGTCACCAAGCATGTTTTTATTTTTCGTTAATTACTAATAATAATAATGGCTCCCATGTAAATCACCGAAGTGGCTTAGGAGTAGGCAAGGTAGGCTGCCTAATGTGACCCGTACGGCATACAAGGAAGGTAGTGTGGCCAGCACTATGCTTCAGCCGTCCTTTATTATCCCCAGGATGTTATCCCAGGTACTCATCATTTTCAACAGGCTGAGTCGACCTGGGGGCTGAAAAACGCACCTTGAATTTATGGTGCGGGCTCGAAAATTGAACCCGGGACCTCTAGATTGGTAGCCAGGTGCCATAACCACTGGTCTACTGAGCAGCCATCGTTAATTACTATTGTGTTTATTTTCGTGATTTAATTTCTATGAAATTGTTTGCGACCTCTCTGGACACTTGTGTGCCACATTCCTGACCAGACTTCATTTTCAACCTGTCACCTGTGTCCGGACAAAACAGTCCACAGTTTATCGGTAGTATGCGGTCTGTATTCTTGGCACTTTAATTAGAAGTGTCATGGATGAATTTAAGCGTAGATTTCAGAACACTGGGAGGGAAGGGCGGACACAAGCGTGATATAAGTTTGTTTAATTAACGGAATGCTTTTGAAATGATTCTCCGACCTGACAAAACAATGCGATGTTAATACTATTATACTGTATAATGGAGGTTGGAAGCCTGAGGCACGCGTGCCAAGGTGACACGAAGATGATTTTCAACGGCACGCTGGACAATTTAAAATACTTGAAATCTAATTAAATAAATTCTTTCTGTTTCCTCTTTGTATTGCATTCCAGGATTAGGGACTTCCTCATCCTCATCCTCATCCGGATTCATCAACTTATCCTCGGTCTCTCCTCACTTCACATCCCCATGAGATTGTAGTTTTATCTGTATACTTTTACCAGGTTTACATATCTTACACCTGCCTTAGTAGTCTATCCAGGGACATCTGGACATCGGGAAGGGTGGTCCGTTCATCCTTCTTTACACCATGATGTTATTGCTGTTATGCCTTATATAATTACTTCTTAAAATTTTACATACATATTATTATTGGTATCCAAGTCACTTCGTTATTCATAAATTAATAAATTACGAGATAATTCGTAATAATAATAATACGAGATAATCTCGTACCTTAGATAATTCGTGACTTCCTTTTTTATTTAAAATGACGCGTTTCGGAACATATGTTCCATCTTCAGATTAATTCACTCAGTTGGAATTGTTAAATGTTAAAATCACATTACTTTGTACTTACACACGTCCGTATGGGTGCGCACTCTTTGAAAGCCGACCGGATACTCAAAGGAGTATCTACTCAAAGGACAATCAAAGGATATCCGTTTGAAGTTATCCGGTCGGCCTTCAAAGGGTGCGCACACATACGGACGTGTGTCAGTAAAAAGTAATGTGGTTTTAACATTTAACGACCTCAACTGAGTGAATTTATCTGAAGATGGAACACATGCTCCGAAATGCGTCATTTTAAATAAAAAACGAAGTCATGCGACGGATCTAAGGTAATTTATTAATTTATATTTCTTATAAGCTCGAATCTTGTACAAGCTTTGACTGATCAAAGATATCTCGTTTCTGAGGAATCCATATATCTAGTGTCATTTCTCAGAGATCCAAATGAATTCTAAAAGAAACAAAAAATAATTTTACTAAAGGACCAAAGACCATACTGTTTTTCCTTTCCGCAGAGATTTTAATCAAAATGGATATCTCATCCACTATCTTCAAAAACTCATTACTAGTCATTCTCACGCTTCCCGTCCACGGTATTCTTAAGATCTTCTTCAGCACCACATCAAAAAGCTTCTTTCAAATTTTCTCGAGGTCATATTTCTCAGCTTATGTGCATATACTCTAATTTGAACGTCTTCATCATTTCAGGGACAGGTTTGTAAACATTAGAAAAGTTCTTTTTCTTTTGAAAACTTCTTTTTATCTTAATCAGTTTTACTTTTACGTCCTTGGTGCAACGGGGCATAAGCAAACTGTATGAAACAATACGGTTAGAAATATCCGTAAACAATGGTTTTACTAAGCAACAAAATAAATCTTTGCTAACGGTTTGTTTCCAAAACAAGAGGTAGATCACATAGTAAACCATTCTCTTGCATTACTTAAGAGTTTTATTCTGGTCGTTGCAACTGAATTTGGCAGAGTGCTGTTGCCGAGCTTCTACTGTTGGCATGGACAGGTGCTGCTGCCCAGTACTGGTAGGCCTACCATTTTTTGTAGATCTTCTTGTTGTTGTCCTCTTCAAGGTTATTTTATATAAACCCGTTCCGGCACTCATCTCATCCTCGGACGACCAACGTCCCTTCTACTACTGGCTTTATAGTTTAGTACCGCTATCGGCAATCGATCCTCTGTCATCCTATAGAGATAGAGACAGGTGGAGGGTCAGGATAGAGGAGGCTAAGGCTCCACTTCGGTATGTGGCGCCATAGGAGGAGAAGGAGAAGAATAATTATCATTAGTGGCTTATAAAAGTTATTATAATACCCAGTTTTACATATAGCATGAGATCACTTGACTATTCTCTGTTAATTTGTTTTCTATTTCCTTAAAATTAATATAAAGCTTAATAAATTATGATAGATTTATTTTTCAAGCATTTACAGTGTTATAAACATAATTTAAGTTAGTTTCTTACAACTAATTCACATATGCAATCTTATTATTGTCATTTTTTTTAGAACATTTAGAAAGATTATATTAATAGCTAATATTAGGATCCGGACTTTTAAAAATGCAATATGGCCTAAAAATCTACATTAAAACAAAATAACTTAAAATATTTTATTTCATTTCACCTAAACAGTTGTTATATACTGCTGAAACTATAGCAGTATATATATTTCCTTTCAGGTCTGTACTTTGGCGGGTCACTTGTTTTACAGTTGTTGACACCTCTGCCATCATGTAATGTAAAAAATGATAGAAAGTGATTTTTAGAAGAGACGCAACAATCATTTAAATTGATTTGTCAACAAGGAAATTTATACTATTATTATTGAATTTGAATCTATTTAAGTCTCAAATTAATCTATTTTAGATGACGTACCGTTTCAGTATCATTATCTGTTCTAACTACAGGTACTCTAAAAAGGCTTAAACTACGCTACAGCTGGTAGTTTCCCAATTTATTCTTGTACTCTGACAATAGTTTCAGCATAATAGGCTATTTTTATAGCTTGTTCTTAGCAGCTGTTTAAGGATAGCCTACTAAACTACAACAATTGTCAAAGTCTTCTTCTTCTTCTCTTCTTCTCCTCTTCAAGGATTAGATTATATAAACCTGTTCCGGCAACCATCTCATCCTCGGACGACCAACATCTCTTCTTCCAATGGCTTTATAGTTCAGTGCCGCTTTCGGCAAATTGATACTCTGTCATTCTTTGCAGATGATCCCACCATTATCTTCTGTAAATTGAAATAATTTCATTTAAATACTTTATTTCGAGTTCTGGTTTGATATCCTCATTCCTTATTCTATGTATAATTCAAAGAATTTCGAAGCAACTGCGTTCAGAACTTTGAATCTTTCCGCATTCCTTTTTTGTCATGACCCACGCCTCACTCGCATAAATCAATGTGGGAATCGTAAATCTAATAATAAACTAATTTTTCACACATACACACACATGCTCACAGGAGAGGTAATGTAATAATTACAACAATTCTTAAAGTAAGCATTTTAGGACGACATTTTCAGTCCAGTTATATGCGTCATTACAATTAGCCTTGACACCAAAAGCGCTGACTGCAGTCATTTCTGTCTCATTAATGTTGTATAATGTCACCGGCTGGCGTCAATTTATGCAGAGAAAGGGTGGCAAAAGGTCAACACCAGTCAATATCTACTGGCGTGTAAGTGTCAGATACTATAAAACAGGTCGCTACCTAACTATGTGTCAATTACTATAGCTAGTTCTGCGTCGCTTACATGTTTACGAAACTTGCTAGCATATACCGCTTTATTTTAACACGTCTATTATCCTTTTTTTAATTCTTGAATTTCGTTGTCCATGACATGTCCGTTGATTAACTAAATATAATTAAATCTCTACCGACTCGGAACACAAAGTTTTTATGGGTAAAAACGTAAAAGTTTTACCTTATAGCCTGAACCAGTTTTCGCTTACTATAAGCTTCGTCAGAGGCTGCTACTGGGAGCGCTGTCCGTCTTGTTCTTGATGACGGTGTCGACATTTGAAGGAACAATGTTGTGTGTGTGTGTGTTGGGTGTGATATGTTCGAATAATGCGTGTGATTTGAACTGTGTCTGTTCGTTTAGGATGTCGTTTTTATATGTTTTTGTGTGTTTGTATATTTCCAACTGTTCAAGATTGTCTAGTTTTCGGCCTTTTGTGTGTACGTGTTGAATATCCATGTTATTTTCGATGTTTTTGTATGTGTGGTTTGTAAAGGTGGATTCGGTAGTGGAGTGTAGTGCCTTTGTGTGTTCAATGTATCTTTGTTTGAAGCTACGTCCTGTCTGGCCTATGTAGAATTTGTTGAAATCTGAGCAATTTAGTTTGTAAACACAAGGTAGATCGAATTTTTGTGTGTTTTGTGTGTGCCTTTTGGTAGTGTGTGTTCTGTTTTTTTGTAGTTTTGTAAGCGATTATGTATCCTGATTTTTTGAATTTGTGGGCTATTTTTTTAAAATAAGTAGCCTCTATAATTGAAAGGTTATAAAATCAGAACATGACGTAATGCTTTGTCTACTCCACCTTTATAAGAGCGTTGTTCGCCGACACTGTGTTTGCAATAAAGTAGCAGCGACCTATTGATAAGATGAGGCGGTAGATAACTACGTGACGCTTTGCACGCGGTGCGTTAGCTGCAGGATTACGCAACGATAATCCAAGACGGACCCTCCAGATTGTGGTCCATTACTTTACTGGCATCCAGCTCCGTTATGTCACATACTACGCTACACAGCCGGCGTATAAATACCGAATTCACAAGCAGCCAACCAGTTTTTATATTCAGCTATACTCTGTGCGTTTTGTGTAAAGTGGTATATTATTGTCTGCGGATATATGTAATTGAAAAATATATTCAGGTTATTCGTATATTCATCACCACCATTAACCGATTTTGTTACGGCTGTTGCATCATAACTTCCATCGATGCAGATCCAAACAATCCTCTTGCGATCATGGCGTCTTTAACTTCTTTTCTCCAGGAATGTCTAAGACTTTCTTTGTCCCTTCTATTAATTGGTGCCTATTCCTATACCGTCTGTGCCCAACTGCAGCTTCAGGTATCCGAACAAATTAAACATTTTTACTTTTACCGCGTCTATTCTATGACTATGCAAATACCCATTTCTGCGCTTACATCTACATTCCTAATTCGTGTCCAACACAGCATCATTGCCATACCACTGATTCTAAACTTATTTCTTTTACCTACCTCATATAATTCTGCTCCATATAAGCGTGTGCTCTCTGCTGTGGTTTTGTTTATCATAATCTTATTACGCTTTGTAATTATCGTGCTTCATAGTAGGTTATTTAATTGTGTTGTTGACTTGCATTATTTAGCGCGACATTGTTAAATAAGTGATATCGCTTACTACATTAGAGTGTGTTGGACAATCTTAAGCTGGAACAATTGTTGTATACAAGTGCTCGTGATTGTTCCTGAATTGAGGGAAGCGCCCGTAGGAGACACCGAAGAAAAGGAGAATCAGCGGTAAATAAATGAGAGGAATGGAAGGACTACTGGACGTATAAGGAACACCGGGCCTCGGAAGGAGGCAGTTGTTACAGGATAAAAAAAAGTTCAAGAGGATTTTACGCAGGAGATTGGAAGCAGACTATACAAACATTTTTGAATCAGTAAAGAGATATTTGGCAGTGACGTAAAAAATGCTCAGAAAGAGGAAAAAATAGTTTTCAGACTTAAACTTAAGAAAAAGAACGCAGAAGAATCTGTCGCTCGGGTAGCGAACAGATTATGTTGAGGTGACAGATAACTAAGTCAAACTTTGCACGCACTGTCTGAGCTGTATTTCTTGATTTTCCCAGACGCGCCTTCCAGATTGTGTCGATTACCCTACCGGCAACCGGCTCAGTTTTGTCACATACAACGCCAAATACGCGGGGGTTAAACACATAATTCACAAACACTCGGCCAGTTCTTATATACAGAGAGTTATTGTGCGTTTGGAGTAACGTTATTGTGAATTACTGTGCACAGGCATCTGTAATCGGTGACTTGTATTATTTAGTGAGACCCAGTTAAATAACTGATATTTATGGGTTGCTAAATTAGACTGTGTTGGACTAGAAGAATGTTATTGTATGCGAGTGGCTTTGTTTACTTAAACGCTAACTAAAGTTCTTCAAATTCTCTGGATGCCGATTGTTTCGAAATGTTTACTCATTAGAACTGCTGAGTATCTCTTTGAAATACGTTTTGGGTTCCACTGTCCAAGCACAGTCATACGAATGTCCTTCGTAACAATACAATCAGTTATTTATGTCCTTTTTCAACATACACATGATTAGTTTATTATTCTGAATTGTTTGTCAATAGTAGACTACTTACATTTGTAATTGTGTGATTTACAACGTAGCAATTTTAAAAAAAAAATTGTAGTCACTATGTGTAAAATTATTACAATATAGAAGCAATTCTAAATGTCCCTGATGTGATGTCCGTGATGTGATGTCCCTGAACACATGACGCTAAGTTCCCAATCTAACGACGCAACCTTATCTTACTTATATCACGTACACGATTAGACAAAGCAAAACGCATGACAGTCTTTAGCATAACTTGGATCTACTTACTTGGAAACCAACACTATGTGAAAAGTGACCAGATTCAATTACACAGACAGAGTCCATTAGGGATTTACTCCGCTAGATTGAGAGCTCGTCCGATCCTACTAGCGGAGTTTAAAACGTTAATGATGTTGCAGTCTGCTGCAACTTGATGAAGAGTTACAGGATAGGCAGAGAATTGTCAGTTGACAAAAACAGCTGGGCGTATTGATACACAATGAAATACTATAGGAGCAGAATGACAACGTTACATTTAAAGCTCGTGTTTGATAATTGGATTTTGATGGGAACCCTTTTAGTGAGACCCAACCCAACTACTTATAAAGTGTTGAAAGACTTTTGACAATTGAAATACTCTGTACGATCACATAAAGGAAGCTCATCTGGTTGATTTTCATGAATTCTCTAGTTAATTTAATAAACTTAATTTATTATTATTTAATGTAAATAAACAATTCTATTAAATTTATAAAAGTTTTATTATTTAGTATAACACATAAACAATACTCGCTTAAATAATTTCCAAGAGTCGACATATATTTGTTCAAAAACATTGTGTTTAATAACGATGGGCGTCAGGCGTTATTTAATGTATGCTTATAATACATAACTAAATAACCCGTTAAATAAATAAATACGTAAAATTCACACAAACCATAATAAAAACAATAGTATTAGTTGATTACAGACCTGTAAGATAATGTAATTAACAAATTATAGTTTGTACTATATAGCAAATTGGAACACTGTAATCAACAATATGAATTTTTTCCTTATTAAAATTATATATTGGTATGGTTGAAACATAAAATCGCTTCTACATTATTTTAATTAAACCAGATACCGGTACAAAAATACATAATTCCAAAGTAACCATTCATTTTTATTAGTGTTTTAAAAATTATTTAGCAAAAAGGATAAAGAAGTATTAAATGTATTACAATAGAGTTTCTCGAGTGTGTTAAAATAAAATAAACACCGTATAAAGAATATGTGAAATAAAATACAACATAAGTATTAAATAAATCCTTTTCGTGGTCTCTCTAATTTATCTGTATATTCACATACTGATAAGTTGAATAATGTTCAGAATGAAACAGAATGAAACACTCCTCGACTAATTGAAGTGCTCCACACAAAATCTTATTCAGTAAACAAACAAGATCGTTAGAGTTAACTTGATATCACTATTACATGTTCTCCGTGACTGCAAGCTGTCTGAGTTGGCCACCCAATTTTGCTTTCCACCTTGTCGTATCATTTACCTTATCTGTGACCTTCCGTTGCCAGCCTTTTCTTTTATCCTTTAATGCTTAATGCAGCTGGATTCTTCTTCTTCTTCCATGCACTGGAGTTCTCGATGGCGATGGTACGTTATGTAACATAACTTACCGGATTTCCAGTTATTTTCCAACAATATTTAGAAAAAGATTTATCCGAAAGACAAATCAAGAAGGCTACAGTATAGTGTTGCGGGACGAATATGATGAAAATAAGTATAGCTGCAGACGTGATATCTAGCTAACACACAGCTTTCTGCATGTGACAGTAGAGAAAAAGCTCCAAGACAGCTAATTGCTTCTGTTACATTAATGGAGAATAGTAAAATACTACGCTCCATGAGCTGCGGCTGTTATCGTTTTCCATAGTAAATACCTTTGTTAAAACAAGAAACTTTGCTGATAAACTACCCCTTTCCTTTAACCGATCTTCACCAAAAACAATAGGTCTTGAGAACTCTACTATCTAGCGTTGCATGCAACAAATTATTTGATTATGTTTGAATTTAAGGCTGTTATCGTTTGCCATAAAAATACCCTTGTTAAAACATAAAACGTTGCAGGTAAACTACCCCTTTCCCTTAACCGACCTTCACCAAAAACAATAGATCTTGAGAACTCTACTATTTAGGGCTGTATGCAAAAAATTATTTGATTATGTTTGAATTTGCGGCTGTCATCGTTTGCCATAGAAAACACCCTTGTTAAAATATAAAACGTTGCTGGTAAACTACCCCTTTCCCTTAACCGATCTTCGCCAACAACAATAGGTCTTGAGAACTCTACAATGTAGGGCTGTCTGCAAAATATTATTTGATTCTGTTTGAATTTGCGGCTGTTATCGTTTGGCATAGAAAAAAATTACCCTTGATTAAAAAAAACCTTCAAGGTAAACTACCGCTTTTCCTTAACCGATCTTCACCAAAAAGAACAGGTCTTGAGTACTCTACAAATCAGGGCTGTATGCAAAAAATTATTTGATTCTGTTTGAATTTGCGGCTGTTATCGTTTGCCATAGAAAAAAAATCTATAGACAGATAGACACACAGACAGACAGATAGACACACAGACACTTTTCGAAAAATTACTTTTTTTCATGTTTTGAGGGTAGTACAATCAGAATCTGCAATAATCTCGAACACGATTTTTTTTGCCATCACCATACTTCCATTTCCTTATGGAACATGGAAGTAAAAACACCCCATTTCTCTACTATTTTTGTCGTAATATAACAATTGTAGAGCACACTCTCATACAATTAACACTAAAAATTAAAAACATTCGGTTCGGGTTACAATTCTTTCTAGTCAGATACCGTGCTAGATGTTACACGACATTTTCAAATTTTTGATCTCTCCAATCCCAAGATCTTAAACTTTCTAAAACGTAACACTACATTCAGATTTCAGCTAAAACTCTCTTTAATTTGATATCCCACATGAATTTTTGCGATTTTAGTATGATTTTCACCAACTGTGATGAACACAGATTTTACAATTTTAAAAATGTAATTTTAGAATTTTATAAAATATTGTTACGTAATACGGAACGTTCTACAAGTTTATCGAATATTCCAGTAGAATCCAGCTGTACGTACGTGTGCGTACATAATGCTGCTACTTTGCGGTGAAAGACAATTACTCGTCAACTGTCGGGTCTATACCAGAGCATACCGGTCCGCGTGTGCTGTGTTCAAGGCCGAAATGAATTACGTTCTAGTGTTTTCTAGTACACGCTTATTAGCAATATTCTGGAACCTCAGTGGGGTATAAAAACAAGTACTCAGCGACGCTCAGTCAGTTTTTATGTCGGGCGATTACACAGTACACAGTGCGTTTGAGTGGCGATGTACACAGTGCGGTTTGAAGTATTGTGGTGAAGTATTATGTTTTATAATTGTGCGGTACTCTATTAGTTGACATTTTTATTGCGTGTGAACAATTTTTATTTAATTTGTTGTAAGAGACTATCTTGTTACTTACAAACTGTTTAATTGTGATAATTAAAGCTGGTGATTAGCGACTTAATTAGTGTCTTGTATTTTGTTTTCCACTGTACCTACGACCATCAAGTAGCCCGTCGTAACAACATATTCAAATTTTAGCTAAAATTTCTTTTACTTTTTTGTGGGGACAGGATCTTTTGCGATTTTTTTACATGCTTTACCACCTCATTTTTCTTCCCTCGTGCCCCCTATTACTGGAGGGTTCTATCTCAAAAACAATGTCTGAAAGCTAAACATGTAGATATCCATGCCAAATTTTACGAAAATCCGTTGATGCGTTCAAAATTTATCGTGAGACATGCCCCAAACAGCGAAACAGATAGACAGACAGACAAACGCCAAACGACCCAGTAAAAACTGAGAACTTGTTTCGCTGATTCAGTTATACCTTGTTATCCTCTACACGTTAATATGTCACGTGTTTACACTGCCGTTGCTTATATTCATTTATGAGTGACTGCCCGAGTATTCTTATCACTATACGTCTGACGAGGAGGATATTGCAACTTATGTCGCGCTGCATGCGTAGCGTATATATGTTGTAAAGACGTACAGACTTTTTAAAATAGAAAACATATTTATTTTGTTATTTTAAGCTCTGTAATTTAAGCTCTGTTATTTTAAGAATTCTACCCTCTCTTGGGAGACTTCTTCATATCTTGTTCAAAAAGCGGGGATTATAAATAAAAATTACACACAAATCTATTGTGAGATATTGCATTTAATAGCAGACTTAGTCTACACAGTAATGGGTCGTGAAAATGGCATGGTTCTACCAGGCCAATTGGCTTTCAGCTCTTATTGGAAAGTTAGAGAATAACGTATGTATCTAGTCTGGAGGATGTGATACTTCAGAGCACACAGTATTTCAATGCAATGGATGGAGAGGGATTAAGAAAGTAGAGTAGGACGACCAGTACTAAGGCCTAGTCCTTAGGGTGGTGGTGATGATGATGAGTAGAACGACTCGAAGCTGAGTTAATTGTGGTCAAATAACAGATCGTACGCTCCAGGCAAGAAGTAGCTGGATGACAATGCGTACTATGATCAACACTACTATGAGGAATAGAGAGGTGGAAGAGTGCCTGAGAGAGTAGGCAAGTTATGGCGGAGGTAAGAGGGGATGGTAACCTCTGAAGAAAGATAGTTATATGGAGGAGAAACAGTCTGCCTGTGTGCCTATGAAAATATGTAGATATATAATTGCTGACTCGTTGGGCACTTGGTGAAACATATTAATACAAAGGTTTTTAAATATATATATAAATGCTTTTTTATTTTTTTAAATTATCCATGCTTTTTTAACCTATTATTAATTCTATCTGTTACAAGCGGAATGTAATTTGTTAAATGAATTTTTTTTTGACATCTCTTTGACAATGGCTTAAGAAGTCGAAACAGCTGTCAGAGTTAAATAAAATCTGTGAAACGTACCAAGTGTTTATATATTTTTAAAAACCTTTGTATTAATATGTTTCACCAAGTGTCCACGAGTCATCAATTAATTTCGTGAGTTAATTCTTGTCAAATGACAGACCGCAAGCTACAGGCAAGAAGTAACTGGATGACAATGCGTACTATGATCAACACCACTATGAGGAATAGAGAGGTGGAAGGGTGACTGAGAGAGTAGTCAAGTTATGGCGGAGGTAAGAGTGGGATGGTGACTTCGGAAGAAAGATGGTTATAGGGAGGAGAAACAGTCTGCCTGTGTGCCTATGAAGATATGTAGATATGTGTTTGGCGGTCTCAGAGAACACATGTGCCGACGAAGTGAGTTTCAATTTATGATAATCCTACACGTCACTAGACTGTTGCTCTGGTGTCCATAATATATACTCTTCTTAAAAAAATATGTGCAGCAAAATTGTATATATCTCGGAGTCTGTAGTAGATTTTTACGGTAATTTCTGATGGGTGATAATCTGTTGGCAGTCAACAAACAAATCAAAATGACAATTGTTTTCAATTTGTACAACTGTACATTGCAGCGGTTACTAAACGGTTGCAGCGGTAAAATATTTGTTGTATTCCACGTAACTGTTTATGTTTACTGTGCCAACGAGTGACAATAAACAACCGCAAAGCAAACAGTAACACACAACCGCGCGCGCGCACGCGCACACACATTAAATAATAATCCCTACATTTAATGTGATTTATTCGGAAACATTAAAGCATTTTACAAAGCTATTATCGTGTTTAACAAAACCACTAACAGTAGACGTATTAACTATTTAATTTCAATGCTTTTTTGCACACAAGTTGTTGACGTCACAATTTTACTCACAAACGGATTAAAATCAATGTTACTCTACACATGCGATGTCAGTTGGTCATTTGAAAAACTGCAGATGAAACAACTATTTTATTTTAAAATATCGTCATCATTTTCAGCGACGATTAAATAAAAAAATGGTTTGTTCCCAAGCGGACAGACTAGAGCTGGTCACTTCAACGCTTCTTCGGACGTCCCTCATCTTTCTGTCCTTTTGGCTTATAATTCCATAGCTGTTTGCGGATGCAGCAGTCATCCATTCGATTAATATATTCTAATATTTGGCAATTCTATCAAGTATAACCATAATATTCAGTTTCTGCTGTACGTTGAAATTTCTTTAGCGATTTTGAAGAGTATGTCTTGCCACGTGTCTGGGAAATTCTATTTCAGCCGCTTGAATACGACTAACCTGGGATTTCGTTAAAGTCCAATAAACAGACCCATAAAAAGTGTGAGAAGCGCTAATATCCTGTAGAAATTTAGGCGCTGTTCTCTATTCTTTGATTAGAGGTTGTTTGATGGCCCTACACATGTGATTGAACTTGTGCACCATCTTTACCATATCACTGTTTGTAAGACACATTACAGACAAGATAATCAAAATTATTGATCTGCTCCAGAACAGTACCATCTACAACAATTCTTGCTTGTACAGGGTAAGCTCCATGAGAAGCTACCACCGTGGTCTCCAAAGTAGAGATCTGTAATCCTAAATCCTTGCAGATTCAACTCAATGACTGTACAAAAGACCTGAGGATATTCATTGTAATATGAGTGAATCGTTGTCATACAAGACATTTTTGACGTGGTCCATACCGGAAGAAGACTTCAAAAACATAATAGGCTACATGAAACTAGTTGCAGGTTAGTAAAAACAGGCTGTAACTGATCAGTAATCGATTGCAGAGAATAACCATCTCCCATATACTACTATTATAAAGAGTTAACATTGTTTGTATCGTTGTCTGGGCTACCCAAAGAAACTTCTGATCCGGTTAAAAAAGTGTCTTTCACCACTGTGTTCCTGAAGTTTCAGGATTGTTTCAGACAAATTTTAACCGACAACTTTAATGATCTTTAAGAACAAACCCTTAAAACGGTCCTATGTTATAAAAATTCTTTGTTAATATGCATGTAGTGAAATTTTTGGCATGCAATAAATTAATTTTATTTATATAAAAATTTCTATATAGCAAAATTTAAAGACAATCCCAAATTCTCTTTTGGTTTTCGTTTTAATAAAACTCTTCTCTTTGTTTTTGAGATATTGGCGATTTTGTACAAAATTGTACAAGTTGTGTTGGTCTATGTCATAAAATTTCTTCGTTTACTACATAATGCGCGCGCAGGCGAGTTGCTTGCAGTCGGTTCCATGGTGTAATAGGCTACATTTAAATCAATGCCCCACATCGACCGCGTAAAACTAATAAATAGTTGCACGAGCAGTTGCAAGGGTTACAACTGTCTTGCAATCATTCACGCCGTTCAACCGACGGCAGGAAGTGTTGTTATAGGTCTCATTTAAACCAGTGACCCACAACGTTTCTGCAATCAGTTGTCTCGTGTAATAGAGGTCTTAGTATAGACGACACGCTTACTCTGCAACCGACTGCAGTAAGTGTTGTAGTAGGTCTCGTTTAAACCAGTGACCCACAACGTTTCTGCAATCAGTTGTCTCGTGTAATAGAGGTCTTAGTATAGACGACACGCTTACTCTGCAACCGACTGCAGTAAGTGTTGTAATAGGTCTCGTTTAAACCAGTGACCCACAACGTTTCTGCAATCAGTTGTCTCGTTAATAGAGGTCTTAGTATAGACGACACGCTTACTCTGCAACCAACTGCAGTAAGTGTTGTAATAGGTCTCGTTTAAACCAGTGACCCACAACGTTTCTGCAATCAGTTGTCTCATGTAATAGAGGTCTTAGTATAGACGACACGCTTACTCTGCAACCGACTGCAGTAAGTGTTGTAGTAGGTCTCGTTTAAGCCAGCGACCCACAACGTTTCTGCAATCAGTTGTCTCGTGTAATAGAGGTCTTAGTATAGACGACACGCTTACTCTGCAACTGACTGCAAAGCAGTTGCCGCCTATTTTTACACCCCTAAAACTAGTTTCATATCATCATGAAAACAGTTGCATGCAAACAGTTGCGTAGTGTAATAGAGGCCTATAAACGAAGAAGGTGTGATTTTGATGCAATTTCATCATACTTTTTTAATATTATCAAGTGTAACATAGTGAAAAAAAGTATAAAATACGAGTCGCAGAAAGCTATTAACACAGCCAAACGACCGCTTGTGTGGTGAAATGTACACTTTTATAGCGGCAGTAAAGACTATCCTGGGTTTTAATTATTTGTACTACTAATTTTGTAGAACGTTAATGGTGTATATATCAACTAGAGTAAGATGTTCTTTGCACGACTGGCGGCGTGGTATATAACGGTCATACAGGATCACAATAAAGATATCAACATTGGAAACCCAACAAAGATTGCGGCAGACATGATGTGTAAAACATTGTGGTAGTTAATATTTAAGCCATAAAGCAGAAACTGGGGGAGAGAACAGGAAAAGCGGTGAGAAAAATGAAGCAGCAGCAGTCGTTAGCATTATCTGGCTTTAAAGAGTTGGCATTATCCGCTGTTGCGTCATTACCTACAGGTGATCCACCGCATTACGAGCATATAGCTGAGGATGGGGAACCCTTTAAACCACCACCATCACCGACTTAACCCTTTACTTTCAGTTGTGCAGTAACATTGCCGCATTTACAATTTCATCCAAACAAGCGCCAAGATTCGTTGAAAGCGCAGAGCTGGTAAGACAGAATTCAAACAGCAGATGCAACAACCATATCAACGTATCAACCATACCGCATTTATAACTTTGCTAAAAGAATTATTGACGTTGGATTTTAACATCTTATATAAGTGAGAACAACTGTTTAAATAGCTTTTTACCGTCGCACGTTCAACGAGGGCGCGGCCAAACAGCGCATACGTGCCCATTGCTTTGACGACCTGTGCGCGCATTCTGCGGATAATGAGGAAATTTTCATACACACGCGACCGAAACAACGTATTGTTACGACTGTCTACTGATCGTCGTATGGTACAGTGGAAAACAAAATACAAAACACCAAATAAATCACTAATCACCAGCTTTAATTATCACAATTAAACAGTTTATAATCAACAAAATAGTCTCTTACAATAAATAAAATAAAAATTGTTCACACGCAATAAAAACGTATACCAATATAAAACACAATTCTATTACAATTGTCTCGCGCAATTATAAGACACATAACACTTCGCCACAGTATTACGAACCGCACTAATAACCACTTGAACGCACAGAGTAAATCGCCCGACAATAACTCGCAACTCAAACTGAAACTGAACGTCGTTAATTACTTGCATTTATACCCCGCCGAAATACTAGAATATTCCATACTGCTCACTAACAATAAAGGAAAACATTAGAGCGTAATTGATTGCGGCCTTGACGCAGTTCGCGCCGCTTCTGTCAAAGTTTAGCTAATGCGTCGAGAATCACGTACGCCACACACATTAAAGCAGGATTCCTCTGGAACATTCGATAAACACGTAGACTGTTCTGTAATATAATAACAGTATGCAATTTTTTCAAAACCGCCAATATCTTGAAAATGAAAAAGAGGATTTTACTGAATCAAAAACAAAAAAAAAACGAAACAAACAAACTACACGTCTTCAAAATAGTATACGAGAGGCTTGCTCTGCAACTGATTGCATAGTAATTGCAACCTGTTTTTACTACCCTGGAAGTAATATGATGTAGCCTTGAGATCAGTTAGTATGAAATCAGTTGAGTAGTACAATACATGCCTTAACAGCAAATATGTGACCGGTAAGGTCTGTATTACGCTAAGAAACTGATTGTATGCAACTGATTTCTAGGCTACGTGAAACTAGTTACAGGGTAGTAAAAACGGTAAGTTGTAGAATAAGTCTATACTATATTATAATGACGTAAAGTTTGTTTGCCTCACTGTCAGGGCTAACCTCAGAAACTACTGATTTGATTAAAACATTGTTTCACCACCGTGTTCTTTGAAGTGTGAATAAGGTTTCAGACATAAATTTTAACCGATAACTTTAATAATTTTCAAGAACAATACCTTAAAACGGTCCCACATTTTAAAAATTCTTTGTTAATTTGCATGTAGTGAAATTTTCGGCATGCGACAAACTTTCATTCTAAAAGAGATCTCTATATAGTGAAATTTAGAGAAAATTCCAAATTTTGTTTTGGTTTTTGTTTTAATAAAATCCTCTTTCTCTTTTTGAGATATTGGCAGTTCTGTAAAAAATTGTATACATAGTTTCGGTCCCATGTAATAAAATTTTTTGCAGAATGCGAGCGCAGGAGAGTTGCATGCAATCGGCAGCATAGTGTAACATTTGAATCAATGCCCCACATGGAGCGCGTGAAACTAATAGTTGCACGAGTAGTTGCTTGCCTTGCAACTGCCTTGCAATCGATTGCAGACCGTTCAACCGATTGCAGAAAGTGTTGTAATAGGTCTCATTTAAACCAATGCCTCGCAACTTTCACTGAAATCATTTGCCTAGTGTAATAGAGTTCTTGAAATGCTAATCTCCAACTGATTGCAGACTGTTTTTGCTACAATGAAAATAGTTTCATGTTGCCTTAAAAACAGTTCCGTAGTGTAACAAAGGCCTAAAAACGAAGAAGGCGCAAGTATGTTTTCATGTCATCACACTTTCCTTTTAATAACGTCAACTGTAGCATAGTGCAAATAAAGTACAAAAAAACGAGTCGCAGAAAGCTTATTAACGCAGCCAAACGACCGCTTGTGTGGTGAAATGAGCAGTTTAATGACCAGCAGTAAAGAGTATCCTGGGTCTTGATACTGGGTTTTCACAAAGTTTGTGAAAGCTAATGGTGTGTATATCAACTAGAGTAAGATGTTTCTGAACGACTGGGGAAATAACGTTCAGCCAGGAACACAATAAAGATATCAACATTGGAAACCCAACAAAGTTTGAAGTAGACGCTGCTGTTACGGTGCTACATGATGTGAAAAACGTTGGGGTAGTTAATATTTAAGCCACAAAATAGAAACTGGGTAGGGGTGAAATCTCTGTGAGAACAGGAAAGGGGTGGAAAAAATGAAGTAGCAGCAGTCGTTAACATTATCTGGGTTTAAGGAATTTCCGCTGTTGCGCCATTACCTCCAGATGATCCACACCATTATATATATCGCTGAGGATGGGGGAACCGCTCAAACCACCGGCGTAAGCCTTTACTTTCAGCTGTGAAATAACAATGCCGCATTTAGAGTTTCATCCAAACAAGCGCAAAATTCGTTGAACGATCAAAGATGGTAATACAGTATTCAAACAGCAATGGAGCAACCATATCAGCTCATCAGCCGGACCACATTTATAATATTACAAAAAGGATTATTAACATCGGATTTCAAAGGCTTATATAAGTGAAAACAGCTGTTTGAATAGCTTCTTGCCATCGAAGGTTCAACGAACTAACAAATTGAAGGCAGAATGTTCGTGATACGTTCAACAGCGCAAACGTGTCCATTGTTTGGCCAAGTACATAAATTTAAATAAATCGGCTACGAAAAAAATAAATGATATGAGTACATAATATACGCGTACGTATGGGTTATCATATAAATGGGCCATTCCAAAACAATATTCACTCTAATCATCGGTCGGTAAGGTAAAATGATAATAGAGGATAATATTTTATTTGTGTATACAAGTTACGTACATATCTAATTACCTTTTTGCATAATCCATTAACGTACAGACGTTGTACTATCGTAGCAGTCTCTCGTAGAATAACGCTGTCACCAACGTACTCAATCATGACACGGAGTCTTTAACAAGATCGGGTTTAACACTTTATATACTCTTTGTAAAGCACATCAACGTAAGGACATCCTGTATTACATCGATCTCGAAATTGGACACGACGACTGCAGTATAGACTCGGTCGTCCAGAGCATGATCCTGCACAGTGTGGTTTTGTTTCCATCTTCCTATCGACCAGGATACGTCTTCACGTTCAGACGTTGTGAGCCAGTTCCGAACATACACAACGGAGGGTGGAATGTTTCATTGAATACCAGCAAGCACCTGACTACTGGTAGGAATGCAGTGACAGGTTTCATGTTTCTTCGGTCAGCACTCAAACATAAACAAACAAACTGCACAGCAGATACGCTTGTAACAATGCAGAGAGGGAACTGGACGCTACTGCACATGCGCCGTGTTTTTTGTATATCAGGGATTCGGAGATTAATTTCAGAATAGCCTTCGTAATTACGATACTCATCTTGGGAATATTACATAAAGACTCTCTTCGTAATATATATGAAGAGTCTCTTCGTCTTTGTAGAGTATATGAAGACAAACGAGTGTTGTTTCATAACTATAATTCCCTGAATTTTTTTTGTTCACTCATCCCGTGTTTTACTTTAATTTCAACCCTTTGCTGTTATAAATTTTAATTCCCCAAATACTCTTACTGTGTACTTTGTACGCTTTACTTTTGCACGCTTTCCTTGCGCTTTCCACTTTGCAATCGTCTTCAAATTATATTTATCATTCTCCTTGGTTATACACCCGACGTCAGTGTTACGATGGTCTACTTGATCGGTCTACAGTGGAAAACAAAATACAAGACACCAATTACGTCACTTATCGCCAGATTTAATTATCACAGTTAAACGGTTCGTAATTAACAAGACAGTCTCTTACAACAAATCAACTAAAAATTGTTCACACGCAATAAAAATGTCTATTAATATAAAACACAATTATATTAAAATATAATATATTATAAAACACAACACTTCACTAATAACCACTTGAACGCACAGAGTAATCGCCGACATTAACTCGAAACGCACTGAGATATATCGCAACTCAAACTGACTGAGCGTCCGCTGAGTACTTGTATTTATACCCCGCCGAAAATCTAGATTATTCGCTAACTGCGCGTCAATAATGCTACTAGAAAACACCACCAGAGCATAATTGGTTGCGGCCTTACACACAGCAGGCGCGGGCCGGTGAGTCCGGAACAATCTCGCAACGCATGTCGAGAATCACGTACGCCATAACATTACAGCCGTATTCCTCTGGATCGTTCGAGAAACACGTAGATTGTTCTGTAATGTCGTAACTGTATCTAATTAACAACCCCATATTCTCCTCGCTTTAATAGGCTTCTAAGTGGCTCTATGGTCTTCCTTTTTAATCCTAATCTACTGATTTGTAGTCTTGTCTACACAACTTTTCTTCTACCTACATTGCCGCATGTCTTCCTCTTGATGTTCCTGCACGTGCATCTATTTCCTTACCATGAACCTTCTCTCTTGAGGTCAAATAATTCACTATTCACTGCATAAACACAACTGAATGAATTACTTTATCATGAAGCCTTGTTTTTTATAAGTCTGTTACGTTTTTTTATATTTTATTTTTTTCTAATTTTGATGTCACACCCAAATTATATTCTAAAAAAGCAATATAATCTAAGCTATAAAATGTTTCCATGTATTGAAACATTATACATCTTTTAAAATTTTAATAAGTATTGAATTATTATTATTTTATTAAAAAGCATTAAACAATACGCGTCCTTTATGTATTGTAAATATTTAAGTTATATAGAACCAATAACAGTGAAACATTATTTTTTATCTTTATTTATTATCTTTATTTTTTGTTGACGAGATACTAGTCAAGTGCCACTGAGAGACGAAGATACTCTTCTTTGTGAACAACTTTTAATTAACGAACACTACTGAATAGCCCGTCCGTCCCGTTGTTTTTTTTAAATACCAACTAGTGTCATCGTTTGATGGGAAGCCTTATCAGTAAATCAGGGTGCAAATTTGGAGAGATGAAAGTAAGGAAAGCTTTCATCAAATTAAAATAATTTGCAGCAGCAGAGGTTCGAAACAGAATTTGTTGAAGAGGTGTGACGTTCAGAACGCTACAAAAGGAGACAAACGACAAGTAAATAACGGAAACAGCCAAAATGACGTGACATGTAAAGAGAATAATTTAATTCAGCAGCAACGAAACACGAGTCACGCTGCCGCACCTTACGTTAGAAATAATCTAATTCCTACGATAGTGACTTCAATGTCATTCACCTGTAGCAGTGCGCGCGCATACTGTCTTCATTGTTTCTAAGTTAAGGGAGGTATAAAATTAACAAAAATTAGCATCACGTATGTTTGGTTGATACTGGATACAAAATATCTGCTTTGCAGTAAATCTTGACTGGCTAGAATAATTTCTTAGAATATAATAACCAATTCACCAAACTAGGTAAGAGACATTCTAAAATAAATAAAACTTTTGCCTCTATCAACTCTTAATTTTCCGTTTAGATTACGAAAAGCACCATCTATATATCGTTCATAGTTAATTGGATGAACATCCCATCTTCGTTTCATTCTTCTCTTCAAAACGATCGATAAGCGGCATATAACACGCACGGATCCATTTTCAGTACTGATGATGGCAGCGATGATTCACACCCACTTCCTATATTTTTGACGTACGACAGAAATCAAATCGGGTGCAAAGCTTATCGTACGATATAAATCGGATGTACAAAAGGGGCTTTAGGTAAACGCGTACGTTATTTGCTACCAACAATAACGACAAGTGTCAAGAGACAAAGACAAGGACGCGCTGATAATTAATATCACAACAGCGACGCGTCAACAGACACTCTTCTTCCTAAAGAACTTTTAATTAATAAACACTTGACGTTACAATGGCGTCGAGTTTACCTTGATATTGTTACGTAATGCGGAAAAGTGTTACGTAATACGGAACGTTCTACAAGTTTCTCGAATATTGCGTACGTGTAACGTGTGTGTGCGTACATAATGCTGCTACTTTGCGGTGAAAGACATTACGCGTCAACTATCGGGTCTGTAGCAGACCATACCGGTCCGCGCGTCCTGTGTTCAAGGCCGAAATGAATTACGTTCTAGTGTTTTCTAGTAGACGCCTATAAGCAAATTATTCTGGAACCTCAGCGGAGTATAAATACATGACCTCAGCGAAGCTCAGTTCAGTTATTGTCGGGCGATTACTCTGTGCGTTCAAGTGGTTATTAGTGAAAAATAATTATTGTGGTGAAGTGTTACGTGTTTTGTAATTGTGCGGGATAATTGTAATACAGTTGTGCTTTATATTTGTTAACATTTTATGGCGTGTGAACTACTTTTATTTGATTTGTTGTAAGAGACTATTTTGTTGATTACAAGCTGTTTAATTGTGATAATTAAAGCTCGTGATTAGTGACTTAATTGGTGTCTTGTATTTTGTTTTCCACTTTACCATACGTCGATCAAGAAGACCGTCGTAACAATATTTTACACCGATGAAGATGACAGGCGCGCGCACGCCTATGTTACCTTCTTTGCCAGTTAAATAGCAATAGTGGTTCACACGCAACATTGTCATGTGACAAATATCGCTTGGAATTACTACGCATTAAACTTTACATATTGTCTGTATTGAGGTGGTAGCCATGATACCAGATGCCGAAAACGTCCCACACCAAAATCCTATGGCGCAATAATTTGGTTAAAGTAACGGAAATATATACCTCTTTTGTTAGCATACACTTTTTAAAATAAAATGCGCTCAGATGTCATAATTTCATAATGTGTGTCAGTAGGGTAAAACTGACAGTTCTACCCCGGATGTGACGTCATATGGCGGGAAATTCAAAAATCTATGTGGTGGGGGTAAAAATCTGGTAGTCGGCTTTCGGTCATGTTGTGGGCGGTGAGTATAAAGTGGGGTTATGTGTGCGTTGATTGGTGTATACGTCGTCGACGTTGCCGCTTCGTGCATGTGTTATAGTGTACGGGTTTGTATATGCAAGGAGTTTTTCCGGTCGGCCATGTTGTAAAATCGTCGTGGTCGGCGTTGCCGACTCGTGCTGGTTAATCGCCGTAGTCGACTCTTGCGTGTGTTATAGTGTACGGGTTTTGTATATGAACGTCGCTGCGGGCGATGGTCGATGGCGATGGCAACGGCGTGTCTGTGTGTCGTGGCGAACTGTATCGCGAGCCCGTGTAGTGATCCGGTTCGCCGTTCGCCGTTCGCCGGCCGCCGTCCGGTTGATCTGCTGTCGGACGCCGTCCGCCGCCGACGGCGAATGGCGAACGGCGAACGGCGAACGGGTTCGTGAGGCTGCGTCGTGGGTCACGCGGTGATCCGGTTCGTCGTCGAGGATTGGTCTGTGTGTCGGATATTCTGATTGATATGTAATTTTCTATAGGTAAGTAAATATATACAGATTGTAAAAATACGTTCGCACCAACCTGTTGGTCTAGCGCTCGCTATAGCGGGCCCTACGTTTGTTGTTGTAAGAAACACACATGAATAATAGGGACAAGTGGCAGTTGGCTTCCGCTGAGATTTATTGTGGAACGCACACGCACACACACACACGCATCATGCATGGAAAAGGAAAGTTGAAAATAAACACTTAAGCAATTACAGATACACTCATGTATTTATTTACATGGACACATCTTATTTACAAAATATTTACAAAAACATAAATTAAAAAGTACATATATACAAAAAAACTATTGTGCACGCTCATATATTATAGACATATATTATTTACAAAATATTTACAAAAACATAAATTAAAAAATAAATACATTTTTAAATATTTACAAAAACAGAAATTAAAAAATAATTACATTTTTAAATATATATACATAAAATTATTCTTTAGTTTCTGTAATATATTAACATTATGCAATTATTTTAATATAATTTTGATTTTTTTTTAAATTGAATGTATGTAATAACGGTCGGTGCGCAACGACCGTTCAAGCTTGTAGATTGAGTGTTGTACTGTTATTTAAAATATGATTAAATGTACTGTTAGTTCAAAGGATTTTTTGAAATTAAATACAATGAAATGTTAAGATAATATCGTTTAATTTTATCAAATTAAATACATATAAGCACAATATATTACAAGTTAAAATATTTAAACACACACACACACACAATGAATTGAATTGACAATTGCATATAATTAAAACAAAAGAAATACGTGTATGCACACTAATTACAAGTTAAAATACATAATATGTAAACACGTGTACATTTTCAATTGTGTACAATTAAGAAATACATGTATGCATACTAATTACAAGTTAAAATACATAATATGTAAACACCTGTACATTGTCAATTGTCTACAATTAAGAAATATATGTAATCACACTATATTACAAGTTTATGATTGCATTCAAGTTAAAATACTTATTATGCACACACACACACACACACACACACACATATACACACTGAATTGTAATTAAAACAAATGAATTACATGTAAGCGCTATATATATATTACAAATTTAATAATGTGTACATTATGAAATACAAATATACTTGTTACTTCATAAGATGTCCATCCAGTATTACATTAAAATGTCCACCACGTAGGCCCTGTTTTTTTCTCCGCGGTAAACGAGATATAGTGAGTTCGGTGCTAAATGTTTTAACTCATCGTCTTCTCAAACGCCTGCGTATCTCCTCGGAAGATAAACACGATATTTCAATTTATCGTCCGTATAGTCCTGGATAGTGGTGAGTACAGCATTTCCGTATTTACTGTCTACGTTTTGAAGTTGCACTATGGGATATTTTACACCCATTACTAGTTCTTTAATTTTCTTATATTGCATAGCACTAATGTCCGCGAACTTAGCAACGAATGAAGCCATTTCTAATGAAGAATCACTATTCGCTTACATCTCTGTCAAGGTCTGAATTAAATAACGCTCGTTCGCGTCGTTATAAGTAAGGAGGCTGTTGAGGAGGGGAAACCAGACAGCGCGAGGGAGGGGGAACCAGACAACGAGCAATAAACGGTTATTATTAACCCTGTGAAACAGGATGAAAGCCGCTTTCACACGTCATGTGCGGTGGGTGGGAGGAGGCAACCAGTCGGCAACAGTTATTTTTTTATCTGTCTAGACAAGGTGTTGTAATCGATTCCTGCTGAGCGCGGAAGGGGGGTAGGCGACCAGACGACGGCACTAATATTTTATGCGTCTAGACAGGGTGATGTAATCGAATTCTGACGTGAAGGCAGTAATTTTTATGCAAGCGAAATGATGCTAAATATAAACAAAAAGGTTAATAATTTACAAGAAACCTATTGATGAGTCTAAAATCCGATACCACCCACTCGCGTAAAGCGTGGACTCTATTATTTGTACATATTTCTGGAAATAAACGGTGCGCGAAACATGCTGTTCCGTGCATCGGACGTAATTGTTCGAGTTTAGGACAACCGAAATCTTCTAAATTTATAATATTGTAATGCACGATACGCTTTTCCAGAAATCTTTTTTTCTGTAATCCTTTTACGAACACATAGTTAAAAGGAAACGTGTGCTTTACTAATATCGGCACAAGATGTTCGTACGATGTCTCCCCGTCCCTCCACTCTAGTCCGTGAAAATGCTCCGTTAACCATCGGTTCGTCCTCATGTGTTTGTGATTCGAAACGTTCGTGTCCACTGGTGGAGCAAATATCCAATGTCTGCTGGCAAATGCGGTGACATCCATAACGGCCAGTTCCTTGACGAGTTCGTTTCCGTTATCGTCCACGAAACAGTGAAAGTCAAGTATGACTGCTAGCTCGTCGACTGCCATCTTTTTTCGTTACAAACAATGTGTTCGGTGCTACTAGGAACGCTGCCGATCCGTCCGTCTCGCGAAACAGACACGTTGTATGCTGTGTAACGTCCGTAAAGAATTTTTTCAGAACGTTTACTTTGTACCTTGTCTCCACGTCACGAATCAGTGCAACAAATTCTTGCGTCAAAACGTTGTATACAAAAAGATCTACAGGGTACAGTACTGCGTGCGTTAAGTCACTGCATCGACTGTACTCGTACGAAGTCAACAGCTCTATGCGTTCGTTCTCGACACGCCCTTTCGAAACACTGAGGAGGTAGTGAGATATTGTTTATTTATAAACACTTCCGTCACAGCAGCAGCATTGTTTTTCAAACAATTTTTACTGGTTTATTTCATGCATTAGACGAAATGTTCTTGCTCATGTATTAACAGTCGGTAAGCGCGAGTATGAATTTGCTGTTCGTTTTCTGACTGCACGTTGTTTAGACGTTCTCAGTGCATGAAAACGAACTAGAAATACGCTCTCATGTAAGCGGTGTATGTGGCTCTACATAAGGGACACTGATTTAGAGTGATGGCGCAATTCACACATATGACAAAATGGCGACAGGGAATAAGTACGGCTTCAACGATGTGTGCGTAACAAACTTTGCACATCGTATCCCGATCTGGACCCCCTTCTTTTTTTTATTCTCTTTGATCGAGTCGGTGCTTTGCCCGTTCTCTGCTGCCACTGCTGTTGCTGCTGCTGCTCCCGGTTCTTTTTTTTTATTTTCTTTGATCGAGTCGGTGCTTTGTCCGTTCTCTGCTGCCACTGCTGTTGCTGCTGCTCCAGCTGCTGCTTCCGGTTCGGTAATGATACCCAATGCCTTTAGGATGAATTTTTTATCTTTCACTAACATTACGTAAGAGCACACGGGGAAATGACGTGCGTGTTCCGTCCAAGCGTTTTCTCCTCGCTCCCATTTGTTTAAACCACCTCCACAGCAAAAACAAATCACTCTATCGTTGCATCCGTTGTAAAAGAAACCCGCTTCGGATAGTTCTTTAGGCGTTATCGTCAACGATATGGGCCAATCTTTAAAACTCTTTAAACGGTCTTCAATGCTTCTGTAACGCGGATAAGGGGATATGATTTTTTTAATCAGTGCGATCTGCACTTCTTTGTCGTCCGGAGATACGGACTTGATCGTCATCGCTTCACCGCACTGTCTGAAATAGCGGTTTTCATTGCGATCGTTATCGTCATCCTTGTGATCGTACGAAAGCATCGTGCACGTCCTCTCACGACTCGCGCTGATGAAACACTGAGCGAAGAATAGGAGGGGAGACGTTTCCCTCTCCCACCGTTCGGACAGAGGGAGTTTACAGGTATTAAGAAAATATAATACATGAAAATCGATTACATCTTTTAATATAAAAAAACACATACATGAAATACACACACATAATATTGTAAAAAGCAACATACTATTTACAGCAAAAAAAACAATAATATACAGAGTGCGGTTCGCTAGACTGTTATTTTTACTGTCAGGTTAAATTTTCTTTTCATACAGAGATATTGTTGGCTAACACGTGGGCGTCGTTTTCTTCGTTTATGGCTCGCTCGAACGCTGTGATCATTTCTTCGTCGGTGACGACTGTAGTGTCGTTCGTGTCGGCCGGTTTGATGACATTACCGCGAGCGTCCCATCTCAGGCAATTACGATACTGTTTTTTAACTGTATTTCCAATATCCACAGCGTGAGCGACGTCTTCCCATGCGCGTAGTTTCTTCGCTGCAGGATGTTTGCGATATATTTTTCTCTCTCCTTCGTTGAAACTTTCCAGTTGTCTGCGCATAATATACCAAACGTTTTCGGATATTTTGTACAGAGACAGACAACGAATTTTGTTCCTGTTTATGGGGTTTGGCGCGATCTTCTTAGCCAGTACGTTCCTCAGTTTGTCGACACTGTATTCGATTTTGGACTGTAACAGTCTACTTCGTTCTTCCGCACGTTGCCGTTCTTCTTCCGCGCGACGTCTCTCTTCCTCTGCACGCTGTCGTTCTTCTTCCGTTCGTTGTCTTTCTTCCTCTGCGCGACGTCTCTCTTCTTCGTTAGTTTCTTGAATAGTTTTTATCATAGATTGTAAATTACCCATTTGTGTTGTTAACAAATTATTTTGCATACTAATTAACTCCTTCAAACGTTCCTCGTACAATTTTTCATATTGTCTATATTTCATTACAATTTCTTTCATAATGGCATATAATTCACGCAATTCAACAGCTTTAGGGGTTCTCATTTGCATCAACAAAGAAGCGAAATCTATTCCATTTAACACATAATATTTTTTCTGTGCATTATCTTCATCTTGGACTTCGTAATATTCGATGTAATCGTTTTTCTTTAACCATCTGGTAATTCTGGATTTTTGATTATTATATTTACCTGTATAGCCGAGCCAAATCAATACATCGTCTGTAATTTTTATTTTATCCTGTATGGTGCAGTTCCAGAAAAATCTATTTTTCGTATCGTTTTCAACGTCGATACCGAATTGCAAACAGACCTGATACACCGACAATTTACCTACATTACGTGAAATCAGTTCTTCTGGCGCTAGACATTGTACACGGAGTACGAGTTCCCTGTTATTGTGTGCTACCATGACGGATGCCTAATACATACTAATACGTTCGCACCAACCTGTTGGTCTAGCGCGCGCTATGTCGAGCCCTACAAGGTCATTCTCCCCAACAGGTTGGTGCGAACGTACGGGGGAGGGGATAATAATAAGACGTTTCCCCCTCCAAGGTTATGGGTATTAAGAAAATAAAATACATGAAAATTTTTTTTTTTTTTTTTTTTTAATATGAAATTAAAGTCATAGTACTGTAAATCCTAACAATAAATAACATTAATTCAATCGACTCAATATATACCTAGTTTAAGTGGATGGACAAGTGGATGACTGTTATTTTTACTGTCAGGTGGAATTTTCTTTTCATACAGAGATATTGTTGGCTAACACGTGGGCATCGTTTACTTCGTTTATGGCTCGCTCGAACGTTGTGAGCATTTCTTCGTCGGTGACGACTGTAGTGTCGTTCGTGTCGGCCGGTTTGATGATATTACCGCGAGCGTCCCATCTCAGGCAATTACGATACTGTTTTCTAACTATATTTCCAATATCCACGGCGTAAGCGACGTCTTTCCATGCGCATAGTTTCTTCGCTGTAGGATGTTTGCTATATATTTTTCTCTCTCCTTCGTTGAAACTTTCCAGTTGTCTGCGCATAATGTACCAAACGTTTTCGGATATTTTGTACAGAGACAGACAACGAATTTTGTTCCTGTTTATGGGGTTTGGCGCGATCTTCTTAGCCAGTACGTTCCTCAGTTTGTCGACACTGTATTCGATTTTGGACTGTAACAGTCTACTTCGTTCTTGTGCACGTTGCCGTTCTTCTTCCGCGCGACGTGTCTCTTCCTCTGAACGCTGTCGTTCTTCTTCCGTTCGTTGTCTTTCTTCCTCTGCGCGACGTCTCTCTTCTTCGTTAGTTTCTTGAATAGTTTTTATCATAGATTGTAAATTACCCATTTGTGTTGTTAACAAATTATTTTGCATACTAATTAACTCCTTCAAACGTTCCTCTTACAATTTTTCATATTGTCTATATTTCATTACAATTTCTTTCATAATGGCATATAATTCACGCAATTCAACAGCTTTAGGGGTTCTCATTTGCATCAACAAAGAAGCGAAATCTATTCCATTTAACACATAATATTTTTTCTGTGCATTATCTTCATCTTGGACTTCGTAATATTCGATGTAATCGTTTTTCTTTAACCATTTGGTAATTCTGGGTTTTTCATTTTTATATTTACCTGTATATCCGAGCCAATTCAATACATCGTCTGTAATTTTTATTTTATCCTGTATGATGCAGTTCCAGAAAAATCTATTTTTCGTATCGTTTTCAACGTCGATACCGAATTGCAAACAGACCTGATACACCGACAATTTACCTACATTACGTGAAATCAGTTCTTCCGGCGCTCGACTTTGTACACGGAGTACGAGTTCCCTGTTATTGTGTGCTACCATGACGGATGCCTAGTACATACTAATACGTTCGCACCAACCTGTTGGTCTAGCGCGCGCTATGTCGAGCCCTACAAGGTCATTCTCCCCAACAGGTTGGTGCGAACGTACGGGGGGAGGGGATAATAATAAGACGTTTCCTCCTCCAAGGTTATGGGTATTAAGAAAATAAAATACATGAAAATTGATTACATTTTTTTTTAATATGAAATTAAAGTCAAAGTACTGTAAATCCTAAGAATAAATAACATTAATTGAATCGACTCAGTATATACCTAGTTCAAGTGGATGACTCTTATTTTACTGTCAGGTGGAATTTTCTTTTCATACAGAGATATTGTTGGCTAACACGTGGGCGTTGTTTTCTTCGTTTATGGCTCGCTCGAACGTTGTGATCATTTCTTCGTCGGTGACGACTGTAGTGTCGTTCGTGTCGGCCGGTTTGATGACATTACCGCGAGCGTCCCATCTCAGGCAATTACGATACTGTTTTTTAACTATATTTCCAATATCCACAGCGTGAGCGACGTCTTCCCATGCGCGTAGTTTCTTCGCTGTAGGATGTTTGCGATATATTTTTCTCTCTCCTTCGTTGAAACTTTCCAGTTGTCTGCGCATAATATACCAAACGTTTTCGGATATTTTGTACAGAGACAGACAACGAATTTTGTTCCTGTTTATGGGGTTTGGCGCGATCTTCTTAGCCAGTACGTTCCTCAGTTTGTCGACACTGTATTCGATTTTGGACTGTAACAGTCTACTACGTTCTTCCGCACGTTGCCGTTCTTCTTCCGCGCGACGTCTCTCTTCCTCTGCACGCTGTCGTTCTTCTTCCGTTCGTTGTCTTTCTTCCTCTGCGCGACGTCTCTCTTCTTCGTTAGTTTCTTGAATAGTTTTTATCATAGATTGTAAATTACCCATTTGTGTTGTTAACAAATTATTTTGCATACTAATTAACTCCTTCAAACGTTCCTCGTACAATTTTTCATATTGTCTATATTTCATTACAATTTCTTTCATAATGGCATATAATTCACGCAATTCAACAGCTTTAGGGGTTCTCATTTGCATCAACAAAGAAGCGAAATCTATTCCATTTAACACATAATATTTTTTCTGTGCATTATCTTCATCTTGGACTTCGTAATATTCGATGTAATCGTTTTTCTTTAACCATTTGGTAATTCTGGGTTTTTCATTTTTATATTTACCTGTATATCCGAGCCAATTCAATACATCGTCTGTAATTTTTATTTTATCCTGTATGATGCAGTTCCAGAAAAATCTATTTCCCGTATCGTTTTCAATGTCGATACCGAATTGCAAACAGATCTGATACACCGACAATTTACCTACATTACGTGAAATCAGTTCTTCTGGCGCTAGACTTTGTACACGGAGTACGAGTTCCCTGTTATTGTGTGCTACCATGACGTTCGCACCAAACTGTTGGTCTAGCGCGCGCTATGTGGAGCCCTACAAAGTCATTCTGCCCAACAGGTTGGTGCGAACGTACGGGGGGAGGGGATAATAATAAGACGTTTCCCCCTCCAAGGTTACGGGTATTAAGAAAATAAAATACATGAAAATTGATTAGATATTTTTTTAATAAAAAAAAATCACATACATGCAATGCATACATAATTGTGCGTTGATAGGCGGAGGCGTGGCGGCGGTATGTTCGCCGTTCGCGGTTCACCGTCCGGCGGTGGCCTGACGGTGTCCTGGTCGCCGCCCGGAGTGGTGGGGTCTGCGTCCACGTTGTCGAGTGGAAGATGATTGGTGTGGTCGGCCATGTTGGAAAAGTGGCGAGGTTGTCAAGTAGTGTAAGAATGTGCTGGTTAAGCGTCGGTCAAGTTGCCAACTCTTGCATGTGTTATAGTGTACGGGTTTGGATATGAAAGCGGTTTTTCCGGACGTGCGTCCATGTTGGAAAAGCGTCGATGTTGTCGACTCGTGCGTGTGCTGGTTAAGCGTCGGCCACGTTGTCAACTCGTGCATATGTTATAGTGTACGGGTTTGGATATGTACGCCGTGGTGTATTGCCAACTTGTGAACTGTGTTATTTTCCATGAGTGATATGTGTTTTATATAAGTGAATTGACGTTTAATTATGCAGTGCATATCATGTGTGTTTCTTACAACAATTGTACACGACACTATACTTTTTTACGTTCGTGCGATAGAAATTACATATCAATAAGAATATAGTATATGTTGACGGGTGGCGCTAACTGTGTTATTCGTACGTTCCCGACCATTAGGTTAGAGTTCGTATCCTTCGGTATGATCTTCGCGTCCACGTATACTTTGGTCGCAGCGTCTCTCGCACGAATTGGATTTCTCAGAGACTGTATGCGATGGTCCTGCGCGTCGACGACAGGGCTGTTCTTCTTGTTCGGTACTGTCGTGAAACGCAAGCACGTGTAGTCTACGTATTGCTTGTTGACAGCGTCCCAATATCGACGGGAGCGGCGACGGTGACGAGCTTACAACCTTTCATGTCTATTCCTTGCCTCGAATCGTTGACCAGACAGTGGTCACGCACAAACCGCAGTGGAACGGCATCGTTACCGTCGTGCGGTTCGTCCAAGTTGTGTATTTCTTTTTCCCGCTACATCGAAGTGTGCGTCCTCGGTCATCGCGATACCGATATCCTACCGCAGACTGTGTCGCATCTTTCTTCGCGCTCTAACAGCGCTCTGGTGTCTGCCGAAGTTGTCAACGCTCATCTCGTGAATGAAGCGCGTGGACCGCTATGCACGATATTTTATACGATGATGTTGGCTTCACGTAGTTCTTCCACTATGGAAACGATTTCGTTCGTGTGTCCACCGTTTCGGGCGCGTTGTGACGCTATCAACAGTCGCAATCTGTCCACCAGTTCGTTCGGATCGTCCCAGTGCACGTAATCGATTTTGTCTTTTTTTCTCGAGAGCATCATATACGTTCTGTCGGTATTATTATGTCCGTGTCCTGTACGTTTCGGTGGGAACAACCTTGATATTATCTGTTTATACTTTACACCTCTGTTTGTGTTTACCTGCGCGTTCACTAAATAATGATGCTTGTGCGCGTTGGTATCACGTAGTATATCTTTGTACGCATTCAGATCCATCTCGTTGTAAACGTTCTCTTTAGGGTGCTTCATGAACATGAGTTCGTATAGACCCGGTGTACCTTTTTAACGTTTACCGTTGATAAAGATTGAATCGTCTGTTTCGATTTCCAACGGTGAATCACCGATCATCCATTTTCCGCTTTCGTGTCTTACACCGTACGTATAATCCATCAAACGATCGCGTTCAGCCGACACGATCATACGCATGTACTTATTCGCTAACGATTCACTGTCGTATTTTTCCTGAAAATATCTACGCGCTTCTCGCCTCCCTTCCGGTGTGTCTAACATTTTTTCGATGTTGAGACTAGGATCGTCCTCGTCGTCCTCGTCCGAAGTTTCACCTATCACAGAAGTTTTCAGGAAACGTGGTGTCAACTGCTGTTGCGGTGACGGACGGAGCGGTGTCCCTACATCGATATTGCTACTACTTGAACCCATCAGATCCTCCTCCTCTTCTTCCTCCTCCTCCTCGCCACGTTTCATCTTTTTCGCACTCGTAGGCTTTTCATTTGTTGTTTTACGTTTTTTTTCAACCAACGCTTGCGAAATAATTTGTAACGGTTCGAGAATCGGTTTGTAACTTTTGGTTAACGTTTCTTCCTCTTCACGGATCACATGTTTTAACGCACGGTATTTCTTACGTATGTCATTGCTGATAGTGTCGATATCACGGGCTAGTTGTTTCTTCTTTTCGTCCATCTTGATAAACGGCAGTACACTGAATAACGTCGGTGACTCGAGACATCTGTATTTACCTGAACGATCGACGACTGTTTTAGTTAACGGTAAACAGCTGTTAAGTGCATTTATGCGAACAGTCTACAACTGTTTTTGCAGGACATGCGTATTTACCAGAACGGTCGACGACTGTTTTAGTTAACAGTGAACAGCTTTTACGTGCATTTATGCGAACAGTATACAGCTATTTTTCCAGGACATGTGTATTTACCCGAACGGTCGACGCCTGTTTTTGTTAACAGTGAACAGCTGTTACGTGCATTTATGCAAACAGTCTACAGCTGTTTTTCCAGGACATGTGTATTTACCCGAACGTTCGACGACTGTTTCAGTTAACAGTGAACAGCTGTTACGAGCATTTATGCGAACAGTCTACAACTGTTTTTTATTTTACCCAAACGCTCAAAGACTGGGTTAGTTAACAGTGAACAGCTGTTACGTGCAATTATGCGGACAGTCTACGAGAGTTTCTTTATTTTTCTGAGACACTTATATTTACCTGAACGCTTGTCTACTGTTTTAGTTAACGGTGAACAGTTGTTACGTGCGAACAGCCCACAACTTTTTTTTTCTAACCGTTAGGCGCGACTACTCATTTCCCGCCCGGTGTACGTCGGCTTCACAGTAATCGATGTCAGTAAACTGATAATGTACGATTTTCATTATCGGTACGCTGTCGCCAAGTACGGTCGACGATTCACATTACTAATGACTGACACGAACAGTTTGTTTTACAGCATACAGACTGACGACGTGTACGAGTATATGAAAGAGGATCTCCACCTTTTTGACACGTCGTACTATCCTGTGGATCATCTTTCTCATTGCGACGACAACAAAAAAGTCGTGGTGAAGTTCAAGGATGAGACCAATGGGAAACCCATCAGGGAATTTGTCGGACTCAGAGCAAAATGTTACTCGCTCCTATTGTCCGACTGCACCGACATAAAGGTGGCAAAAGGTGTACCAAGGACAGCAATAAAAAAAAGATTACGTCATCGATTGTACAGCGAGTGTCTTTTCGTCAGTCGTACGGTTTTCACCTTTGCCGAGTGTATACGAACCGATCGTCATAAGCTGTACACGCAACGTGTAACAAAACTTTCCCTGTCACCTTATGACGATAAGAGGTAAGTAACTGGACGACGGCGTAACTACACTCGCGTACGGACACTTCGGAACACGTAAACGTGCGCTATCGGACGACGCTGCTGGTCCTAACGCGAAGAGACAGAGGTACACGGACCAAAAACTAACGGCAAGAATAAACTCGTATTTCATGTATGCTATTTACCTAATTATTTTACAACTTTAATTACGTTTTACAGAATGAACAACAAAGTGAATAAACGTCTGTCAGAGGAGCAACGACGAGTACGACGGTAAATACAATATTTTTTCTTTATTTAATGTGTACAAACAGAATATTCCATTCGACTGACTTACTGTTTTTTTTTTATAGTTAGCAACGGTTACGTCGTGCTCTGCTGGGGAGCACATCTCCTCAACCCGGCTCGAGTCGGTAAGTCCGTTTTCATTAACAATCTCTTGTAGTAATCCGTTTACGTCTGTTTTTAAATTTGTACTTTTTTCCAGCGATGTCGATCATACTGACTACGATGACGACGACGACGTCGAAACCCTCAGCGGGTTCGTGGGAGATGAGGATGAATTGGGATACAATATCGATTTCCTCGAAGCAGAAGATGATGATGATGAGGAGGAGGAAATATACACCCTCATCGTCATCGACGATTTCCATCTTCGAGGACAGTATGTAAGTCTTCTTCTTATGCGTACATATTTTTCTTTTTCCACGTCTGTGTACGTTTTTTATGTCTTTTTTTTGTCCTCAGTGACATTCACCCGTGCGCACGTCCTCTGCTGCCGCAGCCACAACCGCAGTTGATACGCCATCTGCCGCAGCATCCTCATCCTCAACCGCAACCTCAGCCGCAAAAGCCGCAGCCTCAGCCTCAACCGCAGCCTCATCCACAACAGTAGCACCTTCTGCCGCAGCAGCAACAACGAGATCCCCGTTTGAGACCCCCTCCAGAACCCGCACCGGTCTTCTTTGACATTTTGGAAACCATAGAACCACGGATGGACGGTGAGCCAAACACGATGAGGCTCCTTCTGCGAAGGAACCTACCGACGTGGTGTTGGCACCGAGGAGAACTCTGTCCCGTCCAGGGTATAGTGCCCCATACCTCGTATAGTATATGTATGGAGGATTACACCGACGGACAGAGGCTCCTCGGTTTTGCGTGTGGACACGCCTATCACTATCGTTGCATCCTGAGTTGGCTCCAGACGGTGGTGTTGGAGGGGGCACTGCCTAGATGTCCGCATTATCGTCTATACGCATTCGGCAAGACGACACTGACGTTATATGAGCGTATGCATATTTGAAGTATGTTATAGTGCTCATAAACGTTATTCTAATCCATCCTACTCGTACTAACCATACAGCACTAATATAGTTTCTATTTTTTCTGTTACAGATGGCTGTGCACAACAACAACAACAACAACAACAACAATCTACTAGAATTGTTTACATTGTATATATTTGATATGTATCGTTTTATTGTATATATTTGTTTCCATTTTTTCTTGCAATGTATATATCTGTTCTATGTATATATATTATTTGATAAGTATCTTTTAATTGTATATATTTGTTTCCATTTTTTTGCAATGTATATATTTGTTGTATGTATATATAAATTATTGTATTTATTTTCTTACAATACACATGTAAGTTTTTCATTGCTTTAGTGTTTATTTTCATCTATTCTTTTCCCTGCATGATATGTGTTACACATATTTTTTCCAAGCATAATGTGTGTTACAAAATTTTTACAAGTCAAGTGATTTTCATTTATACACAATGGACCAAATCAAAGAGAGAAGAGAGTTTCTTACGAGATATGCAGAAGACGTTCCACTATTTTTTTACTACGTCTGCCCGACAGATATTACATACCCATCAGATTTTTTTACTACGTCTGCCCGACAGGTATTACATACCATCAAAATAATATAAATGGTAATTATTTCCTATGCATTATGTGTGTCAGACACTTTTTACAAGTGAAGTGGTTTTCACTTATGCAGTGCATACACACGGTGTGCATGTCATGTGAATTTCTTACAACAGATGCAGATGACACTACACCTTTCTTTTAATACATCCTGCGATAGAAATTACATATCAATCAGAATATTATATATGGTAATTCTTATCTTCCGTGCATTATGTATATATTTTCCATGCACGGATGTGTGATATACAATTTATACAAGTGAATTGGTTTTCAATTATGCGTCGAGGGAAAAATTTAATATCACCTCGACGACAGATGTTGTAAAAGCTCTTTCGTCGGTTTTCAAAAGAATATGTGTACACGTCCATATCTGAAGCAAGAATGTTAGTTTGTCATGCATTTGGATTTTGTGGGAATCGTTGTATGATACCTGTTCATCAGTACGGAACAGCCGACACCGTTCGTCGAGAAGGACATAGCAAAACTGCAACGTCCGTTGTGTGGAATTATTTTCAATGTTTCATTGTCCAAACGTCCGTAGCGAGAATGTTTCAGATCGAAATACTGCCACCACCTCGACGACGGATGTTGTGTAAATACTTTCCTTTGTAAAACATTTTATACTTTTATAAAGATTTGTTGAGCACATACTTCTCCAATTGTCATAGTTATTCGAGTTGGTAAACACGTGTAAATATTCTGACGGTTTACCGTATAGAAAATTGGGAAAATTTATTGTTTCCTCTTTTATTAGTGTTTTTTGAATAATCCATCCAATTTTGGTGTCCTTCATCAGTTGGAATTCTAAATTGTTTTGCATAATTTTTTCGTAGTGTATACTCAACTTTTGCTAAAGTGCTCACATTGACATCGGCAAATTTATATTTTTTACTAAGTGGTAAAAATTACAGAATTCTTTTTGTATTTTATAGTGTGATGTGCACAATTCGTAGGTCGTTAATTTTGAACATCTTTGTCCGTTACCCATGTTTAGAGTTTCGCATTCTTTGTATTTTTCTTTTAGTAGAAACATTCTAATGAAATTATTCCATTTTCTTATGAACGCTCTTTTGAATCGCTTACTCATTGGCACCCTAAAACATATTTATCAAAAATTGTATACAATTGTATTTTGTAATTGTCATTACTGTGTGCGTTTACATATTTGTCATAGTGCACTTGTTTATTTTAACTTGTAATTAGTTTTCCTTAGACAACTGGTTTATCGTGGAGAAAAGGATAGAGCTTACATAGTAGATATTGTAGAGTAGGACCGAATGGACATCTTCAATTATCATGTATAATTTTCATTGCACATACACATAATTGTCGTTATCTGCGCGTACGATTACATATTTATATTAACTTGTACTTAGTTGTATTTCATTTAATTTCTTTTAATTATACATAATATATTTTAACTTATAATATAATGTGCTTAAACATATTTCATTTGATTTAATTGTAATCAATTGTCAATGTGCTTATATCTAGATAATAAAACAAGGCTTACGTGGTGTACATTTTAGAGTAAGCCCGGATAGACATCTTCAAAATTAACAAATATATTTGTACATATAATACTTATCTTCTATGCACAAATGCGTGATATTCAATTTTTACAAGTGAATTGATTTTCAATTTTGCACCGAAGGACCGAGTCATCGTGAGTTTCGCACTGATGATGTGCACATTTTTTATTTTTATAATATATACTTACCACAAGGGCACACACATTCGAATTTACAGTTCACAAGTTGGCAACAATGCAATACACCTCACTCAGTCTCTTCACATCGACGATATCCGGACGACGGCGGCGGCGGTGTATATATCTAAACCCGTACACTATAACGCATGCACGAGTTGACAACATGGACGACGCTAAACCAGCACACATGCACAAGTTGGCAACGTCGACGCTTTTCCAACATGGTCACCGTTCCGGAAAAAGCTGTGTATATCCAAACACGTACACTATATATACTTACCACAAAGGCACACACATTCGAATTTACAGTTCACAAGTTGGTAACAATGCAATACATGTCTCCTCACATCGACAATATCCGGACGGCGGCGGCGTACATATCTAAACCCATACACTAAAAAACATGCACGAGTTGACAACATGGACGACGCTAAACCAGCACACATGCACAAGTTGGCAACGTCGACGCTTTTCCAACATGGTCACCGTTCCGGAAAAAGCTGTGTATATCCAAACACGTACACTATATATACTTACCACAAAGGCACACACATTCGAATTTACAGTTCACAAGTTGGTAACAATGCAATACATGTCTCCTCACATCGACGATATCCGGACGGCGGCGGCGTACATATCTAAACCCATACACTAAAACACATGCACGAGTTGACAACGTGACCGACGCTAAACCAGCACACATGCACAAGTTGGCAACGTCGACGCTTTTCCAACATGGTCACGGTTCCGGAAAAAGCTGTATATATCAAAACCCGTACACTATAACACATGCACGAGTTGGCAACCTGGCTGACCCTTAACCAGCACACTCTTACACAACCCGACAACCTCACCACTTTTTCAACATGGACGACGACCCCACCAATCCTGGCGATGATCAAGCCACGAGGATGATCAACGACGAGATAGCAGTTATACTTGACTTTCACTGTTTAGTTGACGACGATGGAAACGAACTCATCAAAGAACTAGCCATTATGGATATCACCGCATTTACCAGCAGGCATTGGATATTTGCATCTCCAGTAAACACGATCGTTTCGAATCACAAACACATGAGGACAAACCGTTGGTTAACGGAGCATTATCATAGATTAGAGTGGACGGACGGGGACACATCGTACGAACATCTTGTGTCGATATTAATAAAGTACACGTTTCCTTTTAACTATGTGTTCGTAAAAGGATTACAGAAAAAAAGATTTCTGGAGAAGTGTATTGTACATTTCAATATTATAAATTTAGAAGATTTCAGTTGTCCTAAACTCGAAGAATTACGTTCAATACACGGAACAGCCTGTCTCGTGCACCGCTTATTTCCGGAAATATATACAAATCAAAGAGTACACGCTTTACGCGAGTGGGTTGTATCGGATTTTAGACTAATCAATAGGTTTCTGGTAAATTACTAATTGCATACATTGTTGTTTTTATTTAGCATCATAAAAATATCACTTGTTGCCTTTCTGTCAATTACATCATCCTGTCTACATGCATAAAACAATTAGCACCATCGACTTATTCCCACACGTTTGAGTGTAGTCGATGATATCACCTTGTCTAAAAAAAAATTAAAAAAAATAAGAGAGTCGTCTCCCCCCTCCCCCCACCTACCCGCTGAACATAGCGAGAGAAAGCAGCTTGCATCCTGTTTACACGGTTAAAAATACCCGCTTACTGTACGTTGAGTAGATCCCACTCTCCGGTTTCCCCCTCCTCAACTACCTACCTATTTTATACCGCTACAAACTAGTGTTATTCATTCAGACCTTGACAGACGCGCAAGCGAAATTCTTCATTGTAAAATGGCATAATTCGTTGCGAAGTTTGCTACCATTAGAGCGATTGAATATAAAAAAATTAAGGAATTAATAATTGGTGTTAAATATTCAATAGCAGAATTACAAAATATAGACGTGAAGTGCGGGAAGGTCGTACTCGCCACTATCCAGGACTACAAGGACCCAAAATTGAAATATCACGTAAATCTACTTAAGAGATACGCAAGCGTTTTCGATGATGAAGAATTAAAAAATTTAGCACCATATTCACTTCAACTGGTTTATCGTGGAGAAAAAGATAGGGCTTACGTGGTAGACATTTTAGAGTAATACCGAATGGGCACCTTCATTTATCATGTATAATTGTCATTGGACACACACACACACAATTATCATTGCCTGTAAGTACGATTACATGTGTATTTCATTTGATTTAGTTGTACACAATTGTCATTGTGCTTATGTTTATTGTATTGTGTAATTGTCACAGTAATTGTCACTACTGTGTGCGTTTACATAATATTTATTTTCCTTATACATATTTCATTTTGATTTAATTGTACACATTTGTCATAGTGCACTTGTTTATTTTAACTTGTATTTAGTTTACTTAGATGTATTTCGTGTACATATTATGTATTTTGTAATTGTCACTACTGTGTGGTTTATATATTATGTATTTTAAATTGTAATATATTTTTATTACATGTATTTTAATTGTTTTTAATTAAACGGTATTGCTTTAACATTTTTATTGTATTTAATTTCAAAAGTCCTTCTAATATATTTTATCTGTACTTTAACATATATTTTTTGTTTGTTTAAATTATATATATAAATTTTTCTTTTAACTGTTTATTTTCAACTATCCTTTTTCCATACATGATGCGTCCTGCATAATCTTTACAAGTGAAGTGTCAATCAGAATATTATGTATATAGTAATACTTATCTACTATGCACAAATGTGTGATATTCAATTTTTACAAGTGAATTGATTTCAATTATGCACCGAAGGACCGAGTCATCGAGAGTTTCGCAGTGATGATGTGCACATTTTTTTATTTTTACAATATATACTTACCACAAACACACGCATTCGAATTTACACAGTTCACATGTTGACAACAATGCAATACACGTCACTCAGTCTCTTCGCATCAACGATATCTGGACGGTGGCGGCGTACATATCTAAACCCGTACACTATAACACTTGCACGAGTTGACAACATGGACGACGCTAAAACAGCACACATGCACAAGTTGGCAATCGCGCTTTTATCTTCTATGCACAAATGTGTGATATTTAATTTTTACAAGTGAATTGATTTTTAACTGCAACGATATCCGAACGGCGGCGGTGGCGGTGTACATATACAAACCCGTACACTATAACACACGGACGAGTTGACAACGTCGATAAACCAGCACAAGTTGGCAACGCCGACGACGCTTTTCCAACATGGCCGCACTTCCGGAAAAACCCCTTACATATACAACCCCATACACTATAACACATGCACGGTTTTTACTTACCACTGACACACAGACCAATCCTCGACGACGAACCGGATCACCGCGTAACCCGTTATGTGACACACAGACCAATCCTCGACGACGAACCGGATCACCGCGTGACCCGGCGAACGGCACCGACCGGATCACGACGCAGCCTCACGAACCAGTTCGCCGTTCGCCGTTCGCCATTCGCCGTCGGCGGCGGACGGCGTCCGACAGCAGATCAACCGGACGGCGGCCGGCGAACGGCGAACGGCGAACCGGATCACTACACGGGCTCGCGATACAGTTCGCCACGACACACAGACACGCCGTTGCCATCGCCATCGACCATCGCCCGCAGCGACGTTCATATACAAAACCCGTACACTATAACACACGCAAGAGTCGACTACGGCGATTAACCAGCACGAGTCGGCAACGCCGACCACGACGATTTTACAACATGGCCGACCGGAAAAACTCCTTGCATATACAAACCCGTACACTATAACACATGCACGAAGCGGCAACGTCGACGACGTATACACCAACCAACGCACACATAACCCCACTTTATACTCACCGCCCACAACATGACCGAAAGCCGACTACCAGATTTTTACCCCCACCACATAGATTTTTGAATTTCCCGCCATATGACGTCACATCCGGGGTAGAACTGTCAGTTTTACCCTACTTGTGTCTAAACCGAACTTCTGGCAGCAAAGATCGATTGATGAAAACGAAGGTGCTGCGATTTTGTTGCCATTTCAACGGATTTTTTTTTAGTAACTTCAAAAGTAAAATAGCGCAAGTAAGGTGTTAAATACGAGTCGCAGAAAGCTTAATAACACAGCCAAACGATCGCTTGTGTGGTGAAATGAGCAGTTTTATGAGCGGCAGTAAACACTACCCTGCCCTTTGACAATTTCAACTACGAAGTTCGTAGAAAAATAATGGGTTGTATATCAACTAGAGTATGATGTGGTAACATGGAGGGGCATATAACGCTCATACAAGAACACAATAAAGATATCAACATTGGAAACCCAACAAAGGTTGTAGTAGACGCTGGTGTTACGATGCTACATGATGTGTAAAACATTGGGGTAGTTAATATTTAAGCCACAAATAAAGACTTGGAGAGAGGAAAAGAACAGGGGGCGAGAAAAATGAAGCACCAGCAGTCGTTAGCATTATCTGGGTTTAAAGTGTATCCGCTGTTGCGTCATTACTTCAAGATGATCCACCGCATTACGAGTATATCGCTGAGGATGGGGGAACCGTCCAAAGCACAGCCTCCGACGTGAGCGTTTACTTTCAGCTGTGCAACAACACTGCCGCACTTGCAGTTTCGTCGAAGCAAGCGCAAAACACGTTATAAGACCCAGAGCCGCTAACAAGGTAGTCAAACAACGATACAACAAACCATATCAGTTTATCAACCATACCACCTTTATAACATTACAGAAAATAATTATCAACAATTTCAACATCTCATGTAAGAGGAAATATTCGTTTTGTTACTTTCTTTTGCTATTAAAAGTTCAAAGAAGTACAGCATGAACGCTCGTAATACGTCCAACAGCATAAACAATAGACATTGTTAAGTGAATACGTTTTAACAAAATCGACTCTGAATATAAATTAAATGTTGTACACATAATATACTAGTCTGTAAATTAAGTAATGAAACTAATTCAGTAAAACCTTTTATTTACAATCTAACTACATCTGGATTCTATCGCCTTCAAAATAGTTTCCTTGGGAAGCCACACAGTGCTTTAGACTGGTGTTCCATTCTTCATAGCAGTGCTGGAACTCAGAAACTGGAATCTCCTTCAACTGGTCGGTTAAATTTTTTTAAATATTGTCTATCGTCTCAAAATGGTGTCCTTTGAAATGGTGTTTTTCATTCCCGGGAAGAGAAAGTAGTCACAGGAACTCAAGTCAGGTGAGTAAAGGTTCTGAGGAATAACAGGAATATTGTTACGACGGTCTAATCGATCGTCGTAGGTACACTGAAAACAAAATACAAGACACCAATTAAGTCACTAATTACCAGCTTTAATTTTCACAGTTAAACAGTTCGTAATTAACAACACAGTCTCGTACAACAAACAAATAAAAATTGTTCACACGCAAAAAAAATGTCCAATAATATTAAACACAATTGTATTACAATTATCACGCCCGATTATTAAACACTTCACTAATAACCACTTGAACGCACACAGTAATTTCCCCCGATAATAACTCTCGAACCGCACTGTAATTTATCGCGACTAATACTGAACTGAACGTTGTTGAGTACAGGTATTTATAGCCCGCCAAAAATCTAGACGATTCCACATACTACGTATTACCTCCAAACTATGACGTAATTGCTTGCGCCCTTGACACAGTGAGAGCGGCCGCGCCAATTCTCGCACCGTCTAGCAGATGCGTCGACAAGCACGTATGCCACGCACATTAGACCGAGATTCTTCTGGCACCTTGGACAAACACGTAGATTGTTCTGTGATGTCGTAACACTGCCCCCTCCTTAAGCCTGTTCGTCCCGATGACTATGACATCGTCTAAATAAACAAGGCAAGTTTTCCATGTCAGGCCTCGGAGTACCAGGTCCATCAATCTTTCAAATGTTGCCGGTGCATTACAGAGTCAAAATGGCATGACATTAAATTGGAATAAGCCACTTGGGGTCGACAAAGCGGTCTTTTCCTTGTCTTCCTGATGAAGACCCACTTGCCAATATCCACTCTTCAGGTCCAATGTGGAAAACCACTGTGCTCCGGACAACGTGTCGAGTGTATCGTCAACGCGAGGTAATGGATAGCAGTCTTTCTTTGTGACGACGTCATTTAACCTCCAGTAGTACGTAGAAACGCAATCCACCATTCGTCTTTGCTACCAGCACTACAGGAGAAGACCATGCACTTGACGAAGGTTCGATTACTCCCTCTGTCAACCTGTCCTGTACTAACCGAGACATTTCCTTTTGCTTAGATAATGGAGGCCTTCGAGGAGGTTGGCGTATCGGTATTGTATCCCCGGTGTTGATGCGATGTTGCACAAGAGATGTTCTTCCGAGTGACTGTCCCCGAACTGCAAAACAATCTTTGAATTCATGTCAAAACTGTCCGAGTTCTTTTACCTGCTATGGCTTTATATAGGCCCCGGAGAGGTGCAGTACAGCTTTGCCTCCTTACTGCATGCCAGCGGATTAATGCTTATCTCAAGTGTTCTTGTAACTCACTAGAACACGTAGTTGACTGACGCAACAGCTGCCAAACTGCCAACTTGATGTTGACTTCTTCCTCCACAGATATTTGAAGATCTGCTTTGTTAACCTATTGTCGTCCATTCTACGTAAATGTCCAAATAGTCTTCATTTCCTCATTGTATCTGTTATATTTTCTATACTTTGATATATTTCGGGGGCGTAATATTTTTCTAATAATTCGTCTTTCCAATATTTCTAGTTTGTCTAAAGTATAATTCAATGCTAGACATTCACTTGCATATAGGCATTCTGGCTTCACTACTGTACTGTAGTTTGCGCATTTTTAGATATGCACTTTTTATTGTAAATATATTTAATTATACTATATGCCCTTTCCATCTTATGAATCCTTTCTTCTATAGCAGATTTTTCTAAAACATTCTTTTGAATTATTTCTCCTAGATACTTGAATTTTTGAACCCTCTCTATTCGACCAATATCTGTTACCAGGAATTTTGGCGCATTTTTAATGTTCGTGAGAAATTTGTTTTTTTGTCTGCAGAAATTCTTAAGCCTGTTCCACTGGCTATGTCCTCTAAAAAATTAACTTGTGTTACTGCAGATGTCAGAAGTTCAGAAAGTATAGCAAAGTCATCTGCGAATGCCAAACAGTTTATTTCAATACGTGTTTAAAATATTTATTATTACAGGGATTCAAAGTTTAACTTCAAATTTAATAATGACTGTAGCTTTAGATGTTCAATGACTAGAACTGTTCAGCGAGTAGACATATCTGTTCACAGGATGACACGTCAGAAATCATGCAACATCTCTCGCACTGATTTTGCTACTCAAGCTAATAGTGATACCATACAGCTTGTAACTTATCTAAACATACAAATTACGTGGCTAATTAAATAAAAACGATTCATAATTGCTACGTTGAGATGAACGACAACAAACGTGTCTACGTGACGCTTCTCACGCGGTAACGCTCGCGATTGTTCCAGACACGTTTTGCAGAAGTTTGTTGATTATTCTGCCTGCATTCGGTCTGCGCATTGTGTACACAGTCGGACACTGACAGGCTTTTCAAATTATTATAGTGCCTGTAACTGCGCAATTTATTTTCTACGCGTCGGCCGGAATAGTATAGATTATTCTAGAACGTCTGCGGGGTATAAATATAAGCGCTGGAGGCCGACAATCTTCAGTTTGGTGCTAACGATACTGCAGTGCGTTTTGGAGTGATTGTTATTGTGACCTGCAATTATTATTGTTATCACTTGGTGTGACGCTGTTAAAGAGGTGACATTTTTTATTGTTTGTTGAACAATCGTGGGTTAAACTGTAGGACATGAGTGTCTTTGTTCAAGTGTAATTAAAGTTTTTATTAGTTACGTCATTCGGTGCCAGTTATTCTGTTTTCACTGTACAACACAATGATCCGTACCACCTTTGTTGTAATAGATATACTAAATTTAAAAAACTACAGAACATTAAGTTTGTAATTAGTTTTTTTATCATAAAAAAGGCTTCTGTTTTCGGTGAATGCGTATTTCTCTCGCCTACATATGGAGTCTGTCCAGATTCAAAAGATGCATCTATTGCAATAAATCGGCAGGGTGAGTCCCTCTCATTGAGTGCTCTTTGGACGCGAGTTGTGCCGAACCAATAAACATTTGGCGTTCTTCTGGTTGGCTAGTTGTGTAAGACAATAACTTTGTGCCGACTCCAAAAGTTTATAAATATGGGTGTCCTATTCACAGCCACAGCCACAGTTCAGTGGTCACTCATGCAAAACCTTCGTCAGTGTTTTGTAGCTTTTTGCATTGAAGATGGCCGTCAAAACGTTTGCAACAAACAGCTTTGGACCATGACCTTACAGCCCGGCAAGCCCAAATTCTCATAACATTAAGTTTGTAGGTTCAAAATATTTATTTTCTATTTTAAGCTTAATATTTGTTATTAAATTCTCATCTACCACTGTTGCTTGTTCATCCAAATATCTTTCTCAGTTTCTCTTTCTCTCAATATAGTCTGAATTTCTTCTATCCAGGTGATAGGTGGTCATCCTCTTTTCCTTCTTCCTGGTGGGGTCCATTTCATAACTCTCCTTGGCAATCTTGTGTGCTATTTATGATTTAATTTATATGAAAGTCTACCATTCTGTTGCACACTTTTATGTTGCATTTCTTTGGAGACTTCACCTGGTTTCTTTTTTTGGGGGGCAACTGTACAGTTTACTTACAGTTTTAGTCTTATAAGAAAATGCAGGGGATCTTCATTGGATGGAAGAATTCAGTACTACAACATCAAAGGGTGAGACATCAAAAAAACAGGAAATCATTTTTGGACAAATTTTCTTATTCTTGGAACCCATAAACGTATACTGCTATGCAAGCAAATATACAGAATGTTACAAAAACTCAAAACATTACATAAATGGATTAAAAAATTCATTTTGTATACTTAATTTATTACGTAATTAATATACCTGTTCTACCTACGGTTTAATACACGATGGTTTACGCAACATGTAGTGCGCATGCTTGTGTCACATTCCTATATAGATTTCGTCTAGAACGTGTCCCTTATGGGAAAACAAAACAATCTAGACTTTGCTTGTTATGGTGTATATTCTCAACATTTTGATTACAAGTGCTACAGATAAATTTATACCGTAATTAATTGTGAGAAAACCTTTGCAACTCAACTATAGAGACAAAACAATCTGGAGAAATTTGTTTCCTTAATTAACAGAATGATTAATTTCAAACTGACAAAACAACATTACGTAACAATAATAACAACAATGGTAACAACAGAAGGCATGGTAATGCAACAGGTTGCATAGGTTTGTAAAACACACAAGTGAACGCAGATTTAAAAGACCAGTAGGACTTTATGTCTTTACAATATCACAGCTTCATATAAACAACTCACCATTAACATTGTTAAACATGTACTACCACTAAGAGTATCTTATTTAAAAATATATCCGTTCTTATAATAACAGAACAGGAGTCTTTTTTTATTCTGTTATGACTACATCGTAATTACCAGACATCTTATCACAAACTCCACTGTATCAAAAATTTCTTATTCATTTTATACTGGGCCTTACGTATTCACGTAAATAAAATGTTAATTGTCACACATTATTAACACAAGTGTTTTTGGTAAACACAATTAATTAATTATTTTGGAATTACCGGCGGCATCAATGAAAATTATATAATGTAAAAACAGAGAGAAGGGTTTTAAGGTCAAATTCTGTGAAATGAGGGGAGACAATGGATGTCAAGGACAAGAGGGTTGTCGTTAATGGTCAAACAAAGTTGTGAGTGGACTCGACAGAATTAGACTTAATTATGTTAAGGGTGCCGCCGGCTCAACCCCCGCCCCCAATACAGACACACACAGTGGCACCCCGACACAGTGTGCAAAGTGTGAGGCGTACACACGCGCCAGGACAGTAAAGGCCCCAAACATTTCAGGCAAGGAGGAAATATTTGAAAAAAATTATTATTCATTAAGTTAATTGTATTTACTTTTCGGTGCTCTGGACGGATATTCTGGCTAAATTTTTATTACTGCATGGTGCTCCTGACGTTTTAAATCATACGTCATTTTAAATTGGTAAAGTTCTCAGAACGGTTTCGTATAACTATGACTATAACTGTGCGTGATTACCATTGTGCATACAAGGTCAATTGTTTATCGTTAGTTATGAGTCAGAAGTTGAAATAAAGACAGTTTCATTCAGAGCGCCTGTGATGTGTAAATGCTGCGATACTTTACAGCTGAATGTGCTTGAAATTTTTTAATTCTTGCAATAGGGGAACAGAAATATTCATTGTTGTGGGGAGTTTAATTACTTTTTTAATTTGCTAATTGAAAGGCGAATGCGCTTGAGGTTTTGTAACCTATGTCTTTGATGTTTTTGTTTTGTACCCTTCTTGTATGTTTATTGTTTTTATACTTTTTTCTGTAATTCTTGGTTTCTGTTTAATAAACTTATAACTGATATATTTCGTATTCACTTGTACTCACTAATACGTTTTTATAAAGTGACGTTTTATTGTAGGGGGAGGGTACAGGGGCGCCAAATAAAATTCTGCACACAGGCGCCGGAAATTACTGTCGTGCCTCTGGTACTTAATTAATTACTATTGTTCCGTAATTATAAGTGGGATACTTTAACCCCGTAAAACATTTGGGTAGTTAATATACGAGGCATAAAGTAGATTCTGGGGGTTAGAAAAATGAAGGAGCAGCAGTCGTTAGCATTATCTGGGTTTAAGGAGTTTCCGCTGTTGCGTCATTACCTACAGGTGATCCACCCCATTATATATATATCGCTGAGGATGGGGAAGCGTTTAAACCACCTACACCGACGTAAGCCTTTGCTTTCAGCTGTGCAATACTATTGCCGCATTTACAAATTTCATCCAAGCAAGCGCAAAATTTGTTGAAATACCCAGAACTGGTAATACCGTATTCAGACAGCAATGCAACAACCAAATCAGCTTATCAACCATACCACATTTATAACATTACAAAACATAATTGTTAATATCGGATTTCAACATCTTACGTAAGTGGACGTACTTGATTGCTACCTTATTTTTCTATTAAAAGTTCAACAAAGTAACACCATGAACATTCGTAATACGTCCTACAGGACCAACAATAGATATGGCCAGGTGAATAACCTGCGTCTATGATGTTTTTGTTTTTGCTCCCTTCTTGTATGTTTATTGTTTTATACTCTTTTTGAGTAATTTGTAATTCAATTTTAAGGTTTTTGTTTAATAAAATTATACCTAATATATTAGTATTCATTTGTACTCACTGATACGTTTTTATAAAATGATGTTTTAGTGTAGGGAGAAGGTACAGGGGGCCAAATAAAGTTCTGCACACAGGCGTCGGACCACTACTGGCGCGTCTCTGGACACACAGCTCTATCGTTCAGTAATTATAAGTGGTCGCACAACACACAGATGTCCCATTAACAACGCTTATATTTTTATTACCAGTAGTTGAAGTGAACAAATCAATAAACTTTAATTATGCCTAGCACACAACTAGCAAGCCTATAAATTAACTTCTGTATTTACGTAAACCGAATTATTGTTGACACACCTTGTACTGAAGATGTTTCAATAACTCAGAAGTTCCTCGCGGTCAGCCTCTACTTTGTGCGAAACAAAAGATGAAATATTAGGCTTACGGATAAAAGGAAAGCATAAGGCGGGACAAAATTGGAACCAGTCAGCTTGGCTGTGAATCAGCAAAACGCCGCAAAACTGAATGAGGCGAGAACACGTAGCAACGCAGCCCTTTGTAGTGTGCCGAGATGCAAGCTGCCAACAGAGTAGTGGATGGGGGCGGCTGTGTTTCGGTGGAAATGGCTTACAGCGTTGTGTGCTGATAGAAACATAATCACTGCCATTCGTCTTTCATCTGTAGAAAGACAAACAGGATATGTAACGATTCCTTAAGTATAAGTTCTAGCTGCAATCACAGAACTATTTACAAATGCCAAATTAAACTTAGCGTTAGTACACATTAGAGAAATAGGACTTACTTAAGTCCTTAAATTCCTAGGTGGAACATAGAGCCTCGACGAAATTTCTCCGGCGTGTGAAGATTGGTCTTCGATATGGAGTACGGCTGTCAAAGAACTCCTGACATCATTTCCGCACTTTAATGTTACTCACTACATTTTCGCCATACATCGCAGAAAACAGTGACGATCAATTTTCGCTTTATTTAATTTTTTTTCTTGCAATAATTGTATCACAACCCGGACTTCACACTTCGCGGGATTTTCAATGTTATTGCTTATTATTAATAAACATACCATCTGTGTACATGTATATGAGCTGAAGCAACATATCGATGAGAAAATCTGCGGTAAATAGACGCTTTACGATTGGCAAGTTGAGTAATTGTTTTCCTGAAATACGATGAACTATATTCTGTACGAAAAAGTTGCAGAAAATCTTCATTAGCACAAACGTGTGTCCGCTTTGTAAGACAACAAAGCATAAAACTTGTAATATGAATTGAATTAAAACTATTGAAATCATATTATTCTTAGGCCCATGAAATAGGTAAATCTGTGTAACATGGTGGCGTTCACTCTGCGCGAAGTGTGCAAGGTTTAGCATAGACATAGTTTTCACGGCGTTTCTGTGGCCGGTAACTGCCCAAATATTTTCGACCCGTCACCCAGAAAATGGTATATTATTCTTGATAGCGGAATATAAATACGAACACTAGCGACCGGCCAGGTTTAATTTTTGTTTATTTTGGACCAGCGAAATTGAAATGCGTTATCAGGAGTTGTTGTCATTATTGTGTTTTGCTTTGTGCAATACTGTAATAAGGTGACTTTTATTGTTACGCTGTTGTGTGTCGAACAATCTTTACGCGAAAACTTGGATATAAGTGTCTTTGTTTACTTTTGACTGTAACTAAAGGTAGGCCTGTAGTACGACTTCATTGTGTCGTCAGTTATTCTATTACCACCGTACAGCACGGTGATCCCTGGGGCCGTCGTAACAGAATGCAATCCATTGCAACGTTAAATCATAAATCCTAATATAGAAACGGAGAATATGCAGTTTGGTGATAGAAATAACAAACATTTTTAAAAAACTTAAATAAAATTAAAATGCAAATAATTAAATAACTTTTAATGGAATAATTAAATAGCAATGAAATAATTAGGAAATAAATAATATACAAAAAAGCAATAATTAAATTGAAATTATACAATTAAAAAAAGAATAATATAATTCCTATGTGGACAGTAATTAAACAAACGATTAGGTTACGTAGAGGCTACAAGTGTCACTGAGACACGAAGTCACCGTTCCTTATGAAAAGTTTTATATACTCTACAAGGTACAATTGGTTTGTTGCGTCACCCCAGCACTTTTTCAAAATACCAACTCGTGTCGTTTTTTGATAAGAAAGCAGATAGTAAATGATATCTGCAAATTTGGCACGAGTAAGACAAGGAATTGAGTTAAATCACAGCAAACTGTCAAAACAGAATTTCAGAGAATTGACGTGTTCAGAATTATAGATAACTAGCTGTTACCAGCGGCTTCGCACACGAATATTTGACTTTTAATAAGTATTTTAATATAATTTTTATTGTCTATGTCTATTTGGCGTTCTGTCAGATCGTATAACAATTTTGTACTGATTAGTCAAATTTTCTCCAAAGCTGTTTTCAACACTTGTACTATTTTAACTTGTACTAAATTATTATGTTGGTGCAATAGCCTTTGGAACTTCAAAAGTACCCGTTTATAAAGCCTTTGGAGATATTTATAAAGTGCCTGTTAAATAAAAAATTAAATTCTTTATTTTAAGTGTTACTGTGTTCAGAAGCATTGTATAAAACATTAAACGTTATATTTTCCTCAACCATGGCTTTTATTTATTTCAGTAGTAAACTAAAAAACAAAAACCGTTGTCACCTAACCTCACAAATGAAAACAACACGTATTTTTCACTTTACATTAAGTAATAGGACAATTTAAAATTAGTATAATTCTTCTTTTCCACATCGTAATTTATCGATACAATCGCATATTATATAAAACATCGAAAATTTACTGCATGAATGGATAAATATACAGTTCCGATGATGCCGCTAAATAGCTTTTGTTTATTTATTTGTTACTATGGAAATTAATTCTGGTCTCCATGATGTTGCTAACATCTTTTGTAGTAATACTTAATATATTTCATTATTTACTCATAACATCATCAGAAATACGTAAAATATAAATTTTATAATCGTTTACGGCAATTACAAATTATATAGACGTATCTGTATACAAAATTACAAAATACTATATCGATACAATCCCATATTAAAAGCTTTAGAAACTGCAGGAACGGATAAAGATACAGTTCCGATGCCGCTAAATATCATTTGTTTATTTACTTGTTACTATGGTAATTAATTCTGGCCTCCATGGTCTTGTTGACATCTTTGTACGCGTCAACGAAAAGGCATAATTAAAAGGGCCTAAATCGTGCGAACGGGGCAAGATATCAAATTCCAAGTTAGACAGTATTTACATAGGAATATAATATATATATATATATATATTTAGTCACTTTTTGCTACAGTCCGTTTCTTGATATATATAATACATTTAATATTTATAATTAAATTTACCTCAAGATGTTATTTTTATCCTTTATTGGAACATGTTTCGGGTACTATGGGTGTAATGGGCGAGGATGGGTACAAGATAGTACCCGAAAAATGTTCCAATAAAGGATAAAAATAACATCTTGAGGTAAATTTAATTATAAATATTAAATGAAATATATATATTTATAATAAATAAAGTAGATGAACTCTCAACCGTTCAAAATAAATACAGGTGTAAGAGAGGGTGACGGTTTATCAAAAATTCCTTTCAATTGTGTCCTGGAGAAAGTAGTGAGAATTTGGAATGTAAAATTAAAAGAATGCAAAATAGTACCAATCACGTTGTTAAGAAGGAACAAACCTATTGAAATAAACTGTTTCGCATTCGCAGACGACTTTGCTATACTTTCTGAACATCTGACATCTGCAGTAACACAAGTTAATTTTTGTTTACATAGCCAGTAGAACATGCTTAAGAATTTCTGCAGAAAAAAAAACAAATTTCTCACAAACATTAAAAATGCGTCAAAATTCTTGCTAATAGATATTGGTCAAATAGAGAGGGTTCGAAAATTTAAGTATCTCGGAGAAATAATTCAAGAGAATGGTTTAGAAAAAAAACTCCTATAGAAGAAAGGATTCATAAGATGGAAAGGGCATGTTGTATAACTAAAGATATTTACAATAAAAAGTGCATATCTAAAAATTCGAAAATAAGGCATTACAGTACAGTAGTGAAGCAAGAATCCCTATGCGCAAGTGAATGTCTTACATTGAATTATACTTTAGACAAACTAGAAATATTGGAAACACGAATCATTAGAAAAATATTAGGACCACGAAAAACTTCAGAAGGTTGGAAATTAATAAGTAATGATGAAACATATCAAAGTATAGAAAATATAACAGAAACAATGAAAAAAAGAAGACTATTATTATTTTTTAGACATTTATATAGAATGGACGACAATAGGTTAACAAAGCAGATCTTCAATTATCTGTGGGGGAATAAGTTAACATCAAGTTGGATTACAGAAGTCCAAAGGGATTTAGAGAAAAATAATACACACGCAGAAGAAGGAATTGAAAGAGAAGTTTTTCGGGCAAAAGTGTTAAAAATGGAAGAAGTCCAGGGTAGGAGAGAGAAAAACGCAGGTTCAAAGTGGACTGAAGACATGAAGAAGAGACATAGTGAAACGATGAAAGAATATTGGAGAAAAAGAAAAGAACAAAGAATAAAGAATGGAAATTGGCATGTGGTCCTTAGATGGAAAAGTGGCATCTACGATAAAAAAAAGTAGATGAAGCACAAATATTAACAGTGTCTAACATCACAAAATACTCAAAAGAGTATGTTGTCTATGTACTATATATAGCTAAGCCGCGTACATTATGTGCTACCAACAACAGTGACAAGTGCCCCTGACAGACAAAAACAAGGACGCGCTGGTAATTAATTTGACAACAGCGTCGCGTCGACAGACCTTGTCGTTCTAAACAAACTTAATTACTAATAAGTGACTTCATTATGACGTGATGATTACTTAACTTTATATTTTACAACGTCGAAAGTCTGCGTGCGCAACTGCCTATGATACGTTCTTATTAAATCAAATACATCTTAAATATTTTTATAAATAATTAGATAATTCTCCAATATACCATCTATTTTGCAGGCTGTACCTTTAGCCATGTCATAAAATACTAATTTACCCGATACAACTGTAAAAGATATAAAAGTATGGGAAATTTACTTGACAATATGCGTTGTTTAATTTTCAAAAATCAAGTGGTCGTGACCCAAGGGTGTTGGCGTACTTTCTTTAAAACAGTTGGGTTTGTAAGCAACCGATCTTAGGACGGTACAAAAGACGGGTCACTCATTGCCATCGTTACAATCATCACGTGACTACTGCTCGCCTAATCCACAAGTCACAGCGTTCCCTCTAGAGGTGGGCCGATATACCTGTAATAGGTATTTTGGAACGATATTTTTGTGGAACGGATGTAACAGTGACTGAAAAGTTGAAATACCTGTTATTCGCGGCGACGCTGTTCCGAGTCGAGACACGCCGCCCTCGCTGTTCCAAGTCGAGGCACACCCCCTACGCACCCATACAGACACGCACACACACAAAAAGTACGCAAGATCACGTAAACCAAGGCCAAATACTAGGCGTACAAAAATATCGCTGGAACGCAAGGAACAGCCAGTAACGCGTATTTAAAATACTAGGTATTTCAAATACTAGTGGTATCACCGATACACAAGGAACAACGCGTTCCAGAGTAACAGTAGTATTTTAGTAACACCTAATATTTTAGGAACATCTAGTATTTCAGGAACAGGTAGTATCAAGCATATTTCGAGTAAGAACTAGTATGAGCCACTTTTTCGTCCTGTATACTTCATTCTGCGCAAAGAGACGGAGCTGTTTTTAATAAAGGAAATAATTTATCCTGCTGTTACATTTATTCTCGTGTGATATGCAGATATATAATACAGATTATATGCTAATAATTATATATTATACAAGTCACCAACTTGTAACTAAAATCGGTTGGTAAAACTTTATGTTTTTACTCAAAAAAAACTTTATGTTCCGATCGTTAGTGAAATAGTTGAATTTAATTATATTGAGTTATAATCTATAGAGTGGCTGATGTTGATAAGCTATATTATACTTTTTATTAATGTGATTTTAACTTCACTACACATCTCACGTAAATGATGAGATTGTTGTAATGGACATTTATGCACTTTACCTAGTTCTGTTCCTTAAATATCTGTAATGCATTTAATTTACTTTTGTTGTTGCTTATTATTTATAAGTTTTTATTTATGTATTTATATTTATTTTATTACATTTTGTTTTTTATTTTTATTTGTAAAATTTTGTTTATTCTCATTCACTCTTGTGGCTTACTGTTATGTTTTTATTATACGTTTCTGATGTGTTTTCACATTATTTTTCGTGGTATTACGTGTAGGCCTACTCTAAATTATTTAATTGCCCCGAGTTTCGCAACTGATTTGTCTAACCAATGTTAGTTTGTTTACTACTAGTGAAAACTTAAATTGGTGTTCCCAAAGGGAGATAGGCCTATAAATTCTCTTGTTTCTTATTTTCATTTAAACAGTAATAGTTTAATAAAGTCACAGTGTAAAGTAACACTGTTAATACTTTTAGTTTCAATTTATTTCTTATAACAAATTATATAGTATAGGTTATATAATATCTTCAAATAAATACACAGCAAGTAGGTTTATTAATATATTAATAAGTTTATCATAGGAGACCTGCAGGAAACTCGAAACGAGTTACTTACAAAGTATAATATAGGTTATGTATATATAGTATATAATAACAGGTATTTGTACCTGTTATTTTTTTGGAACGGTATTTTCATACCTAGTATTTTAAAATAACAGTTTAGCCCAACTCTAGTTCCCTCACTTTTCATTAAGCGTATTTCTCGTTGGTGCAAGATATACGTAATTAATAACTTTTAGGTACCTGATAATACTTAATATGTTCACACTTAATATTCAACAATAGTATCTAAATCCTCTCTAATTCCTTAGTTCGTTTTTAAAACTCCCAAACACTTTATATAATATAAGTAACTAAGTTTTAGGAAATTTTTCTTCTGTTTATTGTCACAAAACATGTTCATCTTCTATAGAAACTTAAGGCAAAAAGTTAGTAGATCATAGTTAACGTGTACGCCTTAATCAAATCTTAGCCGGCATATTTACTTTATTTCTGAAGAGAAATATTATTCTGTAATTTCCCAAAAAAAAATAAATAAACTGTGATAAAGCCTCTATCAGGCTTATAGAAATGTTATAAATGTTGAAGTTAATAGTTTAACAGCAAAGACAAACGGAGATATAGTGTAGAGATCCATCAAATAATATGCTTGGAAATACAAAAATGTTGTATAATTGCAACTATCACAAGTTGCAAAACATTGTGCGTGAAATTCCGTAATCAATATTGTGCACAAAACCTTACAATTTCGCACAACAGAATTCTCACACCGAAAGACAAGTTTACATACTTTCTGCCCTTGCGTCAGTATTGTTCGAAACACGAAACATTTATGCTTAGACCACATAGGCGTCAAGGCAAATGTTTCATTATTTGCAAACTAATTTTCTACTCCAAAACAAATACGCTCACTTCACATTTATAGTGAACGACAAAATAGCAGCCGTCAGCGTAGCCTAGTATTACGGAACAAAGTTGGCCAAACTGTTATACTATACTATATATAATATAGTATATAGGGTGATTCAAATTTGCACGGTAATCTCTCGGATGGTGATTCTTTAGCTAAAAATAAGAAACAAAGTCTATATAAACCTAGGTCCAAAAACGGTTCGTTAGCGAGTTACGGCTCGATCCAGTTCGCCCTATAATTTCTGCTCCCACGGTAAAATGATGCCATACTGAAATTCTTGGGGTATAAAATGAAGCGTAAATTTGGTGGTTTCTTATGGTTTTTGATATGAAAAATGAATGAAAGAGGCCCCAGAGCTCTATCTCTTTTAGTTTCTAAAAAAACTGTGTTAAACCCAAAACATTGGAGTTGAAAAACACACTTTTTTAGATTTGGGTTAAAATAACTTCGTAAATTCGCCAATAAACAAACAAAAATTTCTAAGCAACTTTGTAGATATTTAATTATGAGAAAATTGATGTGTATAATGTTTATTAAAAATAAGTCTAAATTTGAGAAATTTTACTTTAATTAAGAACAAAACAGACCAGAAATGTATTACAATTTACAAGAAATGGCATTGTAAACTTTCAAAACACCCACACTAGGGCCAAAGAAAATCCATGTGAAACTGCTACAAGACATGACCAATATACTTTATTATTAAATGTGTGGTGGTGTCTTCTTGGAGATAATCTCTTAAGCCCTTTTTTCTTATCACCAAGGCTTAATGAAAGACAATACTTACACATTTTTTGCAAACGAATCTGATGGAACACTTGGAAGATATTCCATTTACAGATAGAGTGCAGATGTGGTTTTTAAATGACGGAGCATCTGCTCACTACTTTCATGACTTGAACCATTTAAATAATGCATTCGTTAAGTGATGGATTAATCGAAACGGACCAGTAAAATGGCCACCTCGATCTCTTGACATCACGCTAGCAGACTTCTTCCTTTGGGATTGGATGAAGTCGTTAGTTTATTCCGCTCGTATTGGCACACAAGAAGAACTGAGGCATCGTGTAATTGAATATTGAGCTACTGCTGAGAATAATCCTGATGGTATAAGACGTCCCCAGCTAGCATGGATTCGCCGAACTGGATTCTGCATTCAACAAAATGGCCACATCGAACAACTGCTTTGAACGAACGTTTGCAGCTTTACCAATTTAACAATTTTTATATTTAATCATTTGAAGGAAAAATTAAATGATATAAGTTTTTAATTTGTTTACAGTTACATTTGTTGTAAAAACGTTTAGGAAAACCTTTGTGGTGTTTAAAAATTGAACACTTTTATAGCGCATTTTGGTCTGTTTTGTTTTCAATTAAAGTCAAATTTCTTAAATTTGTACTTATTTTTAATAAACATTATACATATCAATTTTCTCATAATACAATTATCTACAAAGTTCGTTAGAAATTTGTATTTGTCTATTGGCGAATTATCGAAATTATTTTATCCCAAATCTAAAGAAGTGTGTTTCTCGACCCCAATGTATTGGGTTTAACACCGTTTTCCTTAGAAACCAATTAACACAGAGCTGTGGGACCTTTTTTATTCAGTTACTCAGATCAAAAGCCATAAGAAACCACTAAATTTACCCTTCACTTTATACTCCAAGAATTTTAGTATGGCGTCATTTTACCGTGGGGGCGAACTCGTTCGCGAGCCGTAACTCGCTAAAGAACCATTTTCGGACCTATGTTTGTGTGAACTTTTTTTCTTATTTTTAGCTATAGGATCAACATCCGAGAGATTTCCTGCAATTTTGAATCACCCTATATATTATCTTGTTTGTGATAGTAATAATGATAGCAGATGTCGACAATCAACAACAAAATAGTACTGCGCAATAATCTAGTTTATAGTAACTGAATGACGTGCCTTCTCTTGTTAACATGCATCTTTTAACGAAAAGGTGCTTAGGTGTCATAATTTTATATTATGCATGTAAAACAAGTAGCTGGCAGCAAACATCGTTAACTCATTACAACTGAAACACCGGCGCTTCCGTCCAGTTGTAAATTGCCTGTGCTCAATAAACAGAGTGACGTCACAACTGTCTAATTTAAAATGCATATTAGTTCTTGGTATCCAAGTCACTTATGCACAGTAAATTATTATAAATAAATCACCTTATATCCGTCGTGTGACTTCGTTACGTCGATTAAAGCAACCAAAAAACATGCTGAAATTTTTCGGATCAAGGAAGAAATCAAATCTTTGTATATTAAGAAATCTACACTCAATACACGACTTTCTAAATTGCATTTACATATTTTGAACGATATTCATCCGGCCATCGTAAATAATGTTATGGAATCAGTACATAAATACGTCTCTGACGTTACTCACAATACATACTTTAAACAGACGCGTAAAATTCATAATTTGAAGAGTAAACATCGCCATGAGACCGACATCACTTGTAAACACACATTTTATCCTCGTGTGTCTAATTTAACTACGATAGCTTTTAATGATGACGAAATGAACATCCTTAATAAAGGCATCCTCTTAATAATAAACATCAAATCGTACAAGAAATTATCAATGCAGAAACTGCAGTAAAAACAATTGCCGATCCAAAACTACAAACTGAAGCACGCATTTTAATAAATAATAAATTTAATAATACCATAAAACACCATAATTTTGACAACCATTCACCTCATGGTTTACAGAAACATATAAGATTTTCCAACGAGTTTAAGTTATTGAAACAAATAAAAGCTAAATTAGTTGATAATAATGCTCTAATTACTAAGGCAGATAAGGGGAATACTCTTGTTGTCATGGACTTTGACGTATATAAAACGAAAGTAAACGACTTTATTTCAAACAATAATATTAGAACCTTGAAATCTGATCCTACTGATATGTATGTCAAGACATTGAATAACAAAATCAATAATTGCGTAAATTTGTTTAGCGAATGCACACGTCGCTTCCTGAAGCCTATTAATGCTAAAGCTCCCGAACTCACTGGCCTACCCAAAATTCATAAACACGACATACCGGTCAGGCCACTCGTTAATTTTACCACAGCGCCCGCATACAAAACAGCTAAAAAACTCGTCAAAGTAATCAAAGAAAACATAAATTTAAAGAACAATCATAGTGTCACAAACAACACGGATTTTATTAATAAATGTAAAAATGTTGATATACTGCCAAATTATAAGTTAGCATCGTTTGATATAGTAAATTTGTATACCAACATACCAGTAAAGGAAACACTAAATATCTTAAAAGAAAATTTATTAGAGAATAATAAATTAAATATACAGACGATAAACGAGTTAATTGGTTTACTTGAAACTATCTTAGAACAAAATTACTTTGCTTTCAATAACCAATTTTTCATTCAGGACGATGGATTGGCCATGGGTTCACCTCTCTCTGGTCTATTGGCTGACGTTTACTTGAATTTTTATGAAAACTCTCATTTGCTCTCACATAACATATACAAAAATGATATAATATTTTATGCACGTTATGTAGACGATACTTTCTAATTTTCAATGGTACTGTACGACAGATCGAAAACCTAAAACATTATATGAATAATATTAATAAAAACATTCAATTCACGTTGGAAACTGAAGTGGATAATAAATTGAATTTTTTAGATTTGTCTGTCGCTAAACACGTAAATAAATTGAAATTTAATATTTATAGAAAACCGACTATCACTGATGTGACAATACATGCTGACTCTTATCATCCATTTTCGCAAAAGTTGGCAGCTTATAATTACTTTATCCGCAGATTGTTGGCAGTACCTCTCAGTGATGATGATTACCGTGAGGAGGTGAATACCATTAAACATATAGCTTTAGCTAATGGTTACCATAACACGTTGATTGATAATCTCATCAAGAAACATGAAATTCGAAAATCCAAGCCCCCAATAGATAAGGATACAAAAATAACATTTATTTCTACCGCATACACAAATATAATGCCAAAGATTCTAACCTCCACATTTAATAAATTGAATATTACTGCTACCTTCAAAACAAACAATAGTCTATTAAAAATACTACGTCATAGAAAACCCATCCCTTTAGAAAAGAAATCCGGCATATATAAATTATCATGTAACGACTGCAACAGTTTTTACATTGGTCAAACGGGGAGAGGTTTCCTCAAACGATTTAAAGAACACACACCAAAACGTCACCTAAATAATCTCACTTTGTTAAATAATATCAAGTCCAACTTTGCCCGCCACTTAATCTTACACAATCATAATTATACTGATTTTAAATCTAATTTAATACCCCTACATGTGTGCAACAAAGGCCGTTACATGGACGCAATAGAGGAGTTCGAAATATACAAAGCATATAATAACATAAACAGCCGAGACTTCATATTGAATGACCACTTAAATTTTAAATCCAACCCGCTATACGATACAGCTTTGAACCTGCTTAGGCGTAATCACTCAGATAATAGTTCAGTGTCCGATCGGCTTCGTCGTGGTGCGCACCATTTAGGAAGCAAGTGAATTACATAGTGGACAATTATGTGTAACATGTGTTTTTAACGTTTAACGACCTCAATAGGGCGATTTTATCTGATGATGGAACAGATGTTCCGAAACGCGTCATTTTAATCGACGTAACGAAGTCACACGACGGATATAAGGTGATTTATTTATAATAATTTACTGTCTAATTTAGTCAACAAAACTAGTTATAATGCGTAAAACGTACAGAAATAAACTTTACATATTACAGAATTGTTCGTCAATTGCCAGTCGTAAGTCTGCTTTAGTTTTTACAAATACCAAATACTAAATTAATTTGATAAGAAACCTGTCATGCAAATTATATTGCAACGGAAACTACGTAACGCTGTCAAAAATTCGAGAGCGCCGTTCTACGCTTTCTCGGCTAGTTCAGTGCGTGCAGCGTCTGTGTCAAGGTCGTACACTAACGTAGCCTCTAGACCAGTGGTTCCCAAAGTGGGGTCCGCGCAAAGTTTCAGCGGGTCCGCCGACGCCTTAAAGCAAAGAAAGAGTATACGGTAATTTTCTCCGATTTTTTACGGTCTAAAATATTTAAATTTAGAATCCGAAAACAATTAGTAGAAGATTCCAGTAGTTTTTTGTTCAAACTAATTTGTAATTGTAAATGTAATTTTAAAGTAAGTGCTTTAATAATGTCTTTAAATCATGCCGTGTAGCAGATCTGTTTGTCAGCCGAACTGCCTAGAGCACTGCATCAACGCAGAACTGATCGCGCTATTCTAGTCCAAGTATAAGCACTGTATCTTGCTTATAAGCCCATCTCCAGGTTCGATATATGATAAAGGAGATGATAAAACATCGAAGCTGTGGATTCAGAAAGTAGACTCTGAAATCTTCGGACAATTCCCTTTCATGGTAGATTTCATCCAGATGTCAGGAGGAAATGCTCCAAAGGAGATCCTCAGTGTTATTAAGTCTCATTTGGAGCAATTGCACTTGCAGTTAAGGGAATATTTTCCAGTGACAAATGATAGTGACATGTAGATAAGGAATCCATTTGCTGATGGGCTGTTAACTAATCTCTCTCTTTTTCTACAAGAAGAAGATTCATTGGAAGAACATTCAACTGCCATTCATTAAAATTAGAGTTTTCGTAATTCCAGGTAGCTAACTTCTGGTATATATAATGACCGACTATCCTGAACTCGCAAAGTGTTTAACTGTGTTTTCCTCTACTTATCTGTGTGTAACCGCATTCACCCAGCTCACTTTCTTGGAATCAAAGTTAAGAAATAAACGTGCTGTCGAGAGTAACTTAATATTGAAATTATCAGACATTAGACTCAATATTGCAGAGCTAATTGTTCAGAAGCAGGTTCATTATTCACACTAAACTGTGTTTGATATCAATAATATTATAATTTTGCAAGTTAAGAGATTTTTTTATTTTAATACATTTTAATTAAAATATAAGAGTTTGTATCATATTTACTGTTTTTAATATTTCAGAACTCAGACGGGGTCCGTAAATTTTTAAATTATTTGGGGGGTCCACGGACTGAAAAGTTTGGGAACCACTCCTCAACACTGTTCGAGCTCTTTTACCTAGGAAATTATGACGGCACTCCGCCAGAAGTATGAAAAATTATACTGGAACTTCTGCGAGATATATATAAGCGCCTACGGCCGGCTTAGATGTGAGTCGCAGCTCGTGATTTATTTAGTGGGGATCAAGCAATTGACTGTAGCGTACTAGTGCGGAAATCCAGTCGCTGACAATTATTATTGGGTGTGGACAAATTAACATGAATTATTGTCGAGAGTACCCTTGTTGAATTCAAATTGTTCTTTGTGACTAATTACAGTTGATAATTAGTGATTTCATTCGTGTCTGTATTTTGTTTCTACTGTACAATACTACGATCCGTAACACCGTTGCAATATTATTGCAACTTTGCCAAGACGAAGGTGACAGAAGAATTTAAATTACAATAATTCCGGTAAAAAAATATCCAAACACTTAATTTGGTTGAGGTGATTAGGAGATACAAAGGATAAAAGACAAAAACATTAGTAGACTTCCACAAAACAGGATGGTGTGACAAGTAAAGAGAGTAATTCAGTGTAGTAGTGTAGAGACACGAGACTCGCCGTTCTACTTTACGTGAGCAGTAATCTAATTTGTTGTCGGAACCCACCGTTGTCAGAGTCGTGTACTCACTCTGCGGATAAATTCCCCTTTTGGTAATTTAATTGTATCTGCAGATACCATTAAGACAACCAACAGTATGTGGTATGAAACCGTAGTTCTGAACGGATGTGTTGCACGTCTAGGTTTTAAAAATGTTGTAACGTTTGGTTTCTTGTGTGCTAATTTCTAAACATTCTTTTAATATATTTAATTTTGTCATTAATCCTTTGCTCAGTAATCACGTATATTAAGTTTTTTTCAAAGGGGCCAAATTCAGTAATCACATGTATTTATATTTTCAAATTTTGCTGCCTCAGTATTGCCGATATACAACGGTAGTTGCAATGTTGTTCATGCTGCACTCTAGTAGATCTTTTTGAAATATTTGCTGCCCATTCGTTGTCAGTGTGATGTAATATGGTGACAAAATTGCGGCCTCTTTCACCCGTGTTTTGAGGTGTACTTTGAGATTATGTTATGCTTACTTTACGAAAGTGTAGAGGTATGAATGGTTCATTCTTTTATATATAACTCCTATTCTTCATTTAATTTAAATTATACAGCGTGTAAAATTTTAATTTAATATTGTCTGTTTCTGATAAACTACCTTCACAAAAGTCAAACCATTTGGCTGAGGACGAAATTTGTGAATATATTCCAAACTATGAATCGTGTGACAACGTAACTATTTCTGACGAATTGAAGAATAAAAATTGAAGAGTACTTAACACTATTTATAAATATTAAATTAGTTTGTCTATAAGTAGAGTTTTAATTTTTCATTAAATTAAATTTTATAAAGTTTAAAAAAATCAACTATCAGACATTTAATATCCTAATCAAGTTGTCACTGATCAAAGGGTTAAAATTCACTTTTATCAATATAAAAGACAAGACTTTTTTACAATGCAGCAGTTTGTAAAAATGAAAAACCTTAAATACGAAGACATCGTTGTCTTTTTAAAATACCTCACTATTTTAAAAATAGAGAAACGTAAATTCATGCATAACATTATTAACAAAATTATAAAACTCACAGCCAATTATCCGAACAAAATAGTAAAACATCACAATAAACAAGCAACTAAACACTTGAAAAGGAAGAAAATATATAAATAAGAACGTCATTGTTAGATTGAAGCTGCTCTAAAAGTGGACTTATCGTATACGTTTAAGAATAACTTTTTTTTAATGAAGAAGATAAGTTGGGTAAGTTGAAGGCATATTTTAGTTACTTTGATCAGACTATTGTACACAGTGAATTTGTGGTGGGTTGTTTACGGCATCTGTAGTCATTATTCCTACCACATGTGCCGTTAACTACACAGTTAATCCAAGGTTATTGGCGCTGCAACGTAATATGAGTGGTTATCCAACCACTATATAATGTTGTGTAACAACATATGATATGTGTACACTTCTCCATGAAGAGGAGGAGGGTTGGATAGATAAAGCCTATAATATTGAGGTGACGAAAAGGATGCAGAACAGAAAAAAATATATTAATAATTTTGTTAGCATCAGTGAATTAGACTTTTTGTGGAACTGATCCCGTACTGGAAAAAATGTTTATAGATGGTACTGTCCGAGAACAAGTTAGCAGTTTTGAATACCTGGGGTACAGTGTGTCTTATAATGCAAGCAACGACGTGGTGCATAATAATAATATTAATAAAAATCCAGAAAATCAAATAAATAATTCTTACATATTGTACGCATATTGTTAACAACTCTTTTGCCCTTTACCGACAGATATAGAGAAAACAATTTTTCCAAATTTACAATTATGATGGAATTATGATTATGTGAATAACTTGTGAATGAATGGTCACTCTACAATTGACACTTTGTTGTTTGCGGATGATCAGGCTATTCTGTCGGACTCTGAAAACAGATTGCAGATGGGTATACATTTGTTAAATGGAATCTGCAAAGACTCTGGATTGCAGATATCCACAATTAAAACCAAGTTGATGGCTTATTGTGGAACTGATCCCGTACGGGCAAAAATTGTTATAGATGGTACTGTTCTGGAACAAGTGAGCAGTTTTGAATACCTGGGCTACAGTGTGTCTTATAATGCAAGCAACGACGTGGTGCATATGTTGCATAAGTTCAACCTTATGTGCGGGACCATCATATGTGATCGCCCTTCCCACACTTCTTTATTGGTCTAAGAATTAGACTTTAACGAAAGGTCAGGCCAGTCGCATCCAAGCGGCTGAAATGAGATTTCTCAGGCACGTGGCAGGGTATACTCTCCATGATCATAGAAGAAACACAGATATACGGCAGGAACTAAGTATATTCGACAGGATCGCCCAGTATCGGCTGAACTGGTGGGAACATCTTTGGCGAATGGATGTCTGCCGCATCCCCGAACAACTATGGAACTATAAGCCGAGGGGACGGAGAGGTGTGGGACGTCCGAGGAAGCGCTAGAGTGACCAGCTGTAATATTTGCCTATTTGAGACAGGAACAAACCAGGTTTTAAACCTTGAGGATGATGTGATGATCAGTGGATTAGAATAACTTAGACAGACAGTGCGCAAAAGAAGATATAACCTTCTACAGGTTATTGCACAGGACAAGATCCTAGGGAAGAAGAATCCGAGGTTGACGCGCACTTCCTGGTTACAGAAGATGAGAGACTGGTTCAACTGTAACTCAATCGACTTATTTAAAGCTGCTGTTCTAGAATACACATTGTCGTGTTGATTGTAAAGATTTTTAGAGGAGCTGTGACTTGAAGAAGAAGAAGAAGAAGAAGAAGAAGAAGAAGAAGAAGAAGAAGAAGAAGAAGAAGAAGAAGAAGAAGGAGAAGGAGAAGGAGAAGGAGAAGGGGAAGGGGAAGGGGAAGGGAAAGGGGAAGGGGAAGGGGAAGGGGAAGGAGAAGGAGAAGGAGAAGGAGAAGGAGAAGGAGAAGGAGAAGGAGAAGGAGAAGGAGAAGGAGAAGGAGAAGGAGAAGAAGAAGAAGAAGAAGAAGAAGAAGAAGAAGAAGAAGAAGAAGAAGAAGAAGAAGAAGAAGAAGAAGAAGAAGAAGAAGAAGAAGAAGAAGAAGAAGAAGAAACTTCTTTGTGCTTACGAACAAATGGCTAAACAAAATGTAGCCACTTAAATAGTACGAAGTGTTTGGAGAATTATCAACAAACAAATAAAATAAAGAGAAGGTAGTTATTCTTGCTGAGTGTTATATGATGATAATGGATAACTGCGGGGGGAGATCAGAAAGATCAATCCACCCCCCATCCACAGAGTTACTTAAGATTTCAGCAAAATTTCATAATCATAACGTAGGCCTATTATTAAGCCAATTGCGTGTGTTAAAATAATTATAAATAATTACAGAAATAAAAGAAATTTCAATATTTGTAAATTAATAAAATAAATTTAGAGTTTTTTTAATAATGACAATCACTCAATATTTAGTAAATATCCTGCTTTAAAGAATAATAAGGCAAGAGCAGAAAACGAAAGCTGGGTCTGTTAATTACCTTCATCTTTCTTGATCAGACACACTCCCCTTACAGAGTTTCCTATGTTACGACTCATGTAGTCTAATATCTCTATGGTTTGAACCGTCTTTACCCAGAGAAACCAGCAGTTTCTTGAGTTTGCTTCAAAAAAATGAGAGAAGATTTTTATTTCTGGATTTTAAAAACGTTATTGCAAAAAATTTTACTGCATGTTACGATAAAAATTAACATACTTTAACAAAAGGTATGTTGTTTAAAACATTATTTGGACAACATTCTTAAATTAAAATGCAGTGGGCTAATAAAAGGAAAATATCTTCAGAAAGACTTTTACAAGCCTTATTAAGTATACAAATTTAGAATTAGAAAGGCGAGAGGCTTACTACCTTAAATTTTGGCAATACTTACTCATGATCACCTCTTTTCCATATTTTTTAAAACCTTATACTTCATATTGGTTTACTCAAAAACTTCAAGACGCAAAGAATTTGTCTAATAGATTTATAACATTCTACGGGAAGAATTCTGAATTTCCCAATTGTCTTGATGAAAATAGTGAGTCCATCCTTCAAACTAGTCTCATTTTCTTTTAGGAGGAGCTTTTAGTTAGGACACAGTGAGATGGTATCTTAATTTTCATGTATTATCTTAAAAACAGTAATTATATAGTTTTATGTCAACAATATAAGGACAAATTATGAGATACAAAGGACAGTGATAGTGACGACGTCTAATTGTGTCAGGCAGTATTGCCTTATTGCTGTAATGGCGGCAAGAAGTAACAGGGGGCGTTTGTACTGTGTTAATAGCCGTTGCTTAAAAAACCTACTTCTATTAAAAGAAACGAATAAAACACTTTTAGGTTTCAACTTCTTAATTCTATTAAATGATAATAATTTTGTAATAATAAAGTTGCCAGGCACACGTATCTATAGGTTTCAACTTCTTAATTCTATTAAATGATAATAATTTTGTAATAATAAAGTTGCCAGGCACACGTACATGGATTTAGTGGCACAGGTAAAGTTGTCACTTGCACAAATTAAAATATATTGAAAATTATTAACATATTTTTAAAACACCTGGCGGCTGTTTAAGTAAGAAATAGTCTAACACAGTGGTTCCCAAACCTTTCAGTCCGTGGACCCCCATAAATAATTTAAAAATTTACGGACCCGTCTGAGTTCTGAAATAAAACAAACAGTAAATATGATAGACACTCTTATATTTTAATTAAAATGTATTAAAATCAAAATTCTCCTAACTTGCAAAATTATAATATTAATGATATCAAACATAGCTTAATGTGAACAATGAAGCTGCTTTTGAACGATTAGCTCTGCTATATTGGGTTTAATGTCTGATAATTTCAATATTAAGTCACTCTCGACATCAAGTTTACTTCCTAACTTTGACTTCAAGTACGTGAGCTGCTATAATGCGGTTTCACACAAATAAGTAGAGGACAACACAGTTAACCGCTTCAAAGCTTTTTTTGCGAGTTCAGGATAGTCAGTCATTACATATAACCAGAAGTAAATTAGCTGTAATTGCAAGAACTGTAATTTTAATGAACTTTCAGTTGAAAGTTTTGCAATGAATATTCTTTTTGTAGTGTAAGAGAGTGTAAGAGAAAGATCTAGTCAGTTCGGCTGACAAACAGATCTTTTACACGCCATGATTTAAAGACATTATCAAAGTCATTAGTTTGAAATTACTCTTACAATTACAAGTTTGAACCCCCCCAAAAAACAGTGGAATCTTCTACTAATTGTTTTAAGGTTCTAAAACTTAGATTTCAGAGCATAAACAAAATCGGAGAAAATTACGGTATTTATAATTTTTCTTAAAAGTGACTGCGGACGCCTTGAAATATTGTCGCGGAACCCTACGGGTCCCCGGCCCCCACTTTGGGAATCACTGGTCTAACACAATCAGATTTAGATGAAAGGAAGGGACATAAGGAAGAAAGGCTGGAGTCACGAAAAAGTTGAGATATTTCTTAAACAGTGAGAAGCTAGTGCAAGTTGATATCATTGCATACTTTTTATGATTCGTTACATCACCTGAAAGATCCACCAGTAATGCAAAAAGTAGAATTGAAAAGGTAAAAGGAGCATTTCTTAAGAAAATGTGTCTTTTGCGTCCAGAAAGGTGTCTATGAAAACCAGGAATACATTCATAAGAAATTTCGTTTGGAGCATATGCACACAAGGTTCTGTAACCTACACTCTGAGAAATTGGAAAGGAATTGCCTTGAAGCTTTTCAGGATGTGTTGTTACAGAAGGGCCTTAAGAAAACCGTGGACAGAATCTGTGACTAATGATGAGGTAAAAAGAAAGAAGTAAAGTGGAGTGGACGAAAGAGGGATTCTGTTTAAAACGGTTGTTCAAAGGAGAAGCTGTATGGTTGGTCAGCTACTACCCTGTCCAAACTGGTTCACCACGCCGATAAAGGAAATGATTGAGAGTTAAAGGCCCAAACAGGAGTATATGAATGAAATGAAAGTAGAAAAAAGTATGGTGTAATTGAGAAATAAATATGACATCATGATAAGGCATAAGAGTAATGATGAGGTTGTAATATGATGTAAAAGGTAAGAGATGTAATAATGTTGTTTTAGGAAGGGCAGACAACCGACATTGCAATCTAACAAGAAAAAATACATATTAATTCTAAAAAGGCTCCATGAGTTTCCGTGACCTTATAAGGCTACATGACCTTTTAACTGGTGGAATTGTAAAATATTCACCCCAATCAATTAACTGTCGTGGTTTTTAGGCTAAATCATGTACCAGCTGCATGGAAAGTTTAACAATGGGTTAATGACTATAACGTTAATACCTATAAGTTATAACAGTAGTCATTTTATTTGGATAATGTATAGAAGAAAAGAGGCAGTTTCGCGCGGTGTAAGGTATATCAAGGTACGGATCGCTATAATATAAGGGTGAAGTGTTCATTAATTAAAAGTTGTTTCGAAAGAAGAATGTCTACCGACGCGTCGCTACTGTGAAATTAATTACAACCGCCCTCTTGCGTGAAGTCTTTGTCTCTCTCTCAGTGACGCAATACTTTTCACCGGGGTTAATCTCACATTACGAATTACTGTATATGTATATATATATATATATAAACAATTTTCCTTATTACTTTCCAATAAGTGACACTCTTAATAGTTGAGTTTTATATTATTATTAATTTTTTTTGTATCGGCCATCTAAGGACCACATGCCAATTTCAATTCAATTTCTTTTCTTTTTCTCCAATATTTTTTCATCTTTCATCACTGTGTCTCTTCTTCCTGCCTTCAGTCCACGTTGAACCTGTGTTTCTCTCTCTTCTACCCTGGACTCCTTCCATTTTTAACACTTTTGCCCGAAAAAACGTCTCTTTCAATTGCTTCTTCTGTGTTTATATTACTTTTTTCTAAATCTTTTTAGGCTTCTTTAATCCAACTTGATGTTGACTTCTTCCCGCAAAGGTATTTGAAAATCTGCTTTGTTAACCTATTGTCCTCCATTCTATATAAATGCCCCAAAAATAATAGTCTTCTTTATTTCATTGTTTCGGTTATATTTTCCATTCTCTGATAGTCTTCTTCATTTCCAACCTTCCAAAGTTTTTCGTGAGCCTAATATTTTCCTAATAATTGGTCTTTCAATATTTCTATTTTGTCTAAGTTATAATTCAATGCTACACATTCACTTTATATTACTTTGTTTATTATAAATTGGAACTTCTATACGTGTCTAGTTATAAATACTTTAAAACTCGACGCAACCATAAACATTCCTAAATCTACGAGACGTTTAGTTGGAAAAATGACGTCGATATTTGCATCTACATGCATCTGTGAAACCGAGTCCCCCAGAATAAAGTTAATCGAGGACAACAGCAGAAGTCACCTCACACATTCTTCTTTACTTCACCTACTGAGAATGCTTTTAAAATAAAAACATATTCACTAACAAAAGTGCAGTTGATTTCATTTTATTGGTTTAATGGAATATGAATTTGCACTCACCACCTGTTTATATCCATCATATTACAAGATCCAGTCGGCGATAGTACGGTGAAAAGTTCCGGACCTGAATAAGAAAACAACAGTCTTTTGGATTAATTTGCATTCATTTCTTATATTAATGTCTATCTCTATACCCTTTTTCCAACTATGTTTTAAAGCAATTAAACAATTAACCCATTAAGGCTGTTAAGACAACATGTCGAGGTACCCAAAGTAGCCATATACAGCGTCGCTATCTTAATTTTCGTCAGTAAATCTTTTCCCGTTGATCTCAACGACGGATGCCGCAGAGTAGGTACCCTACGGTATGGCGCAAAAGGCGGAAGAGGCAACCCATTCTCCCTTGGGTAAATAGTGAGAATCGCTGCCTTGCGGTGAAGAGGAATCTTCAAAGGCTAAGGGAGTAAACCCTGACAGAAAATCAGGGTAGACCAGGCTGTAAGCTGTAGTGAAAGCAGCTGGTCTAGGGGACGGAAACCCTGAATAAAAATGACCCGGCCCTCCAGGTAGGGGATTGGGCGAAGAGCCAACAACCCCTCCCCGCAAAACCAATACGTTCAGGAACCAATAATCGCTTGTCTGAACACCCAAGACACGCTGGATTGACGCAGTGGCGAGGGATTTTGATAATTTACTTAAAATAAAACGATGGACATTGATCGCCAAGGACAGGGAAAAATGGAGGCGAATGGTTATGGAGGCTAAGGTTCGCTTTCGAACTGTGACGCCATAGAAGAAGAAGAAATCTTTTCCCACCAAGCTAATTTTTAAGTTTAGAAAGTGATGTGGACTAAGTCGGGCGTGTATAGTGGGTGGTGAGGAACCAATTCAAACTTAAATCGTTTGGTTTTGCAATCACAACAACTGATGTGTGAGATGGTGGATTGTCTTGGCGAAACAGCACATTGTTTCTCGCTAAATGTGACCGTTTTTCTTGATTTCGTCATTTAAAAGATGTAATAGGTTTGCATAGTATGTGCCACTAATTTTTTTTCTCTATGAAGACTACTTCACGTGCGCTCCAATAATCATTCGCCATAACCTTATCAGCAGAAGGAATTGTCTTTGGTATCTATGTATTTGGTTTGCTATTTACGGCCCATTGTTTTGACTGTCGTTTGGTCTCGTGTTGTGGTAGACCGCTTATCAGCGATTATGAATCAACGTAAAATTTGATTGGATTGCACGTGTAGACTGCCAAACAATCGGTTGAAACATTATTTCGATACTGTTTTGTGGTCAAGAGGCACCCCTCTAGCACTCAGTTTTACCGTACATAAACGTCCGTGTAAGATATTGCGCACACGTTCCATTGATATACTAACAGTCCCTGATATGTCACTCACTTTCATTCTACGGCATCCCAAAACAATTTTGTGTTTTCTTTCTACTTTTCTGCAGTAGTCACTTCAATTGGATGTCCAGCACGTACGTTGCCAGTTGTGCTTGTCCGACCCACTTTAAATTCAGCAACCCAGCGCTCAAGCGCTCAAGTTTTCGAAAAAAAAAAGCCCCCAACATTTAATCCAGCTTTTTTATTTGTCTATCAGGTGCAGTAAATCCTTTCAAACGAAGAAGTGTTTGGTGACATCATCAATTTCATAAGTGGCCACTGTTAGGAACTAATGCTTGAGGCTTTTCCTGTTATGTACTTTCAAACTAAACAACTGATTCACTTGAATTATCAAAAATCAGCCTAAAATGGATGACATCATACGACACGATCAAAATAATGAGCAAAGTGGCGTTATCTCTGTGTCAGGCCCGGAACTTTTCACCCTACTCTCGTATTTCCGTCCCTCAACTGGACAAAACAGACGCCAGTGTCCTACAGTTCGTCCTTGATCGTAGTCAGACACATCTGTATAGTTTTTATTGATTATTTAAAATTTATATTTATATTACCTCAAGATGTTATTTTTCCTTATTTGGAACATGTTTCGAGAGCTCCCGTGCTCTCATGCTCAGCCTTCGCGATCTTGCGTCTGGTGAAGTATTTGTGTGTTGGCTGGATGCAATTAAGGTTTCTTGTTGGGGTATTATTGTGTGTGATTGTGGTATATGTATTTGTATTTTGTGTATTTTCGATGTTGAGTGCTTTGAATATTGTATCATTGTTGATTGTACAGCGTGTCTTTGTACGGGCTTGATGATAATGTAAATTATAATATAAAACGAACTTTTATTGCAGGACTAAAAGGAAAGGTTGACCTAGGTGGTGCCGGTTTGAAGTGTAAGTGCTCAATGTAGACTTGTTTTTCTTTAGTGACAGCAGATCGAAATTAGTTTTCACATTGACGATTTTATGTAAATACACAATCTCTATATTTAAAATCTCTTTTATATCTTCGCCTTTTTGTTCTGCCTTTTCTTATTTTCACGTTATATATCGAAACTTCTGACGCGGTCTAAGTTTATGTGAATCTCTCAGGGCCTTTTAAGTTAATAGCCACTGCTATAGACGCACAGCATTCAATATATTGTTACAACGATCACTAGACCGTCGTAACAATGGTGTCAGAAGTGGGATAGAACCGTTAACAGTGGAAACAGTGGACACTTTGTACAAGACGCGTGTAATTCTTAATTAATCACAAAAAAATGGATGCCACTCAGATGATGGAAAATTTCCAGGCGCTGTTGTTGCAGACAAAGAAACGGAAACGCGAAACAGAAGACATCAAAGTGTTAATACAAGAGCAAAAGCAGGTCCAAGAACAAACCGCTGCAAAGTCGGGTTTATTACGAGGTGAGCTTAATAATCAAATTACGAGAATACCTGTCGTAGAAGAAATCGCAACTCAAACTGAAATGAACGTAGCTGAGTACTTGTATTTATACACCGCCGAAACACCAGAACATAATTGGTTGCGGCCTTGCACACAGCAGGCGCGGACCGGTGAGTCCGGAACAATCTCGCAACGCATGTCGAGAATCACGTACGCCATAACATTACAGCCGGATTCCACTGGATCGTTCGACAAACACGTAGATTGTTCTATAATGTCGTAACAATGTTTTCCTCTTGCCACTGACGCCTCATTGTAAAATGTCTAAGAAAAATGTTTCATTGTTAAACAAAGACGATACAATTTTGCAGACTTTTCACCATTACTTTTTTTTAATGAAACCGACAATAAACTAGTACAAATAATATACAGAATACGTTTCACGAAAATATTATTAACACAGTCAAAACGACCATCTACGCGGGTGAAACGAGACCTTTTACGGCAGACAGTAAAAGCCGCCTTAATGGAAGTCTGAATAGTTAACAGTGCGAATATTCAAAAAGTAAGATTTTTTTCTGACGCGGTTATTGGCAATGAAATAGGAACAAAATAAAAATACACGTAGTGGCTATAAAACGGTGAATAAAGTAGCTCACGCAGGCGGACTAACGTTAGAGAGCTATATGGTGTGTAAAACGCTGGGGAGAGTTAAGCCATCAAGTAGAGACGGGGAGACGAAAACCCGAAAACAGGAAAAAGGATAAGAAAAATGAAGGAGCCGTCGTTTAACGCCAGTGGCGGCCGTTATCTGGTGCCGGCTAATGGATTTGCAGAGTTTCCGCTGTTGCGTCATTATCTCCATATAATCCATATCTATATATATCAAATTCAAAGTCTGAGGATTTATGTGTACTGAATAAAAATCCACACCGTTACACCGATTGCCACCAAATTTTGCACAGGTAACCTTTGGCACAAGGTGAAAAATACTGTCTAACTTGGAATTTGATATTTTGCCACGTTCGCACGATTCAGGTCTTTTAATTATGCCTTTTAATCATGAATACAAAATTGTTATACGAGCTGACAGAACGCCATATAGACATAAACTATAAAAATTATATTAAAATACTTATTTAAAGTCAAATATTCGCGTCCGAAACCACGGGTAACAGCTAGTAAATATATATATAGCTGAATATGGGAAACTATTTAAACCAGCGCACCCAGATAGCGTTTTTTTCAACTCTTGCAATAACAGTGCCGTGTGTTCGCTTTTACGTCATCATTAAGCACGTCCATATACACACACGGTATCACTTCGTGCAACCAATGAAAACCATGCGAGTCCCACCAGCCGTAGAACATTATCGCCGTCATCATCTTCACATCCCAGCGTAGGCAAGCGAACCTTCAAAGATCCTCCAGCCATCGCATCCCTGGTCTATCCACACATCTGTGTCCTATAGGTTTATATTTCCAAACTTGTTGGAACCTGGCATTATTTCTAAGGGGTTTTTACACCGTTTTTTATAATATTTTAGTTTTTCATTCAAGTTAAAATATTGGAATTCTTATTCTTTATACGGTCTTTTTCTCCATACGGTCAAGTTTATAACACCTTTCAACTCCTCTTAAGAACGCTATTTCTGAGACCTGTGTTAACTTTCTTGTTTCTTGGTTGTCGTACAGGAACAGCCATAAATTTGTAAAACTTCAATTTTGTATCTCGACGAATCTTGTTCCTAAAAATACAGTTTATTTTCCCACAGATCGTCTGCAACTTACATAACATCTCTATTATTGCCAATATAATTTCCCCAAATAGCTAAAATGGCACACTTGTTCAATGCAATTACCTTTGTTTCTGTAGTGCACATTTTTATATTGAATTGTTTGCAAATCTGATGAACCTTAAAAACAGATTTTCGTAAAGCAGATCCTGTATATTTAATTAGAATATTCAAAACAATCGTAAAGAAAGAATTTCAACCGGGATGTCTACACCTGACATAACTATAACCGATTGATTGGATAAATTGGATAAGTTGAATGATTACTTCACGTGATAACAACAAATCCCACAGCACTAACAACAGACTTGAACAAGCATATAAAACGGAATCGGCTCAGGATGATGCAATAAATCATCCTCATGATAATCGTTATGCCAGTTTTACATTACGGACAGTGTTTTGAACTCCTCAGACCACAAAGGCAAGTGTGAATTATTTCACCTTTATTTTTCCTCAGCATCAGATTCTAATGTTCCTTATTCTTTCTACACTACTTTATATTTCTTGCTTATTTATTCCACCACTTTGCTCTCGTAACTTTTAAGTCCCAAAATAAAATAACAGCCGTCTCGTCCTTTGCGTTTACTGGCTCTTACTTTTAGAATGAATTCAGTTAGATGAGGTGTTTGTACGATAGAAAAGGTAAAAATAAAATATCAGTAAACTATCAACGAAGCAGAAGGACGTTACAAAGGTAAAAGACTAATTTAATTTACTAACAAAGAGACGTGACACTTTGCTTTATTTTACGTGGAAAACAAATTAATTGTGTTGTGTGAAACAAGTGTTCCAAGAATTTTCCAAGAATTGAGGTCTTTAATTTTACTAAATCTGTAGACATTTAGTATGAATTTTGTTTTAAGAAATCTTGGGTTACACTTTTTACTTGGAATTGCCTAATAGACGTTTCATTCGTTTGTTCAACTAAATTGAATTACTCAACACACGTAGCTTTTACAGCTATATACAGTTTATACAGGCCCTTACATTTACTAAATGTCAGGTAAAGGACTCTCCAAAGGACGCGCTGGTAATTAATTTTGTAACTGCAACCGTTGGCAGACACTAATGTTTGCGAAATACATCAATTAATGAATAGAACACTACACGTCGATAATAGGCTTGATATTTGTAAAAAGATTCTATTTCACAATCGTCTTTAAACGACATTTCTTATCTTGTATATTTACATGCCCGACAACCTTAGCCTTTCTGCTTTAATTCTCTTTACAATCCTACGTAATATATTTTTTTTTCATAATCTTGATTTTTTTTATCCATCTATACTTTCTTCACTCTTCCTTTTTAGTGCTATACAGTGATTGTTTCCATTCTTTTCTCAATCAGTGTGAGCCACTTTTGATTACGACGTATGTCGAAAAGTTGTCTCTATTTCTCATATATCACTGTTAGACAAAAAAAGTCTCATTTCTGTATGTTCACATATTTTTATTAGTTTTATCTAAAACCAAAAAAGGAAGTACAGATGATTCAGGCAGATAAAATGAAATTTCTAAGAGGGACGCGAGGTTGTTCTCGCCTGGACCGGAAAAGGAACGAGGATATTAGAAGCGAATTAAACGTTGCATCGTTGCACCAGAAGAGTGAAGACCACAGAAGGAGATGGTGTGAACACTTGAACCGCATACCTGGTATCCATCTACCCGTGGCTGCCTTGGGTCATCACCCTACTGGGAAGAGAGGTGTCGGTAGACCAAGGAGAAGATGGGAGACGATGACCTAAAACAAATTATATAAATAAGTAATAAATTTTTACATGACAAAAACCACATTTATAGTACAACCGTCAAGAGAGCTTGAATCTCAAGTCATTGATACCGGTTTTTCACGCCTCAGTCTTACTACTTATTAAACGTACTCCTTTATTAATTTAATCTCCGTTTGACAGTGTCTTTAATTCCTTTAACCACACTAAATACTCCCAGACACTTGCTATATTACAAACGTCTATATCTGTGCACATTTATTGTGCTTGTTGTCATAAACGTTTGATATTATTTTTTTATTTTTTATTGTAAACATAAACCTTTAATAAGTAAAGCCTTTAAGGTAATAATGCAGTATAATTTTACTTGCAGAAATAATTAATATTTAAAGAACTGCTCATAATATAAAAACCTGCATGAAATACTTAAGAGTTACTTTAAAAATATTATTATTTTTTTTTTTTTTTTGTATGAACTTTATCATTTCTTTAACCTGTTTCGTATTCTCAAGAAATATGTTTACCAAGCCACCAAAACAGAGTACCCGTTACATAGCTGTAAACTGCCGAGTATATCTGACAATACGCATTCGGTAAATTTCTAAAACTGAAACGTTGTGACTCAACAATGTGATCGTATCTTTTAAACGAATTACATTTCTTAGCAACGTGTAGATGATAGCCGTTATTGGTTACCGCAGTTACATCTGTGTCAGGGTATGTGTTTGCGTGTTCCTTTCTGTGTATCTCTTATTGGTTGGCTGTAGACAAACGCTGTGAGGATTACCATGAAATTCTAATGGTAAGATTTCCTTTACAGAGTTTTGAGTTTGCTAAGAAAGCAGAACTGATATAAATTGAAGATGGGATGGAACGAACTGTAACAAAGTGGAAAGGGAGTGCGATAAAGTGACTGTCGGTTCGCAATAAATAATAATGGGTAAACTAACTGTTGGCTGTGAAGTATTATTGTCCTGTATTATAATGGGGCGGTCAACAATGAAGTTACGCATCACAGCCACTGAGTCGGCACAACGGCCCGAAGTCACAAACACATTATTCGAGTTGGAGGTTTGTTTAGTTGATGCTGCCTTTGTTTTAAATTATTGTTATTGCCAAAAGTCAAATGACAATAATCATAACATATACTGCCAGAAAAACCTTACAATTGTTAAACATTTTTAAGTTTCTGTAAATATAGGTTACCACTGATGTATCTCTTCAATCCGTCGGTTTAATAATTTAAAATGGATGCACTTTTCTGAGTGTTTCACACAACGAATCGAAAATCATCAACAATTCAAATACGGTGGCATATAAATCATCTATTTACAGGGTTCTTTAGACAACAATTTAGTGTGCCAAAAATTTCCAAAAAATACCACCGCTATTTCCGGTCCAGGATATAGGTCGCTGACCTTTTGTTTCTTCAGACTTCCAGCTATCCTTCCCACACATCCATTGTTTAATGGTTTGTATTTGTAGATATACTTGTAGAGTCGAGACTCGGGCGTTCCCGGGTTGATTCCCGTTACTTGTATCGGTAAACTACCCAATCATCCTGTCGATGATACTGTATATTTGTAATCTTTTCTTACTTCTTAATTTGTTATATGATCGAGTCTCGAGTATCTGTTGAAAAATCTAAGGAATCTTATTATTTACGTCAGTATTGCAAACAATACTTCTTGGTTGCAAAAAAAAAAATAGTACGAAAAATAAATTATGAAAGCGTAGATCTCAATTTAATTTTGACGTTGGAAGGAAGTTCGTCGTAAACTAAATCAAGACATGTGGGTCGTGCCCGGAGTGAATTTGCTCACATTTTAAACTAAACTAAACACTACCTGGTCAAAAATTAGATGCAGGCAGAATTATGGGTTTTAAGAACACACACGCCGTTATCCTCACAGAAACAGGTGAAGTTTGTGAACTGTGGAAAATGATAGTAACGATAAAAGTGATAAACAAACAGCGAAGTACAAAATTGGTTCCTGTAGCGTACTATCTCAGGTAGTAAAGTCTAAAACAAAAATGAAAGAATTTTAGCAAGGACAAACTAGGCATACTCGTTTTAAATCTTCCGACGGTTTAGAATTTATGGGCTCACTTGGTCGATTGGATCAAGTAACACGTTGCTGCGCAGACGGAGAGTCGATTTCAGATTATGTTAGGTCAGGTTAGATTAAGTTATGTTAGATTTTTACTGTTATTTAAAAAGATTTATTTTAAAGATTTCATACAAGATATCGGGGCGTGGTCGATTGCCCACTGGTGTTATCGTAACTAGACGTTTTACAACACACCAGAGGCTTTCTCAGTAGTAAAAGTAATTATTTGACAAAGGGATCGTACGCCAAACGTACCCTTAGTTGATGCGAAAGCAATAATCGTAATAAGGCAATAATCATTACTGATTTCACTTAACTAGGGGTACGTTCGGCCTACCGTTCCCTTTGTCGAACGATTTTTAATTATTTTTACTTCTGAGGAAGGCCACCGGATTGTGTCCGGAACGTCTAGTTATGATAACACAAGTGAGCAATCGACTACGACCTGACAGACCAAAAATTAATCTTTTACATATTTTCTCCGGCTGTGGTATATTACGTAGTAGAAACATACTGTTACATGTTCATCTATATTGTGCCTGCTAGATTTCTTCAGTCATGCTGACAAAGTATATTTAAGAATAACGTAGCTGCTTTTAGAATATTCTAAAGAGATGAAAGAATATTGGAGAAAAAGAAAAGAACAAAGAGTAAAAAATTGAAATTGGCATGTGGCCCTTGGCCAATAAAAAACTTAGCGGTTCAACCAAGTCATAAGACACCTACAGAGCTTACGTGTGGACACCGGTTTGGACGACGCATCCTGTGTTTCATGCTTTCATGTTTTTACGGGCACCCTGATATTTACGTCACCCGTAATACATACAAAAGGACGAGCGCGTCCGTAGAGACGAAAACAAAGATGCACACAGTTAAAAAGAGTACGTTTAAAATTCTCACGTCGACTTCCGCGGCTGGTGTCCAATATGGTCTTGAAGTCTTCTTAAAAAATCGCTTAACACTGAAGGTATTTACAGAATTCCACGCAGCTGCGGAAAAGTCTACATTTGCCATTCGGGCCGCCTGATTTCCACAAGTACGTGTCAGATATACGAATAAATTATCAGTTGGAAAGTCGACAATTGATGAGCATTCAGACACAACTAATCACATGATAAACTTTAAAGACGCATGTGTTATAATCTCGTGCGATGTGTATTATAACTGGTCCTAGAAGCATAGAAATTAATAAACACAAATATAACACCAACCGAGAAGCAGTAACGCTCAGTACGACTTGGTATCTTTTACTTTCTGGTTTGACTGTACGGGAGTTGACTGACCGCAATAGTAATAATGCAAGCGGTGTAAAACCTACAGGGGAGGTCTACTTACCGGACAACCCACTTTTTTCTAGACGTTTGAGTCTTGCCCAGAAGGACAAGTCTCAGGCTGATTTGGAAACTAGCCCCCTTCAGCCGTATGGAAATAGTAACGAGGAAACGGGCCGGAGGTGAAGAAAGTGGAGGCATCCAGAAGATAGAGAGAATGTGTGACTGTGTGTGAATGTAGTGTGAACAGCCGGATGGAGATCAGAAGGGATTAAAGTGGGAGTGCCAAACTAGTAAACAGTCATGGCGGGGTCGAGTAGCGTAGGACGCAAAAGATCGAGGGAACACAAAGAAGAGAGCATAGTAATGAGTGTGAAGTGATGGAGAATTTTGTAATTAGAGGTTCAAGTTGAGTCAAAATGAAGTATGCGTTACAATGTGTTTGTTTCTGTGTCTAGGTGGAGGCTCGTCGGCAATAGCCAGAGGACGGTTTAGGAAAAAGAAGGATCTGTGGGTGTTCCTAGTAGTTGTAGCCACCCACCGCCAGTCTCATTGACCTGAGGATACTCATGGTAATATGAGTGAAACGTACGAGATATTTTTGGCGCAGTCCGTACAGGAAGAAGACTTCAAAAATATAATCTTTAAATTGCCTATTATTTGTTCTTACCAAGTGGACAGTCTCACATTAAACTTTCCGTCTAGTAAACACGCAACAGTCAATAATGTGTATATATCCAATTTCTTGTCACACATTTATGACTAGTGTGTATATCTGTGTCACACATAAACAAACATTGTTCTATCACAGATAGAACAGCATCCTTGCTCACGTACGTATAAAACGTAATACACACAATACATGTAAAAATATTATACGACATTAAGTAAGCGTATTGTCGTGTCTGCCCTGCAGCGTTGTGGTCAGTTATCCAGGTCACTCTGATAACAAACAATATATGCTTGTACCTTATGGCATCAAGTGCCGATTATGACAAGCAGTGCCGGAAGTGTAACCAACGCTTAAAGGCACAAAAATGACCTTTTGCTTCTTATGGCGCCGTCGCTGGCTGTCATCATGACTATCTGTAGCATTTTCAATTACGAAATTCTTGTCCAACCAAACTGAGCAACGAAAACAGAATACATATCAGGCAAGTAGAAAATGCAGTCCTGATAATTCTTAACATTCATGAAGAAATGAGAACTAACTTACATTAAGTCGCTCTTGAAACATTTCTGTCTAAACGTAGAGACCTATAGAAATAAAAATATATTGAAAGCAATAGAGACAGACTATTTGAATAGATAGGCTGGATTTACCAGAACTGATCATTGCTGAACAAGCCATGAAATTAGCGATTTAATGCGAGTCAAAGAAAATACCTTGGACACTAGAACGTACAGTCCTACCTCGTATATGATGTAGTCAGCACTAATGAACGGGCATTTAAGAGTCTGAAAACGACAGAAGCAAGAGAATACATTTTGGGACATCAACACTTGGTGTGGGGGGCACCAATAATAAACAGAGGACTGCATAGAAATGATTGATCAGACTGACAAATATGGAATTATGCAAACGAAGTAGACGAAATATAGTAAAGTATATTATCTTAATTGTGGATAACCATAATAACAACAGGGCCTACTATAGCCAACTTTATCAATGTTTTAATTTCCTGGTAAGTAAAATAAAAGTTATTTCACTTATTATTATCATTAATTTTGTTACTACTTCAAAACCACGAAATTAACTAATATTTTAGTTTTACGTGTTTCTTTGCTGGGTTTATATTGTGAATGACCGGAAATTTATCACAATATACTTGTAAAACTGCGTAATTTTCATTATTAAAAATAAAATCTGTCTTATCAAAATACAAGTAGCCAAGTAATTTTTGGCTAGTTCTAATAAACTTTATTATTAAAATAAACAGGACTGCTTAGACCGGCGCCAGTGGAAGCTAGGATGCGAGAGGCGGCGCCAGCCGTAATTAAATCGCCTAAAAAAAAGAACACACGTGCCTTTATCCTCACAAGAACAGGTGATTGCTTTAAATATTTAAATACGGTAATTGCTTTGGTTTTATTTTTCTTGGAACTATTGTTAACCTTCTTAAAGTATTCACTTTGTTTTACTAATATTTCGTCTTTATTAAGTCTAGTTTTTATGTTTCTATATTTTTAATTAATTTTTTCTAAATATTATTCTTAAATTGTTTTTATTTTGTTAGTTCTCATTGAAAGTTTCTTAAGAAACGATACATTTCATGTCCTCAGCTTCTTATAAAATAAAAACTATGTATTAATGTATATCAATTACTTACGTAGACAATGATAGGTGTGTGATTGTTCATTCTTAGAGTGATACAACACAGAGACATGTACACTACGAACTTAAAACGTTTTTAAGGAAACAAATACAACTTGCAGAGATGCAAAAAAATTACTTATTTCACTTCGAATGTTATAAACATTGCACTGATGCACATGTAGTTTCCAAGTTAAGTTGTTCAACATCCACGGCAATTGTTGGGCATTTTTGACAAAGCTTCTTAAAGACATTTCACACTAAGTATAATTTTCCCGCCATTCTACTAACGTTTTAGCTTCATTATATTTGATGTTCCCGCTGTTGACAACATTTAAAAAAATATGAATTAATTAAAGCATACAACACATAATAACGGAACCAAAATCGAACTAGACTAAAAATGTACAAAATGAACTGTACTACAGTAGCTGTACTGAAGTGTACTATATATATGTGAATATCCACATAGTTCAGTACTCAACTGTACTGAACTATATGTGAACATCCTCAGTTGCAGACTAATTTGTTTTCTATCGGTAGGATTCTGTGATACGGCGTCTACTTGTTTAACCAATTCAGTTCAAACGCAGTCACATGGATTGTTTACATCTAAGAGTAAAAAAGAAATTTATACTGGTCATTACATTCTATATACTTCACTTTGAAGTGTACAACGAAAGTGAGGGAAATCGTATTTTACCATGGTAACGACGCAGTGCGGCAATATTAAATAGAAATACGAAGCGAAGCGGAACTGAGGAAAGTAGAGCAACAATAAAAAAGAACACCAAGGCTGTAGATACGAAGGCGCTGCTATGCAATATACGCAGACGGCGGAATCATATTTGCTACGTCTGTGACTTTATTGTTTCCTTCTACTGAACAGCCGTGTAGATTGTTTATTTCGTCGACGAAAAACAGACGTTTACAATAAGGCTCAATGTGAATTACAGATCGAAGAGAACATAATGAAGTCCGTGCACAGTTTGTGCATCTACTTCCACTTTGAGTTATGGAAAAGTGTTACCTTAAAATGTTATTTGAATAATCACGAGTACTGATTGGTTTATAGCATTTGGCCTTGCTGTCGAAAATCTAAGGAAAATCAAGGGTTTCGTCCATTGCGCTCCCTGAGGGCTTGTTGAATGTTTTCACCCCGTGTCCGAGTAGGTCTTCGTATTTTTGCGACTTGTGGGTACCCACTGAAATGTCATTTTCGACAATCTTTCTTCTTCAGTTCTGTGCAAATATCCAAGCCAGAGTAGTTGTTTTGTTTCATTATCGTCCAAATTAGTGTGTGGCTCATTCATCATTGCCGTAATACTCTTGTTTCGGACTGTACCATGTTTAGATATTCTAAACGATCTTCTCAGTAAATCCACTTCCGCGAACACAATTATTCTTTTATCAGGCTCAATCATGTGCCACGTTTTGACACCGTATAATGATGGTTTTGTACATTTTTTATTTTGCTTTTCCTTTGTGCTACCAATTTCATTTAACCTTCTAATAGCCTTCTGTTCCAGACAAATTTATTTGTCTAATTTCTTCCCTATCTTTCCCATTTAACTGATAAACACTCTTCAGTACTTATAACTCATACAGCACTTTGGTTTCTTTATTATCTTTTAATTATAAGTTGTTTGCGGACTTCCTATGCACACACATTTCGTTTTATTAGTATTTATTAATAATCCCTACTTTTAATTTTCTTCTTTTGTATTTCTTGCCAGGTATTCCAGACCATCTTTATGTTAGTCTAAGACGAGGGTCATTCAATAATTAAAGAGACAAATAGCTGTAAAGGAAAACGGTATATTTAATCAGCATAACTATTTTTTTTTTTTTTACTTTTCAACGCAATCACCAGCGACATTGATACATTTATCCCATCTCTGAATAAACATTTTTGTGCCTGCAGCAAAGAAACCTTTATGTTGATGTCAGAACTATTTTAGGACATCTTTGACATCGTTGTTGTCATAAAACTTCGTACCACGTAACGGTTCCTTGTGTAGATCAAACAAGTGGAAATCAGATAGAGCCAAGTCTAGAGTATAAGGAGGATGAGGTAGGTCTCCCAAGGCAATGTATTGATGGTGTCATGATTTGCTGCGTGTGGACGGCTTTATCATGAAGGCAAATAAAGTGCACGAATCCAGGACCTGCATGAAGGAAATTCCTTTGTGCACGAATCCAGGACGTTTCCACATCACTACCGACATTAATTTATCAATAAGCATTTCAGAGTAGTATGTATTGCTCTCTGTCCGTCAGTCTTCTAGAAATCAGATAAACGTTAAAACTTTAACTAGACGTCTAGAACGGTACTCGTCAGTCACTAACGTTTGACCATTTTTACACTGTTCCACATAGTTATAAACGTTTTCGTGGTTCACACAGCTTTTCCATATTGTCTGGTCATACGGGAGCCAATTTTTCACCTTCACCAATCACAAAATGGATTACTGCACGTTGTATAACTAATTCCGAACCATCAAGAGGACTCACAATCGTTAAATGGCAATTCAAAGTTATTAATAAAACAATTCTAATAAAACAGCTGATCAGAAGTCATCACAGGGATGCCAACTTACAGTTCTAAAACTATCGTAATCCACCTAGCAACCGTTTTTCCTATACAACTATTTATCTCTTTAATTATTGGATGACCCTCATATATGGTAGTCTGCAAACTGTAGAGTAAAAATCATTTATTTGCAGCCCCATTCCTCTACACTTCCTCATCCACTGCTGCAGTACTTTCCCTATATATATTTCAAATAGTGTTGGAGGTATACAGTGTCCTTGTATGTATCCTTTTGTAAACGTAAACCACTCAAAGCAATTTTACCAATTTTATTTTTACTTTTGCGTCTTCTAGGATTCTTTTATAGTTTAAATAATAGTGTAGTTTAATGCTCGTAAAGTGTAGTACTTGCTATAATTTATTGTAAATAATTGATTCTAAATTTTAATTCTCCAATTACGCAGACCCAACCACTTGGACACGCGCAACCAAATATGTGAGATTTACCTCGAGGAAGAAGTAAACACAGATAACGCACCGACAGAGCTTTGGTTGTATAATTCGCCTCTATGTCGCCTCCTACACATATTCACCCTCCCAACGGCACACGCAATAATCAAATTTAGGAATAAATGGGTTTCCGTTAGGCTTTGCACTGGACATGCCAATTACCACCAATCATGATTACTAACGCCCACATACTCAACCTTACGCCCTGTTGCACTGTAATATCACATTCACAATACACGGCCACGTGTAATTGTGTACATAAATGACATTTACAACAAAGACACGTGTACACATTTCGACCAAACGCCTGCACGATATATAACACATACGTAGTTAATCTCTACTGTACCAGTACCATATCAGGTTGCACACACGACTGCACGTGCAGTCTCCAATAGATGCAAACGTATACAAGTTTGGCCTGTTTTTTCTAACTCATTATTTGTCAGAATTTCCCGTTTCAGTCTTTCAAATAAGGAATAATTCTTTTCATGACAATACTTCAATATGTGATGATTTGCCTTTTGGAACGAATGTCCTCTAATTGTAACCTAAATCTAATATCAACTTTGTCAAAACTTGTTTGAGCATTGCTATTTCCTTAGTACTGGATTCGAATCCTTAACAACGACCTAATCGATTACGGTATTGGTGAAAAGGGTAGTTTCATTAATAGCAAAGCCATCAGAAACTCTCGTCTAGAATTAGGCAATTGATACACTTCTGCAACAAGTTACGAAAATGTTCAATTACGAAAATGCTAAGAAAATTAACATGACCACGGAGTCATAAGCGAATATGGTGAAGTCCTTTCACACGTTAATGAATGTTTACGCAAGCGTCAAAAAGTTGCGTCTTATTGGCTACCAAGCTACAATGTGCTCTTGCAAAACCGGTTCCCCTAATATTCAAAACAGTCGGATACCTTTCGGTCAGACCTCGTATTTTACCTATTTATTTTACCATGACAGTCTTAGCACTTTATAATTTGAGTTGTAACACTGTGTGCTACTGATATTCAGCCAAATCCACTGCAGAGAATATATGTGTGACACAGATACTATTATAAAAAAATATAGCGTTCACTTGCTTCTCGATTGGGTTTATTTTTTACACAGGCCTTGCCAAAACTCACAACACTGTAAGAGCGGGATAAAGCAGGAAGCAGGAGGGAGTAAAGCAACTCTCACTCACTTTACATCACCCTCCCCTCCCCTGTCACGACAAGTCTTTCTTTTCCAGACCCATGTTTCTTTTATTTTTTCTTATTTATTTATTTCTTTTTTTTAAGAACTAGCCATGGGTAGCGTACGCTTCCTTTGAAAGTAAAGTTATCAAGTATAATATCAACACATTTAAAAGGTAATTCGTTAATTTGACAGAACATGTATTAATATTATATTTATGTAAACATTTAGTGTATATTTTTAGGTAAGACAGCATAATGTGCGCTTCTATTGCAACAACACTCTAATCGCTTTTATTGTACTATTATTATAATTTCACAAATTTTCTGTCCACATCAGCAGTTTTGTAAATGTATCAACTATAGCTACTAGCAATAATGTAAATTCCATTTATTCTGCGTTAGTGTTGCAATTTTAGGTTTATTCAAAACATACGACAGGTTAAAGAATACCAAAAAAAGGTTACTCAATTCCAAGTGTGTGCAGCCTTAAATCGTGTTGTATAAAAACATTCATTTGTTTCTTCTTCATCTCCACTACATGGCTTGTGCTATAGCCCTCTGCGACTTTACAGAGTCTCTGGCCATTTTTCCAGGGTCTTCCACGATTTTTCCTTCCCAAAGGCTTATAATCAAGTGCTTGTTTAGGAATACGCGTGTCTACCATGCGATCCACATGCGACTTCCAATTCTGCTTGTGTTCCTTTATTCTATCCAGAGCCGACTGTAACTTCATGTGTTTCCTTATGTAGTCGTTTTGTAGATGATCTCTCAAACTGCAGCTCTTAATTGCTCTTAAAAGTTTCATTTCCGAGTCCTTTTTTTTTAAATATTTTTTTATGCACATGTTTCACATCCATACATTAAAGTCGGCACAGCCACGACCTTATAAAACTTTAGCTGAGCCTCGTGCGTTTTATTCTTCAACAGTCGTCTTATTGTTCCACAGATATAACTAAATGTATTTAACTTTCTATACGAGATATCACAGCCTAAATGATGAAAATGTGGTACCTACTACTCGAAAACACCATTCGTTGATTATTTTTATTTTATCTATTTATTTAATCTATATCCCCTTAGACCAAAATAGTGTCGACGTTACAAAATTTTCAATTTACTTTACTTCTTTCATAAATTTCCATCGTATTTAACATAGGCTATGTTAACACAATTGCTACTCATCTGTCGCTCAAAAGTGTAGGCATACGGCTGAAAAAATGTTTAAAATATTGTCTGCAATTTGTTCCGTTCGAATAAGCAGTCCCACATTACACTTTCTATCTAGAAAATACACAACAGTCACTTGTATATAACTACAATTCCAACATTCATTCAGTCACACATTTATAACAGATAGAACAGCACCTTCCCTTACGTACTGCATGGCACTGAACTCAAGACAAAAAACTCATGACAGCTGCCATATGCCATACCGTGTTCACAGTCAGATTGGCATCCACTCACAAAGGCACACTGCACTGCAGCCTGGTTTTCACCGTTGCGGTATTATGTGCGTTCAAACACTACGTATTATTGGTTTTGTGATTACATCTTAGTACTTTCAAAGTAGTTGTGTATTAGTGACATTATCAATACGAATTTGAGAACTATCGTTCAGTATTAGTGTATTTTTAGTTACTTTCAGTTAATGAGTGAATTATGATGTTATTTGTTTACATGTAGTTGTCTGCTGACAATATCTGTTCAAGAGTCATCAAAAGAAAGAAAGTGAAGTTTCGTTGTTCACAGTGAAGGTTGCGAAATAATTACTAATATCACTGAAAAATGTGATGAAGTCAAATAACGAAACTTACTGATATACCCACTGAATCGAACAACAAAACGAGATGCCTATTACTGTACTAAATAGGAAGGCTTTGTTAAATACTTGAGTAGGGAATGACAATGCAGTTCAGAAGGAAAACTCTCCATACTGGGGAAAACGTAACACATGTGAGAAAAAGAAATTATTTCTTGCAATTTTGATAAGTGTGTAGGAAGAAATATTTTTCCGAATTTTTATAAAAATCAAAAAACGTGGTACCCGCTGTTAAAATACTCCTGTCTATCGTGAAAGAAAATATCCATTTCCCATGGTACGCTAAATCATTAACGCGAGTGTTTAAAAATGTGGGATTCAAGTGGAAGAAACGTAGAAGCAAAAAAGTGTTAATTAAAAAACTAGAAATCTTAATGATGTAATGATGCGTTACAAGTATCTTGTGCAAAGTAAAGGTTTTCGGAAATCTGAGAAATTTTTTTTTAGTGAGAGGAAATTGAGCGTTGAGTGAATTTTTTTAACGTAATGTGAATCGGTATTTCTCAGTAGTCGTTGGTTTCTTTACACGACTGCGGGTGTCTACGCTCTCTCACTCTCTCTCTCTCTCTCTCTCTCTCTCTCTCTCTCTCTCTCTCTCTCTCTCTCTCTCTCTCTCTCTCTCTCTCTCTCTCATCCCTCTCAGGGACATTCAGTCTAAAGAAGTACGTGTCTGATATGATGAAATGTAACAAACAGTGCAACTCATAAAAACAATACACGACATTATATTACATAAACGTATCGTACGTCTGCCATTTATTATTATCGTCAGTTATTCAAGTCAGTGATAAGAAATCACGTACGCTTGCTCACATTTACCTTATTACATCGAGTGTCGATGTCAACAACAGAGCCGGAACTGTAAGCAACGCTTAAAGGCACAAAATATCCTTGTCTTCTTATGGTGCCGTCTGCCGGCAGAGGTTGGCAGTAATCACGATTGTCTGAAGCTTCAATTTAGCTGCAGCGAACTACTCTGTTATTGTGTGAAATGGCTGTAACGTTTTGAGCTGCCGGCAATTCATTTTACACGAACTATATTTGTTTTAAGTAAACTGTCTTCACAAGAGAATGCACGTAATTTAGTTACTCTGTTCTGACTACTGCACAATATTAATAGATTAAAACAAAAATTTTTATTGAAGTGAAACTTCTTTATCGACGTATGAGAGAAATTTTATAGCAATGTAAAAAAAAATCGTCACGATTTTCGGTTACGCGCCATGTTGTTTTTTTTTATCAAAGTTCAGTATAGTGACGTAAAGAATAATATATTAGTTTGAAAGTGATAAAATAAAAAGACTTATTATTTGTTATGTGAGAGCAAATGATAGTTTTCATAAAAATTCAAGTAAACGTCGGCCAATAGACGAGAGAGAGGTGAACCCATGGCCAATCCATCATCCTCAATGAAAAATTTGTTATTGAAAGCAAAGTAATTCAAATTCAAGTGAATTTATAGTAAAAGTGAGAGTGATTATATATTTCGTTTGATAAATCCAACACGTGAGCGTGATTTTAATATTTATTTGAGGTTAACCTCACTTTTTGATTGTAAGTATCAGTAAATGTATATAAATCTATTAAAATTAGCAAGTAATAAAAATCCAACACGTGGCGTGATTTTAATATTTATTTGAGGTTAACCTCACTTTTTGATTGTAAGTATCAGTAAATGTATATAAATCTATTAAAATTAGCAAGTATTAATAAATATGACTGTAAATCTAGTAAACATTATTAATTCTAAAAATAATAAAAAAAACAAATTAAATAATAATTTAAAAATAAAACAAAACACAATTAGAAAATAAAAATATGTATACGTACATCTTTTTTAATTATTCGTTTTTAATGATTTATTTATTCATTTTGAATTCTATATAATCATTGCATGTCTACAAGATTAACTGTCATCATATAATTGTATTACTTTGAATAGATAATTCCAATTATTTACTCATAACTTGTGTAATTGAGTAAGTTATTAAATATCTGCTTTGAATTATTTTTATTAAGTTATGACATGAAATATGAATATTAAAGTTCGTTATATAATTTTTGTAAACTGATTAACTAATTTTTAGATTAAATAATGGCAGAGTCCGAAAACTCTATTGAGTATCCAAATGCAATAGTTGTACAAGTAGATGTTCATCATCGTAATTGTTCACAAATCAGTACATCAGCTGAGCGATCGAGAGAGTACAGAGATAAGAAAAATAATGAAACTCAAGCAGCGAGTGATCTTTATTCAGTCCAACGGGGATATCCAAAAACAGCTGCAGAGCGATTGAGGGCGTATAGAGCCCGGAAAAAGAAAGAAATTCCGATAGAGAATCATCGAAAACGTAAAAAATCAGATGCAGAGCGTGCGCGAGAGTACAGAGCCCGAAAAAAGGGTAAAACCCAGTCAACAGGTGAGATTTTCTCAGTTATATACGATCAAAATCACAATACATTATATTCATGACATTAATAACATACTAATTTTTTAGAACATAATTTTTTTTCTTAAGCTTTATCTACCCAATTTCTGTGAAGTTGTAAATAGTAGAAAAATGATATGTCATAAAGAAGTTTCACTTCTTACCTGTGTACTCTGGTACACACACATACTTTTTTTAAAAATTTGCATTTCGTTTATAACACATAGGATTAATAATAGGTTAAAAAAAGTATGGCCTTAACATGGTATCAGTTAACAAACGTAATTTTTTTTTATTACTAGTCAACAACAAAGAAAATCAAACACAGTGGAGAAAAATGGAGTTTATGAAATACATTGTGCAGAATGCGATGGTATTTATAACGGACAATGTGGCCGTGCTCTAAAACATAAGAAGGCGATTTCAACCAATACAGGTTTTGCAGATCATTGTTTACAACACAATCACTTCATAGATACAAAAAACATAACACTACTCCACAACATACAAAAACAAGATTTGTTAGAAATTCTATAAATTAAAAAAGCAATAAAATATAACAAAAATTTAACAAATGAAAAAACTGAATTCTGTGTATCCCCTTCATTAAAATCTGTTATTTAGTTTAGTTAATTTTATATTTTGCATTCAGATTATATTTAGTTTTTACAGACACTTGACCTTTCCTTAGCTTCTGCAACCCCCCCTCTCCATCTTCACACCTCACACATGTTCCGATACACGCCCTAAACAGATGTCCACCACCCTTACATCCTCTGTTTAGGTGTTCGCTCATCTCTTTGACAATGGCTTAAGAAGTCGAAACATCTGTCAGAGTTAAATAAAACTGTGAAACGTACCAAGTGTTTATATATTTTTAAAAACCTTTGACTACTGCACACTGTGATTTTGTTGTGGGCTGTTTGTTTTCGGCAACTGCTGTCATTGATCTAGTGACACAGGTAAAGGTGTCTCAATCAAAACATAAAATATATTGAAAAACTATCGACTCTTTTCTAACAGTACTTAAAATTGTCTAGCTATTTAATTTGTAAAGAACATAACACGGGCAGGTGCGCGCTCACACTGTCATCGGTGTAAAACATCAAGGTAAACGGGGCCGTAGTAAAGTGAAGTGTTTGTTAATTAGAAGTTGTTTAGAAAGAAGAGTGTACGCCGACGCGTCGCTGCTATCAAATTAATTACCAGCGCGTCCTTGTCTTTGTCTCTCAATGACACCTGTCGATATTTCGGTCCTGTATAGCTAACGCCTTTACCCAATTGCACGTGTGCAGATAACTGTTTGCGTGATAACTTTCTGACGTGAGACACGCTTAACATTCGAGTGTCGTCTACTTTGTTTTTATTTTTATCGTCCATCTAAGGACGCGATGCCAATTTCAATTCTTTATTCGTTGTTCTATTCTCTTTCTCCAATATTCTTTCATCTCTTTACTGTGTCTCTTCTTCCTGTCGTTAGTCCACTTTGAACCTGCGTTTTTCTCTCTCCAACCTTGGACTCCTTCGATTGTTAACACTTTTGCTCGAAAAATTTCTCTTTCAATTGCTTCTTCTGCGTGTACATTATTTTTTTCTAAATCCTTTTGGACTTATTTAATCCAACTTGATGTTGACTTCTTCCCCCACAGATATTTGAAGATTTGCTTTGTCAACCTATTCTCGTCTATTCTATATAAATGTCCAAAAATTAGTAGTCTTCTTTTTCTCATTGTTTCTGTTATATTTTCTATACTTTGATATATTTCATCATTACTTCTTAATTTCCAACCTTCTGAAGTTTTTCGTGGGCCTAATATTTTCCTAATAACTCGTCTTTCCAATATTTCTAGTTTGTCTATTCAATGCTAGAATTCAATGCTATGTGCACTTGCATATAAGCGTTCTGGCTTCTACTTTATTTATTAAAAATTTCTTGTTTTAGACGTGCTTAGTTATTAATATTTAGAAATTAAAATTAACAATAAAAATTACGTGTGTTTCAAAAATAGGAACCGGAATACAAACTGGACAGAATGTCAATAAAAATGGGAAAACTCAGTGACATGTAAAATTCATTTATATAATTACAGAAATGAGACTTAATGAAAGAGTAATCCATCGGTGGTGATATCTGCAAAATACATTGGACGGGGAATGTAGTAGAAACGGGTCATAAACTGAGTAATCGCCCGACGTAAACTGAACTGCCCCACACATACGTAGCGCACGTGTTCTTAGAATCTTTCCATCCTTAACTTCCTGCGACTTAATGCGTAATTCAAGTGTTCTCCAGAGGACTCTGGAACGTACTTGAGCCCGGCCTTAACTGAGACTACACCTGCTTGACTTTCGGAGGAGACGGGTGGAGAGTGTTCTGGATTCTTCGATAGGTTCTCGTTACAATATTTGTACGCTGTAGTTTGAACCCGATCAAATTTGCCCAAGATAAAGATGATCTGCAATACATGACAACAAAATAAAAGTAGAATATAAGTAAGTAGGGTTCATTCATAGACATTGATCAAACGCAATACTTGTGTATAGGAAGCCCTCAAAACAACTTACAATTAGAAAATAATGACGCGTGAGACCTGCTATCGTGAACACTTGGATACTCCATCATGACAGTACACCTTGTCGCACAGCACTCTCGGTTAATGTGTTCTTTACAAAGAAAAATATTCCTGTTGTTCCTCAGCCCCCTTATTCACCTGACTTGAGTTCCAGTGACTACTTTCTCTTCCAGAGATTGAAAAAAACATCTTAAAGGACACCATTTTGGGACGATAGATAAAACAGTAAAAAACATTTTACCGACCAGTTGAAGGAGATTCCAGTTTCTGAGTTCCAGCACTGCTATGAAAAGTGGAAAAGCCGTCTGAAGCGCTGTGTGGCTTCCCAAGGGAACTATTTTGATGGGGATAGAGTCTAGATATATTTTGATTGTAAGTAAAGGGTTTTACTAAATTAGTCTCATTACTTAATTTACAGACCTTGTGTAAGCATAAATATAAATAATTTCATGGTAAAGTAGTAACAATTTGTACGTGAACATTAACATGTAACTTATGTTGACTTAATGAGGCGGATCAGTATTGGCCATATTAATCTCGTTCCTGTAACGTGTTCGATATGGATAAATAAATGACACACCACAGGTTTGCGTTTTATTGAAAATTATTTTATTTTACAAATTTACTTTTACTGTTCAATATGACAAGCCATCATAGCCGTTTCATTATAATTGTTTAATACATGCGTTTGCGGCATAGTGCAAATAAAATTTGAAATATTCGTCGCGAAAATATCAGTAACATTTTATAATGAAACGCGTTTTTGAATGGTAAGATGAGTATGTTCATGAGAATCAATTATAACAGCCCTATGAAGTAGTATACTTCTATAAACTTTGTAGAAAGTTGTTCGTGTGTGTATTTTATTGTAATCATATGAGAAGATGGTTTTTAAATATGGTTTTAAATAACAAAAATTAAAAATTAAAAATAAATAGATTTCAAATGATATGTGGTACTATACACTAAACACTTGCAAATAAGACAAGGAAAGACACCAAGATAAAATGCTATAAAGTAATGGCAACACCTGTTTTACCTTATGGAAGTGAAACGTGGACGATGACGAGAAATGATGAATGAAGAATACAAACAAGCGAAATGAAATTCTTCAGGAAAACCAAATATTGCACTCTTAGAGATCACATACGAAAGAAAGATGTAAGAACTGAGCTAAATGTATACTCTATGGGCAGCAGAATAAGTAAAGACAAATCAAATGGACTCAGCATATCGAGAAGATATGGAAGATAGGAGGCTACCTAAACTAGTAATACACTACAGACCTAAGGGAAGACGTAATATAGGTAGACCAAGAAAGAGATGGCTTCAGTAAAGTTGAAACAGGCTGTACGCCTATACTTTGACGTGGAGAAGAAGAAGAAGAAGAAGAAGAAGAAGAAGAAGAAGAAGAAGAAGAAGAAGAAGAAGAAGAAGAAGAAGAAGAAGAAGAAGAAGAAGAAGAAGAAGAAGAAGAAGAAGAAGAAGAAGAAGAAGAAGAAGAAGAAGAAGACGAAGAAGAAGAAGAAGAAGAAGAAGACCTTACGGCTACAGACAGATTTGCAGGAACACAACAAATCCAGAAACATTACATGTCATACTTTGCCTTGCATGTCATCAACCATAACCATAATTATTCCAGTTTTCAAACCGGTTTCAAACCACTGCATTTCTGAAAAAAAGAGCAAACTCATGGACGCAATGGAAGCATTTGATATTTACAGAGCCTCCAAAACTTAGGTGATCGGCTTCTGAATGAAAAACTTTCTTCCTAATCCAATGAGCTCTATGATACAACTATACGCGTGCTAGAACAATATGATAGATATTGTGCGGTCGTGGTACTATGTGGATCCGTAGCAGTGCGCATAGTGAGATAACGCGGGTTGGGAGTCGCTCAAATAACGGGACGTGTGTGACTTTTATTAATTGACCTACTCCATGTGAGTGAACATATATTATCACCTGTTGAACGGACTAAAACTCTCGAAACTCGTTGTGTACAAAATATATAAAAACAGAAGTTTCAAGGAAGGGAACCTTGACACTCAATGTAATTTTTAAAAATTAAATCCAGAAGGCTGAAAAAAACACGTCCACACGCGTGAAATTTACTGCGTTACCGTATGATGTTGAATGCTGAAATCTCCAAGTGGTGGTAAAAGGATATGGTGGCCCTGAGCACATGAAACGTGGTGAAGAAAATGAAGCAGCTACTGGCTGTCCTTATCTGCTGCCGCCTGATGGATTTAAAGAGCTTCCGCTGTTGCCATATTACCTACACTACAGATCATACCTACACAGCAATGTATCGTTGAGAATGGAAAAACCGTGTAAACTCAGCGTTAACTAGATGCCGTTGTCTTTCAGTTTTGCAATAACAGTGCCTTGTTTACATTTACAGTAACATTAACACACACACACGCTTTGTGCCCCAAATGCAAGTAAAATATTTTTTTTCAACATGCAACACAACAGCAACATAAGTCTCACTTCACATTCGACAGAAGGACATAATAAGGCTACAGAAGAACCGCCCACTACAAAACCGTGGTGGACAATAGTACAGCCAAAGCCAATACGATAGGTGCATTTCTTGTTAACATACTGTTGCAATGGTCTCGTTGATCGTCGTATGGTTCAGTAGAAAACAAAATACAAGACACCAATGAAATCACTAATTATCACTTAATTAGTGACAGCAACCAAGAAATAAAAGTATAAATAGGACAAGCTAAGACAGTAACAAAACAATTAAACAGTCTGCTTTGGAGTCCACGAATAACAAAAAACAATAAAATCTGAATATATAAAACTATAGTCGAAAGTATATGCCTATATGGAGCAGAACTGTGGGAAATTAATAAAATAAATAAATCCATAATAAGAGCTATGGAAATGGATTACTGGCGGAGGTGCTGTAGACTAACAAGACTAGATAGAGTGAGAAATGTAGACATAAGACAAGCCATGGGAATCGACCTTGACATTATAGAAACAATAGAAGCAAGAAGACTGAATTGGTTTAGACACCTAAAAAGAATGTAAAATGATAGATGGCCAAGGAAGGTATGGGAATGGACTCCACTCTCTAGAAGGAAAAAGGAAGACATAAACATTCGTGGAAAATGGACGTCGTAGATGCAATAAATGCAAGAAGACTTACAGAATAGGACTGTTTAGACCGGCGCCAGTGGAATCTAGAATGCGAGTGACGGCGCCAGCCGTAATTAAATCGAAAAAAACCCACTCAAGTATCACAATAAATAATTTGTAATCAAGATAGTGTGTTACATCAATTCAAGTAAAAATTGTCCACACGCAATAATAATATCAACTATAAAGAATTCCGCACTAATTATAACACATCACTTCGCTACAATACTTCAACAAACACTCGATCCACGCTAAAGAAATCTCAACAGCACTGAACTATCAAGCCGGCTGCTATCGCTTTTTTATAGGTAGCGCACGCCTTCTAGAAGTTTTCCATCCTCAGTGTGGTGTGTCCACTACTTGGGGGTGGCCTAGAATGAGTCACTCCTGCTTGACTAAGGCGGGACGGTTGGAGGACTTTTTCTGGGGTATCCGATACGGTACTCGTCACAATGCGTTACCGTTCTCATCGTTCGTCTAAAACGAATGGACGGAAGCAACCGAAACGATGGCGCTTTGTGTTCGGATAAACGAAGTGCTTGTACGGGCTGATGTTAAAACTTTCTCAGGTATCAAATACTGTCCTAATATTATAAGATATTTGGTCACCAAGTTGCATTATTGTGAATATGATGTAATAATTTAAAATACAATAATACAGACAACAAACTGTCCAAACGACATTTCAGCAAGACGAGAAGTTTAGAATAGAGCGAAACAAACAAAGTTAATTACCAAAGAGACAAGGTGCCGTCACACAGCAAGAGACTAATTCACGCTGTCACAAGATCACGTGCTGTAATTCACGTGAGATAGAAATTAATTTATTGTTGGAAACCGGAAGCCACTGTCTTTAAAATTGGCAACTTTAATAATTGTGCTAATTATGAAGATAGTTCCTGTGTTTCCCTTTAATAACTCGAAATCATCACTGCATAACGTAAACAAAACGCCAATAATTTCTGTCAAGCAACTGTAGTCCGCACGGATATATTGCACTTTACTCGGATCAGTGTGTAGAAATGAAGCGAGGAAAATGTGAAAGCGTTATTGGTATTTTGTGTGACCAAAATCGTTACGGGTGAATCAACTTGTGCGTGCTTGTGTGTGTGTGAAGCCGGCGACGCCTTGAGCTATTTTGTCTAATTCCTGCGTTTGTTTCTTGCTGGACAGGATGTTTGACCGCCAACGATAACCCTCGCCTTGACAACCGTTGCAAAACCCATTTTACTAAATTTGTCCTGGAAGCTAACGTATGTAGTTTTTACATTGAATTTCAATTGTTAATCATTCCCTACGATTCTCCCTAGTTAATTCGTTTATTGGGTTACATTTTTTGTACGGTAAAACCTTCTATTAATGATCTGTAATTATTAAAGTGCCGTTTGTTCGTCCTGATATGTTGATGAAGAAGGGAGGTTAAGTAGAATATTGTGAAGACAGATGTGTTTGTCGCTTTATAAACATATAAAACAAGAGGAGAAGTGTTGTTAGAAGCAAATAACTTTTGTTTTGTTACTACAAGGATACTCACCTCCCTTATTTAAAAACCTGAAAAGTTATATTTTATTGTTTTAAAATGCTTTTTGTTAAAAGTTTTACAAAGTTATGGCGGTCCCTGTATTGTTGTATGGGTATGAATTGTAGACGTCAACGAAGAAACAAGAAAGTAAAATCTTGTTTTATGGCCTCGGAAATGACGTTCTTAAGAGAAGTTAAAAGGTGTTTTAACTTGACCGTACGACCGCAATGAGGCCACAAGAGAAGTATTAGAAGATTTAAACTTGAATTAAAAAACAGAAAGATTACAAACAACAGTAGAAAGAACGCCTACAAAGAATATCAGATTCCAGACTGGCAAAATAAGTCTGGAAATACAAACATATTGGACACAGGTGTGTGGGTAGACTTAGGAAGAGATGGTTGTAGGAACTTTGAAGGCGGAACATGCAGCACCTTGCCTATGCCGTGTTGTGAAGATAATGATGATGAAAATGCTTTTAGTGCTACGAGAACTGTAGTAATTACGTTTTAGTGTTTACATATTAGTGAGACTCCACTTTCTAATAAGATACAACAATTGCAGTAATATTGAGACCAAAAGGGTGACATTTATGGTTTCGCTATTAACAATACTGAGAACTTGAGAAACAATATATGTATTTGCACATCGGCAGCTAATCTTCGAAAGTATAACAATGTATATACAATTTCAAAGAAAAGAATGGATATATTATGTATAATAAACGAGTTCCGCAAGAATTTGAAAACCAGCATAGTGTCCGATTAATTAACAGGTAATGAGGAAAACGGACTAGAACTATGAATTAACCTAGAACTGATGAGGACTAGAGTATGAATGAGCCGTTACTTCTAAAAGAGGAATTTTAGCAATTCCCGGCTAATGTGCATTAGCCTGGTGACAGTTTGTGGGATTTTGTGGTATCAAAGGAAGAAATATGCATTATTTAACATGTTAATATACTATTATTATTGTCTCATGTAATAACGGGTATAGGTCGACATATTATGGTTTTCGTATTAGTCACACTATGTTTGTTTTAAAAGAAGACTTGAGCTATGTTATTTTTTCGGAAACAAAAGAAAAGGCAACAAAAGAAAAACGATTCGAAACAGTGAGCGTGGTGAAGAAATATGGGATTTAATTCCCGCCTCCTACTTCCTGTTTTATCCCGCTTGCACTGCCGCGAGCTCAGGCTGTGTCAAAATATCGTCAAGCCAACGACTGCACAATATATTTTTACATAATTTTAAGTGTCTCACACATACACACACGCACGCACGAAAAAATAAGATGCCATGTTAGTCTTTCAGTTGTTTAAGTGATAAATTGTAATTACCCAATTTCTTTAAATTGGAAAGTAAACGTATGCCGAAGAAAATGAACTAACGGAAACAACTAGCTGTTACATGTAAATAACGATTTTTAGCAATCTCCAGCGTTATAAGAACTAGCATGGTGACATTTTATGTGATATTCTGCTAACAAAAGTAGAAATATACGTATATATTGTCTTACACATGTATACATGTATTATAGGCTCATGTAATAATGGTAATGTGTATAGGCCTATATTTTATACGTTTGTTGCTGAAGCCGATACAGTCGTTTGAAAGACACCTTGAAGCTGATTTATGTCTGTAAGTAAAAAGAAGGAGGACGAATAAAGACGAATCGAGACAGTGTGTTTGGTGAAGAAATGTGGGATTTACCTTTTCCTTCCTGTCTTTCACGGTTGTGACCACAGGCTCTGTGAAAATATTAAACTCATCGTCAAGCCAACGACTGTACAGTATTTGTTTATATAATTGTATGAGCATCACACATATATATTTTCTTGGGATTCTAGATATATATGCTTTGCTTTGGGAAACCATAACTAGAACTTAGTACTAACAACCCAAAGCGCCCAGCCACTCTCCTGCTGACAAACGTCATCGTGGTCGTCAAAATCGTCGTCACTCAGCGTTGCTGTCACAGAATTTTCCTTCGTTGGTCGTTATGATGTCAGCCATCACCATCCTCATCATCCTCGATCCTTGATCCTCTGTCGCACACACAGTTTCCTTTCTTTTCATAACTGATTTAATGTACTCTTAAGTCACAAATAGGAAGTGGCATGATACGCTTCCGGTCGGAGATTTTATGTTCAAAATTATAATTACCCAATTATTTTTAAATTATTACTATTTTGTACCTGTACACTAGATAAAACGATTTTGTGTTTTTAAATTTTAACAAATTTAATACCGCCTATAATTTGAAACATTTTATGGCTTGCAATTCTGGTAGCATTATATTGTGCATTACTTGTACAACGCTCATCTTACCTTCCGTCGCAGCTCCCTGTCACCACCTAATGTCTGCCGTTCGTCAATCTTACAACTGCTTTTCTGTTGCAGACCTTTTTGCAACTGTCTGTTGCAGGGTTTTTATAAGTTCGTCACGTGTTATTCCATAATACAGTTCCACAGCAAGTTGAATATACAAATATTTATCGCCTGTAAGTATGTGGTGTCGAGCCTTTTGGCAATTGGTTGTTCAATAGACTTAACCCAGTTTAACATAACAATTCTGCCTTTGCGTCACTTGGTCGACGACTGCTTATTTAAAAAGTCCCTATTCACTTCTGTCCTGCATTTCTTTAGGATGTGTTTCAAATCACCCACAGGGTACTTCCTTCCCCATGCCAAACCGTTCTGTACAAAATTAATGGAAAACCACTACTCCGTTCAGAGTTACCCTACTGTAATTTAACTGAATAATGACATGTTTTACGGTTCTAAAATAACAAGTGTGTGTGTGTGTGTGTGTGTGTGTGTGTGTGTGTGTGTGTGTGTGTGTGTGTGGGTGTGGGTGTGTGTGTGTGTGTGTGTGTGTGTGTGTGTGTGTGTGTGTGTGTGTGTGTGTGTGTGTGTGTGTGTGTGTGTGTGTGTGTGTGTGTGTGTGTGTGTGTGTGTGTGTGTGTGTGTGTGTGTGTGTGTGTGTGTGTGTGTGTGTGTGTGTGTGTGTGTGTGTGTGTGTGTGTGTGTGTGTGTGTAGGTTGTTTGGTTGTAAAGAGGGACAGAGAGATTTTTCATGAATTGTGTAAGTATTGCTGTTACACACTGTTGAGTTTGTCAAAAGAAATCAGAACTGAGATAAACTGACTACAGAATGGAACCAAGTGTAGCAAAGAGGAAACGAGTCTGCAGTAAAGTGACTATTGGATCGCAATAAATAATAATGGGCGTGAATTGGTAAACTAACTCGGCTGTAAAGAATTATTGTGTCGTATTACAGTGACACTTAACAATGTAGTTACACATCACAGCCAGCGAGTCGTCACAATGGCTGTCATACCCCGTGTCACAAACACATTAATGGCGTTCGGAGTTCGGTTAGTTCCCTCTTCCGTGTGAAATAATTATTACTGTCGAACGTTAAACGTCAACAACACTAACATACACTGCTTTCTCCTTACAACTGTTAAGTGGCTTCACTTTGTGCAAATATACAATAAAAGTAAATATTTCAAGACTCTGATAAAACAAATTGAGACATTCATAGAAACCATTGGGTAGTGTAACAAAAGGAAGACTCTGAAGTACATTTAAAGACCACATAGAGTAGGGGACCTCAGAGAGCTGAACATAAAAAACTGGAAAGCCAGGGCACGCAATAGGGAGAATGGAGTCGACTGTTGGAGCAGGCCAAGACCCATCAAGGGTTATAGCGCCACGGCTGATGATGATGAGACATTCATATAGTTCTGTGCCGGGCAATTAGGCCGTGTTCTTAGGTTAGTAAACCCAAACGCTTCGGCTTCACTGACGGAGGCCATCTTCAATGCTAACACACGCGGCAGATGTTCGCTTAAAAACCTTAGTACTGAGGCAAACCATTTTCAGGGTTTTAAGGCCTACATTTGCCGCCTGTGTTAGCATTGAAGATGGCCTCCGTTGATAACTTTATTAGCCTAAGACCACAGCCTAATAGTCCGCCACAGATCTATATGAATAATCTTGACGTCGGTCGTAAAAGGCTGAGAAAATTGAAACATTATCCTAAACGTCTCACTCAACAAATCAAAAGTCGTCTTTAGGTAAACACGGTTATATACAAAACGTTGTTTATGTGTTTCTTTAACCACCCGTTTATTTTTGAAAAAATGCCAAATAATGTCATAAAAATTTCCAACCCAGAGTGTAGGTTGCTAATCCGTTCGGTCTACAATCTGCAGTCATCATTTCCAAGCCATCCCCACACGTCTCTTCAGTGCAGACGTCTGTCTGAGAAAATACGTGGGAAGTCGGGAGTCGGGCTTTCTTTCCACGTGCTGCACCAGGTTTTGGTAAGTCACTGTCCTGTCGATCATACTGTATATTTATAGTTTATCTATTGTCTCTCCTTATATAATCGAGTATCGCCCATGTCTGTTCACACTTTTAAAGAATTTTAGTTTCCAGTACTCTATTCTCTCACTTGCAATATATATAACATCGGTTTATAGCGTCTCTCGTCGCTGTCCGATTTCCATACTTTCTCTCCAATATTTTTTGTCCTGACAATGTTTTTCTGTCATATTCATGCACTTAGAGCTTTCTGGATAATCTCTTCCCATGATCGTCTGGGTCTTTCCCTCTTCCTCTTCCCCGGAGGTAATCATTCCATTATCTTTTTGGCAACGTTTCTCCTCCCATCCGCTTAACGTATCCAAACCAAATTAACTGTCTTCTTTCTATTTCGTCTACTACTGATGTTTCACATTTATCATTTCTCTAATCTGTTCATTTCTTATTTTCTCTCGCTTCGATACTCTGTATGATCTCCTTAGTGCATCCATCTCTACAGCTATTATTTTCTTTTGTCCGCTTCTGTCATTCTCCAACTCTCAGCACCATAAAACAGAATACTCTTTACGATAGTATTGTATATCTGAACTTTCCTTCCTGTACGGTCATGTCACCATGTAGCCTACTCTTTAGCCTTTTCATAGCCCTCCGTTCCATGCCTAATCTCTCCTTTATTTCTTCTGTATCTCTGCCATCCTGCTTTATCTGTACTCCTAAATACTTATATTCCTGGAAATTTTAAATTTCTTCATTATTTTCCAATTACAAGTTGATTTCAGTTCCTCCCACGAATAAATACTTGGTCTTTTCTACATTTATTGACTGTCAATTAAAAAAAAATATAATCACCAAAAATACTGTAATATGTATACTGCCTTTTCCAGCGGCGTGTGTCTTGTTCCACGTTGCATCAGTCGTGCCACTGTATGCCAGTAAATGTTACTTGAGAATGGCGTAGCTGTTGAGTCCCGTGTAGTAAGATACACACAACGTAGACCTTTGTTTTGTGGAAAAGTGGGACAACTAATACAGTTCAACGTTTGATGTCGTATATTTAGACTGAATAGTAATCATGCGTCGTTTTCAAAACACACACGTAAAGACCAAGCGATGGCGTACACTGATGAAAATGAAACTGTTTCAAATTGTCTCTAATTTGTTGTACAAATCTCTACGAATATCTAGTTCCACGTTAAACTTCCCGTCTAGCAAACACGCATTTGTCAGTTGTCTGTATACCCATGTTCTCTAGTTGCCCATTTATCACGGACACAACGGTACGATATAACAAAAGTACGTGCCCCATAAGCAATGCGGCGCAGTGATGGAGTAAAAATATTACTCAAGAGTAGATTGTTTGAAAATATACTCTTGTCTACCGTCTACCGTCTTGTAAACATTGTACCGTTGCGATCGGTTATTAATGTTAAAAATAAATATCACTTATGCTTGGCCACGTCTTCTTTACAACATCTCAAGTGTCGACGTAAACACTAGTGCCGGATATATGATAAACGCACGTCAACCATAAACAAAGATATCAATGGCAAAAAATATCCTTCGTCTCTTAAGGATCCTCCGTCTCCAGATGGAGGTTCGCAGTAACCATGACAATCCAGTGTGTAACTCTACATGTTGACTGCTGTAGGTATAAACAATTTATGTACCAATCTAATATCCAATTGTTGATTACTGTTTGTTTAATTAATTAAAATATCATTACATTTAGTAATTTAAGTTGTAATACTTCATAAATTAAGTTCTCTCATACTATAATTTGCTCGTTTTCTTAAAGATAATTTGAAGATGTAAACAACTATCATAAGTCTTCACATATAAAATTATACATACATACGGACGCACACACTCACATACACCAACACGTTCACCCAACTATTTTAATTGTTTCGTTATGTTTGATATTTCTATTGTATTTCATACACAGGTCCTGAAGATGACAATAAATATTGTCGAAACGTTGACGCAAAATAGCTAAAATTTGTATTATTGACCGATCCTCACTAACCATCCACTAAAACATTCATTGATCACTAAAAAATTTAAGGATTTAATATTGTATAATTTATTTAATATTTATAAATTCTATACCTCAAGATGTTTTATTCCCTTATTTGCTACATGTGCCAGATACTGAAGCTGAAGATGGGAACGGAGGCTGAAGGTGGGAACAATACGCTTCCCGAAACATGTACCAATCAAGAGAACAAAAGAATTTATAAATATTAAATAAATTATATATGCATCAAGAAATAGACTGTAGCAAAAAGTGTTTAAATTAATATTGTATATATTATCAAATTATAATTACTTGTGCAAGTAATTGTATTGTATTTTTATCGTTTAAAATTTCAAATGTATTTCTACTTAAACAATGCGGCAATTTTAAATAGAAATATAAAGTGGAACGGAACATAGAAAGTAGTGAAACTTATAAAAGGTTACGATTGCTAAGGCGCTGCTATGCAATAAGTGAATCACGGCGGAATCGTATTTGCCTACGTTTGTGACGTTTAGTTTGCCATTGTACGCAACAATATTCGACCTAATTAGTTATATCCACACTAGTGCGCTTTTCGTGCATTTGAGGCATGCGCAGTAGGACCTTCCTCTAGCGAGCATAACGCATGCACAAAGCATGCCTCAAAATCAGTTGAAGGTCACCGTTTTTAGTGACGCATTCATTAACGCACGTGCTTCCATCACCGGTGGATCTTCCAACGTTCCGTGCAACTTCATAGTTTTACAGAAAGGTTTCGTTCTGTTTTCGTGATTACTGTGATTGTGTTTATTGTTTACAATGTCGGCAGAAGACACGTTGGCCTTTATTGAAGATTACAAACAAAACAAAATGAAAAGAAATTATGCTTACGTTGTTTTGGCTACGAAGTATGAACTGGCTGTGAATGAATTCCGGGAAGCATTGATGAAATGAATTGCTTCGATACTTTAAATAAGTATATCAAAGAAGTAAATGAATCACCGGTAGCCAAATACCTAAGTGTGATTGCTAATTTCCCTTCAGCTGGTATTGCTTCTATGAAGCGAGTATTTTATTTTGCGATCTTAGGCTTCACCATTTGTAAAAGCATGTAAAATTTCGTTCCAGACATTCGCGTAAAGTTTTTAAACAGAACGTTACCGTCCAAGTCTCTCATAATTCCAAAATTCCGCGTTCTTAAATAATCCTTCAACCATATTGAGCGTTGATATTTTTCAAGCCTTTTTCTATGTCTCTTCAGCACTAAAAATTCAGCACTTATACCCGTTACATAGCAGTATCAGTCACGTCCATTTTCACGATTACACTGGAATACCATTGACAACTGTGACGCACAAGTGTAAACACTTTGTGGCATGCGTTCAGTACTTTCGGTCTAAGGCATGCGCAAGAACTATTCGGTGTTGACAGCAGAATTGAAAAGTGAAAGCAAAGTGTAAGTTGAAAGCGCACAAGTGTGGACAGCAATTCGCAATATCGACGTTTGTTTACGACGTTCACAAGAAGGTGGTTTTTAAGTTCTGGTTTGTTGCAAGCTAATGATGTCTTTGTATATTGCAAAGACACACACACACTTTGGATTATCGAATTACACCTTGAACTATTTCAATAGAATACATCATTTTTTAACAATACCCCCTCTATCCACTCACACGTAATCGCTCATGGACGTTTTCATATCAGAAGCTAAATCTGTGAGATTTACTGAGACAAAGCTGTCAACACTCATACGCACACAAAGAGATACGGGTTATGTAACTGACTACCTCTCTGTCGCTCTCCACATATACCTTCTCCACCATCGATACATACAATATATAGATTTACGAATTAATGGGTTTCCGTTAGGATTTGCATGAGACAACCCATTCACTGGTAATAATGATTACTGACGTCCATATACTCCAGCTTATGCCATCTTGCATAGTAATAGCACATAAACATACATAGCCATATTCAGTTACATGTATAGGCCTAAACAATAATTACGATAGGTACACGGACCCAATGCCTGTACAATAATAACATACTGTTACGTAATGCGGAAAAGTGTTACGTAATACGGAACGTTCTAAAAGTTTCTCGAATTTCAGCTGTGATGTGTGTGTGTGCGCCCGCGCGCGTGCGTAATGCTGCTACTTTGCGGTGAAAGACAATTACGTGTCAACTGTCGGGTCTATACCAGACCACACCGGTCCGCGCGTGCTGTATTCAAGGCCGCAATGAATTACGTTCTACTGTTTTATAGTAGACGCCTATTAGCGAATATTCTGGAACCACAGCGGGGTATCAATACAAATACTCAGCGACGCTCAGTCAGTTATTGTCGGGCGATTATACAGTGCGTTTAAGTGGCGATTTACACGTTGCGGTTTGAAATATTGTGGCAAAGTATTACGTGTTTTATAATTCTGCGATACTCTACTAGTTGATATTTTTATTGCGTGTGAACAATTTCTATTTGATTTGTTATAAGAGACTATCTTGTCAATTACAAACTGTTTAATTGTGATAATGCTGGCGATTAGTGAATTAAATGTTGTCTTGTATTTTGTTTTCCATTGTACCATACGACGATCAGTTACGCCGTCATAACAATATAGATGCACAATACCGTTGCAGCTTCATATCAACTAACACATAACCACACGTACTTACTGAACGTGACTATACGTGTCACCTGCCATTGGCACATACGTATTAACGCTTCATGTGTTTCTCGAACGCCTTACACAGGCAAATTCACATTTACCTTTTTTATCATTTAACTGAAAAATATTTTTAGTGACATTACTGCAGTATCCTTTAAAAAATTCTGAGCTCTACAACAAAATGAATTGATTGCCGTCATTTTATATCTATAAGGGTGTTATAATTATAGCAGTATACGATTCTTTCCTACATATCCCAAATTGTAGTTTTTCATTATTCTTAATTTCTATGTTTAAATTTAAGTAATTTATTTTCTTACCTCCCATGTCTTTTATAAACTTTAAGTTTTTACCTTATTATTCACCTCATTTATAAGTGCATGCACTTCTTCTATGCTTCCTTCCCAAATTACTAATATATCGTCAACGTGTTTAGTCCATAATTTTGTTTTGTCTTTGTACCTAGTGGAATTTATAAATTGCTTTTCAAAATCATTCATGTATATTTCTGCAAGAATAGGGGATAATGAAGATCCTACATGTTTTTTTTTTTTAATTTTCTGTATATAAAACTTGTTATTAAACTTAAAATACTTTTTATTTTGACATTCTTTAACTACTTTAACCAAGTGTTCTTATACTTGTATTCTCTCATACTATTATCGTTTATTAACTTAATAACTTTATTTACTGTAATATTGTTGAACATGTCCTTAACACCCAGTAATATCACTTTTGTATTTTCATTAATTTTAATATTTTCTAGTGTTTCTATCAATTTTACATTATTTTCTATGTTGTATTTTGTCTAAAATTCATATTTCTCTTTCAATATTCTGCTAACTTTCTATAATAATTTATAAATAGGTGCATTAATAAAAGAAACAATCGGTCTAATTGGTTTTACTTCTTTATGTATTTTAACCTGACTTTTAAAAGTCATTTCCGATCTAACAATGAAGTCAGAAGCTTGAAAGCACTAATCGGAATAAGTTTTCTATAGTGGTGTGCAACAGTGATAATTCTGTTTGTGATTATAACCACTAACACAACTTTCTCAATTAAAATACTGCAGTATGTATGAGTGAAAGAGTTTAACTTTCTTGGCAGTACTCTGAACAATCAGAATAGGATGAGTGACTCCATTCAGCAAGAAAGCCGTGCCTCTTTTGGCAATAGAAAATTGTACAGAAATACATTGAATAAAGTACAACCCAAAATAAATATTTACATACGCATGATGCGCCCACTTGTAACATACGGCTGTGAAACATGATGGATCTTTTTAGAAAGTAATATAAACCAGTTGAGTGGATTGTGGATGTGAAAAGTCTTGAAAAAGATATTTGGTTTGATTAGAAAAGAATATACTCAGGAAATAAGAAAAAATAAAGATCTGAACGAGAGGAGCATTGGACGGCCAAGGAAGAGGTGGAGGGACAGCATGTAAGACCGTTGTTGTAGATCAGGACAGAGTCCTAACAAGGAAGTTAAAGAAAAAGATGAAGAATTGGACGGAAAAGTATAGTATGGTTTAAAAAAGCAAGAAAATAATTTATATGGGGCATTTTGAAATAATAAAGGATACAAGAATGGTTAAGAGCGTCTGGAAGGGGAGATTATATTTAAGAAGAAGGAGGCGTGGACCAAGGAAAAAGTAGATGGGCAACGTCGCTCGGAACCTCCCTGTAATGGGTATAAACAGCTGGCTTGCAAGAATTGGCAAGTGATACAGAGGAGTGGAAGGTGATTGTTGCGGCGGCCAAGACCCACCAGGGACTACAGAGCCAGTGAAAAAAGGAAATCTGCAGTGTGTGATGATATGGATTTTGGAACGAATGTATATAGTTTTAACCTAAATCTGACATCAACTTTGTCGTACCTAGGGGCGGTACTGCTAACTGTTTTGTACTGGTTGAGTTATTTAGGTGTTATCTAATCCTGAACAACGACCTAACCAACAACGATGTAGAGTTTATTTAATATTTGTTGAGATGCCAAAAGGCAGAGACCAGTACAAAACAAGTAACAGTCCCGGCCAGTCTACGGCCGGCTTAGCCAGTCAGTTACACCTGGCGAGATTGTAGAGTGTGGATCAATTGATTGCTGCGGATTAGTAGAAAATTATTATTGTGTTATATAATTAGTGCGGAACTCTATTGACAATTATTATTGCGTGTGGACAAATTTAACTTGAATTATTTTAGGAGAGTACCTTGTTGATTTCAAATTGTTATTTGTGAACTAAAGTTGATAATTGGCGACTTCATTGATGTCTGTAACAATATGTAGGATGTTCTGCTCAGTCAAAGAGTTGTAATTTTTAGTAACTAGAAATCAGTGGACGTTAAATGTAACAGTCTCGTTAATATTTCTAATCAACACAGAAAACAACAGGCATCTTACATTGACTTTGCTTTTACAATTTTATCAAACAAAACACATATATTTTCAGAATTTACACACTATCTTCATGAATTTGAAATCCAATTTTCAAAATTATCTTCATATGTTTTCAATTAAATTGGGTTCTACTTGTAACCTAACTGATATGAAATTATACGCCAGCTGTTTGTACCGACTGTGTGACATAGCTGTAGAAACTCCATTCCATTCTCTACGTGCTGACAAAACAATCTACAGAGTACCTGTGCACGGTCCGCAGTCTTGGAATTTTAATTACAAACGTCTCGAATAAATTTAATTTGCATTCAAGAATTCAGAGCAAAACGTTTTGTACTGTATATCCGAAAGCCAACGAAACGAGTCTGTTTCCTTAATTAACAAAATGTTTTGGAATAAAGTTTGATATGACAAACCAACACAGTGTTAATAGTCTACCTATCTATGTACGAGTAACAACGAGTACCATGTAATAATGTTTGCAGCAACAGGATTACAGTACATGAAAACGAAATAACGCAACTTCCAAAAGCACCTACTACTTACAAACACTCGCTCATCAACATTGCTGGAGTTCTCATCGCCACCACAAATAAGTGTGTGTGTGTGTGTGTGTGTGTGTGTGTGTGTGTGTGTGTGTGTGTGTGTGTGTGTGTGTGTGTGTGTGTGTGTGTGTGTGTGTGTGTGTGTGTGTGTGTGTGTGTGTGTGTGTGTGTGTGTGTGTGTGTGTGTGTGTGTGTGTGTGTGTGTGTGTGTGTGTGTGTGTGTGTGTGTGTGTGTGTGTGTGTGTGTGTGTGTGTGTGTGTGTGTGTGTGTGTGTGTGTGTGTGTGTGTGTGTGTGTGTGTGTGTGTGTGTGTGTGTGTGTGTGTGTGTGTGTGTGTGTGTGTGTGTGTGTGTGTGTGTGTGTGTGTGTGTGTGTTTTACTAGCCCTGGCTATAACGTTGTGTTTCTGTATGTTAGACAATTTACGGACAACTTTCATACCGTACCCTACTACATTATTAAATAAAACGAGATACATAAATAGCGCCAAATAACTTACATGTTCCTGGATTTTGTTGTCCATTGTTATTACTTAACTAATACATAAACACTACAGACTTGGCTCACAAACAATTATTACTAATGAAAATCACACAACGATTTTTTGAACGACGGCGCAGTTACCAAAAGCAGGACGAACAGCGCTCCTCGCGGCAGCCTCTAACGAAACTCTAAGGAGCGAAAACTGTTTTAAGCCATCAGGTAAACATTTACAGCTTTTTTTCAATAATACTTTGTGATCCGAGTCCGTAGTGTTATATATTCATTAATTAAATTACATATTATAAGAAAACGAATCTACTTTAACAACGGATGGCACAGAAATTATAAATAGCAGAAGAAAGAAAAACTTTTCTGTACTCAGTCTGTAACAGTGTCCGAAGGGAAGACAATCTGAGTATTACCAGAGAATTACGCTGGATAAATGTCATATTATTACAATTAATTGACGACATTAGTTACGTTAAGCTGTACACAGACAAAATAAACACGTCCAAATCACACTTGTTCTCATTATCCAACTTCTATTTTCAAATTAATGTTTAGTTAAATCACATAACGTAAGTTGAGTAAGCCAGATGACTGATGTTGGATGATTAAGGATAGAATAATTGACAATGATTTTTGGTAGGAGAACAGCCAATAGTGGAAAAATCCGTGCCATCGCTATGAGGCTATGATGATGACAATAACTATGAGAAAAATATTGTGTCTAATAATAATGATATTTTATTATGAGCCACTTTACGCCCACACCCACTTGTTTATTTATTGATTGTAGTTAATGAATAATATCAAATAATACATGACCTTATGCGTGAGGTAGGGTGACAGTGTATTATTCAGTACCTGCAGCTTATCACCATCAATGAAGCCGACACGTGTCGTGCCGTTGGCATTCACATACCAGTGTAGGGTTTTGTTTAATGGGCCTACAACACAGCTGCATAGGAACAGATAATAAAAGAGTCATTAAACTTGGTAAGACCTGCTATGATAGCTAACATCAACAGCTTCGACGAACTAAAAGTAAACAGACGTCTGTTTCATTGTTTAATGATCACACACACACACGGGCGTGCTAGTTTAGCTTCCTGACAGCTACCGCTCAGTGTTTCGTGCGAATGTGTTCAAACATTGCTGGGTGAATGTATTATTGGAGAGGTGAGAGAGAGAGACTGAGAGACAGACAGAGAGCGAGAGAGAGAGAGTGTGTGTGTGTGGGGGTGAATGACGTGTGAGAAGGAGAGGGGGAGTGTCTCTGAGGCGTACAAAGTGTCCGACCAGAGTACAGTAATGGTGTTACTTTCGACAACACTGTAGTCGATAAGAACAACGCTTTTCTTCTAAGGTTATCACAGACTACAGTATGCTCCGTGAGTTGCAGAAGTCGTTCAATGTTTTAAACGAAATACATCTATTATCAGATAAATGTCAATATTAAATTATGTTTAAATTATCAAAAAATTACAAAACTCTTATTCTTCTACTTTTATTTATGAAAATAAGTTTATAGTAAATAATCTATAAATCATAGTAAACATTCCGAACTACTGATTAGCTTGTATTTAAATTTATAACTAGTGCTTGCTCTTAAATTCGTTTTTGTTTCCATAAATATCTGCAGGCCTACAATTAAACCTTTTCTCAAATATACATAACTAATAACATTATGTAAAACTTTTTTTTCAAATTTGCAACGATTGTTGACAGCCCCCAGTCTTGGGAGGGGGTATCAAATTAAAAAGACATCAAGTTTTTTTTCTGCATAAAATTATTGATGAGTTTATATACATGCAGGCTTCTAATGTGTCCTTAAAATTTGGACTTTCATTTTTGGCTCTTTGAGCTCTTGAAGTTTAAAACTTTACAGCAAACACCACATTCGGGTTTTGTGTTAAGACACCCTGTACTCTGATATACAACATCCATTTTACAACTTCATTAAATTTTAAATAATTTTTTGCAATATCTAAAATTTTGAGATTTTCTAAACTAAACATGATATTAAAATTTCCGTTAAAATTCTCTTTAACCTCATACCATTTAGGTACTTTTAGCGTTTTTTTTTCAAAATTTTGACTTCTCACAGGTTTGGCTTCCGTTCCCCTATTTTAGGGGAAAGATGAATCTCAAACAACGGTGATATTTGGGGAAACCGTATAGACCCCCGTGTTACAAGTTTCACGATGATCGGTTGATTAATTCACAAGTTATCGTGAGACATGTTCGAAATAGGTAGATAAATGCAAACGGTCGAGTTAAAAGTGAGAATTTGCTTCGCTCCTTCAACAAATTGCAAGCATTCCTAACTTTATTTGACAGTAGGAGAGCAGTTGTTTGTGTGTGTGTGTGTGTGTGTGTGTGTGTGTGTGTGTGTGTGCGCGCGCGCGCGCGTGCGTCTTGTGCACTGCCACTTTAAGATGTTGGTACGTTTTATGTTCCACTACTTTCCTGCCAAATCTACGCACAACAGATTTATCTGTGACACTCATAAAGTTATAAAAAAATATAGCAGTCGTTTGCTTGACGATGGGTTAATATTTTTTCACAATACCAAGCCTTAGCTCACGACTTTAAGAGCGGGAAAACAGGAAGAGGGAAGCACGAAGTAACACCCATTTTTCTTTACCACATTCTCTCGACTCGTATTTCTTTCGTCGGCTCGCATTTTTTTAGTTGGTAACACACATTTATTTGGACACGCATAGCTTTTTAGTCTAACTACCAAACAAACTTGCCGCTAGAAAAACATAACTTTACACAATATATATCCTTTACAACACGAACATATAATTACATTACATTAATATATACTATTATGCTCTGTATGACGATGGTTGGCGTGTGGACCCTTAGCCTACCTGCTGACTCTCCCCATTGTAATACTTCCACCCGGGCTCGACAGCAGCTAATTGCTGGGTGAGTCACCTCACTGTGCGTCCAGTATGAAACAATTTTTGTTTTGCCTCGCCCAATACTGGTAAAATTTTGTTATATTTGAAATCAGCGAAATAATACGATGAAAATGACACCAAACACGACTAAGCAATATTAAAAATTGGGCGTTATAAAGCACTATGCATTGAAGATGTGTATTAAAGTAGTTGTTGAGCTTTTATCTTGAAACACCTTAAAATTTAATACTTTTTAGTCGTGTTTGGTGTCATTTTCATCGTATTATTTCGCTGATTTCAAATATAACAAAATTTTACCAGTATTGGGGGAGGAAAAAAAATTGTTTCATACTGGACGCACAGTGAGGTGACTCATGCGGCAATTAGCTGCTGTCGAGCCCGGGTGGAAGTATTACAATGGGGAGAGGCAGCAGGTAAGCCAAGGCTCCACACGCCAATCATCGTCATACAGAGCATAGTTACATATTTCTAGTAGCAATAGTAAACTAGTCACCCAAACTAAAACATTTTACAGAATAGTCCCGTAGTCCAGCGTGGTAATTTTTGACGCGTCTCATTAAAAACTTCCTCTCTTCTTCTTTACCACAAGAACTAATTATACATAAACCTATTCCGACACTCATCTCATCTTCTACCAATTGCTTTATATTTCAGCGTCGCTTTTGACAGTCGACCTCCTTTATGCTTTGTAAATTATCACACCATTGTATTCTAAACCGGCTATCTTGGTCGTTGCCGGAGTGATACCAATTGACCTTCTTACCAAGGAACGTAAGATTTGTAAAAAGGCCGAAAACTAGACACTCCTGAACAACTGGAAATATACAAATACACGAAAACACATAAAAACGACATCCTAAACGAAAAGACACCATTCAAATCACATGCATTATTCGAACATATCCCTCCCCACACACACAAATTCGATCCTTCAAAAGTCGACACGGCGCCAAGAACAAGACGGACAGCGCTCCCAGCGGCAGCCTCTGAAGATTCTTTTTAAAAGCGAAAACTGGTTTAGGCTATAAGGTAAAACTTTTACGTTTTTATCAATAAAAAACTTTCTGTTCCGAGTCGGTAGTGATTTAATTATATTAAGAGTACTGAATGTACTCTTACGGTAAGAGAATTGGTGTAATTTTCAACTGTCACGACTGTTGTTTCTATATAAAAAACGACGACACCACGTTAAATTCTAAAAATTCCAAAAATCTAATCCTAACAAATTTTAAAAATTTCAAACAATCGGAATTGTGTAAAATTTACTTTATTCTGAAATTTGTGATCGAATTTTTTAGCACTGTGCCCAAACATTGAAATTTTCAAAACTGTTCACTACATTCAGATTTTAGTTAATTTTTCTTTTTGGGCCCCATATTTAATTTACATTTTATAAAACTCTTGTCCTGCTTTTGGCCAAATTTTAGAATTTTTAAAACTTGACACTGCACTCAGATTTTACATAAAATTTCCTTTATTTGTATACATCATATGGACTTTTGCGATTTTTAAAAATTTTGATCCCCGCACATTCTTGCCTTTCGGCCTTTAATTGTGGAGGCAATCAAACTAGGAAACACTAGGGTTCTGTATGGACACGCATGCTCAGATTTATCCTAATCCATTGATGAGTTCTACATTTTCTCCTCACATCAGGTTTTATGTGTAGAGACATAATACAATTTTCACTAATAAAATAAGATGACAGAATTTTATTTTATCCTGTGTGAAGAAGAAAATTTATCCTTAAGTATCTAGGAGAAATAATTCAAGAGAATGGTTTAGAAAAATCTGCTATAAAAGAAAAGATTCATAAGATGGAAAGGCCATATGGTGTAATTAAAAATATTTACAATAAAAAGTGCATATCTAAAAATGCGTAAATAAGGCATTACAGTACAGTAGTGAAGCCAGAATGCCTACATGCAAGTGAATGTCTAGCATTGAATTATAATTTAGACAAAACTAGAAATACTGAAAAACGAATTACTAGAAAAATATTAGGCCCACGAAAAACTTCATAAGGTTGGAAATTAAGAAGTAATGATGAAATATACCAAAGTATAGAAAATATAACAGAAACAATGAGAAAAAGAAGACTAACAATTTTTCGACATTCATATAGAATGGACGACAATAGGTTAACAAAGCAGATCTTTAAATATCTGTGGGGGAAGAAGTCAACATCAAGGTGGATTAAAGAAGTCCAAAAGGATTTAGAAAAAAATAATATCCACGTATAGTATTATCAACTAGGAAGTGCGGCTGGGCGAAGGGCAGGCCCACTCACAAACACGCGGCCCGCACACACAGAAGCGCAGGGGATTAGGAGCGGCCGGATTCTCGCCGCATTAGTCACCTAGTGGACTTCAGTTGATCAAACTTTGATTTATTTTATTTGACATTTTATCTTAAAATGTTTAATATATATCAATTCTACACAACATTACAAGAAAAATGATACCAAACAATCTATAATTTACTGAAATGGAGCCCAAAATATCAGCTATGTTTGGTACAAAATTATTGACTGTAAGATGATTCATAGGTGTGAATGGATACCTTATCCATTTTGTATCCGCTTGTGTGTGTCCAGGCTGCGTGTTTGTGAGTGAGCCTGACCCTCGCCCTGCCGCAGTCCCTATTTGATAATAGTATAGTAGAAGCAATTGAAAGAGAAGTTTTTCCGGCAAAAGTGTTACAAATGGAAGGAGTCCAGGATAGGAGAGTGAAAAACGCAGGTTCAAAGTGGACTGAAGACAGGAAGAAGAGTCACAGCGAAACGGTGAAAGAATGTTGGAGAAAAAGAAAAACAACGAATAAAAAACTGAAATTGGAATGTGGTCCTTGGATGGCCGATACAAAAAAAATCACACAGATTGGTAATATTGTTCTTCTTCTGCGCCACCTGTTCCGGCTGCACCTTCCACTCCTCGATCTTCTTACACCCGTCAGGTGATAATTCAAGGCCTGCATTGGAATCCTTTTTTCCGCATTTTCGGCACATTTTCTTTTCATCTTTCTTTACACATTTCTTCCCGTATTGCAACCGACTGAGTGTTTATTTCCTTTCTAACTATTCAAGTTTGTATACAATCTCCCCTAACACAGCCTTTCACTGACTTAAGAAACTTTATTTTTGATTACTTCGTCAATCTAAAATCTCTCTTCCTAGGTGTCCAATTTCTAAAGCTTACTACAGTGTGGGAACTGCCATCACTTTATGAAATTTACTTGCTTCTATTTTAATATCTTATTCTTAAGAGCTCTTATAACTCTACCACATCTATTTTGAAATTTATTCATTTTATTGCTGCTGTCTTTTTGTAAGAAGTGTCAAACCCTAAGTACTTAAAATGTGAGATCTGATCCAAAATAGTATTTTGGATGACAATATTTTATTATTGATGACAGACTAATGATATTGAGTATTTTACTGTTAAAAAAATCGAATTCAATTAACTAATTAGCTGGGGTGAAACGTATGCGATGATTAACGAATGAATTCAATGTAAGCAAACATGAGACGTGGGTATTAAGGGAAACTTTTGTATAATGGGGTAAAAACGGTTGTCAACGGCGAGGGTTGTAGCCGGCGGTCAAACATAAAGTTGAGCTGGGATCTCACGCAGCAATTAGACGTAATTATGTAGTGGTGTGCCAACGACGTCTGACACACACACAAAGTTTATTGGCCACACAACAGCAATATCTCTTTCACATTCTTGTCGCCTTATTTTTTTTTAATAGCCGTTCGATTAAACAAAATCAATAAATTAACTTAATTTTGATAACCACACAATAACTCCTCCTCCTCCTCCTCCTCCTCCTCCTCCTCCTCCTCCTCCTCCTCCTCCTCCACCTTCTCCTCCTTCTCCTCCTCATCCACCTCCTCCTCCTCCTCCTTCTCCTCCACCTCCTTCTCCTCCACCTCCTCCTCCTCCTCCTCCTCCTCCTCCTCTTCCTCCTCCTCCACCACCTCCTCCTCCACCACCTCCTCCTCCTTCTCCTCCTTCTCCACCTCCTCCTCCTTCTCCTCCGCCTCCTCCTCCTCCTCCACCTCCTCCTCCTTCTCCTCCTCCTCCACCTCCTCCTTCCCCTCCTTCTCCTCCTCCTTCTTCCCTTCTTCTTCTTCCACTCCTTCTGCTTCTTTCGTTTAGGCTTAATCGCCTGTCATTCTTCATGTAGGCCTATCAAGATAGTTCGCTAGAGGTCGAATCCCCCGATCACCTCTTCTGTGGTCGGCCAGGATTCCGTTTTCAAAACCGTCTACCGTCGTTTGCCCTGCCAACATGGTCATTCAATTTTCATTTTCTCCTTCTGACAAATTTGACTACATCCTCTATTACTTTACACTACCGTCTTGTGTAACTGTTTCGTATCCTATCACGTATCGTTTCTCTAACAGTAGTCTTGTGTGTAATCACACTTACAAATTCAAATAATTTGTGCACTGAACAGAGAGATATTTGATAAATCAGCATCTCCCTGCAGTCTAACATTGTCTTTTGTTAGTAAGAATTTACATTAAATTTTCATTTAGATATCCGGAATTCTACAAAAAGATTTCGTGTTTCGTACACGCAATAAACCGTAACAAATAGAATTTAACTTATAAATGTATAAATTATTTATGTATAAATGTATAACTTATGTATTTAAATTTACTCAAAATCTTAAGCTGAGTGTACTCAAGATGAATGCCAAAAAATATTAATGCAATTCATAGAACCCTACTGTTTTTGAGAAGATTAATCCTCTAAAAAATAAAAGGAAACAAAACATGAAGGGGCTCAAACTATTAAAAACAGCAAAAGTATATGTGGGGTAAAACATTTTTTTTAAATTTCATACGATACATAAATTTAGTGGTCGTTGTAGAAAATTTCAATATTTTTAGACCCCGGATGCCAAAAAGTGGGTGAAAGCTTTAATAAAATTAATGTGGCGTAAGTAATCGCAAAGTGAATGAAATTCTAACTATAATTTAATGTTACGTTAAGTTTTAAATATTTTATAAAGTTCTGCGACGCTAAGGCCAAAAACGTAGGGCAACACGTTTGATAAAGTTGCAAGTTCCATGTGGGATATCAGATTAAAGAGAACTTTAACCAAAATCAGGATATAATTTACAGTTTTGGAACTTTAAACTTTTTTATCGCAGAGCCCAAAAATGGAATTGAAAATGTAAAAAATTTGTAAAAATCCATGGAAGTTGTCAGACTGAAGAGAACTTTAACTAAAATCCGACTATAATGTTTACTTTATCAATAAGCGCGTAGTGCTGACAGTGACTACCCTCGTAGAACGCTATACTGTGCTACCGACAGATAGAAGCCTTACATTTCACTCTAGGTAGAGTAGACAGTGGCCACCCTTTTGTTATTATGTTGACACGTAACATATAATGTCAGTTCATTCAGTGTGACTGACAAACAAGGGCGTTCAATATTTATATCGTAACAGTGCCTCCCTTTAGACTAAACTTTATGTAACGTCTGCTTAAACTCAGTCATTTCGAAACTATTTCTTTTTGTACTACCATGTGTCATACACAAACTTGGAACCGCATGTGTGCATTTTTTATAGCACCCTGAGACTATCGTTAAGTAATTCTAAAAGTTATTAATTATTGTTTTAAACGTTAAAAGTCATTTTTCGAATCCCAAATTCCAAAAATAACGATCTTTCCAATCATCCTCTTTCGGATTTCTCTGCGTCTTTGCATTCCTATACCAATATCTTCTAACAAAGTCTTTCGTGGTCTCTCTCTTGTTTTTCTTTCAGGAGAGGCCCGTTCTAGAAATTTCTTTGGCCATTTATCATCGCCCGTGATCCTTCATGCGGTCTAGTGACTAGCGCGGGCGATTGTTGTGCCCGTGGTCCCGGGTTCATTTCCCGGCGGAGGCTCCGTACGGTGTGCACTCAGCGTCGTCAGGCAAAACTGGGCAGTGGCGCCTCCTGGCTGCGGATACCGCAACTAGCGGCTGTCGACCCGTTGTACTGGCCATGGAACCGTCACACAAAACACATAAGCAGCGCGGTATGCCTTCGTCCTTTACGTACTGTTGAGCACAGGTTTCCTTACTGTTATTTATTATTTATTATTATTTATCATCCCCCTACCGTTTCAAACGTTTTGCATTAATAGTGCAATGGTACATGTATTTATTCTTTTTCTTAGAACTTAATTTTTAACCCTATCATGCGATATAAGCCTACAGCACCTTTCCCAGTATCCCATTTGTATAGTTCATAACTTTTTCCGCATAGATTATGTAGTTTCCCATACTTCAACCCTACACGTCACAAAACTTTCCTCAATTCCACATATCCTAATTTTACTTTCGGGTATTAGATGAATGTTCTATAAAGTAGAATGCAACTGTCTCGTCACTTGTTTGCTTGTCCTATACGGGGTTTTAATATAATTGTTCTCATATTGAATGTGACAATAATAAAAAATTATGTTCTATTTGTACCATATATTTACTTTTTAAAAACAAGTGCAGGGTGTAAAGTATTCGTTTTTTAATCGATCACATTGCTTACAATCACTTGACACTTTTCACGCCATTCTCTTAGCATTCTTTCTATATGAATGATTAAATGGTGAGGTGATAATCCGCATTCTTGTTGTAATATCTTAATCGTGTTAATCCGCTTTATAACATGATTTCGATTTAACTCGAACCTAATTTCTGTACAATGACTTGATTTCCTTGTTCCAAGCGATGATATGTGAGAGTAGTCCAGTACCTAAAAAAATATCTTGATTGTATGTCTTCCTAAGATGAATTATGGAGAATACCATATGTAGTTCTCCGGCAGTTGTTTCCCTTTTCTTTGCAACTAAACTGATTAAACAAGTTTAGTTTAATCATGAACAAATGACCTCTTTTATACTGTTTCTCCTCAACTCAGAGGTTAGTGAGCTTTCAATTTCTACCAATCTGTAGACCATCTCTTGATCGCTACATGCCTTCTTTCTCCTTTTTTATCTCATCCATATACTACCGTCTGGGCCTTCCCCTCCCACTACGGTGCTCGGTCAGGGTGGTGAACAAATTTGAATGTCGTAGCAGGTGACCGATCATACTGCTTTTCCTTTTCTCATTGGTTTGAGTCGCGTCCTTATTTTATCCGCTGTCTTCGAAAATTACGTCATTAGGCTGCTTTTCCGTCCACGATATCCTCAAGGCCTTCCTCCATCACCTCATCTAAAAAGCCTCAAGGTATCTCCATTCCAGTTTTATCTGATTTTTTCAGTTTTCTTCATAAACCTTACGTTTCACATTGCTATTCTACACAAATGTATTTGTTTGCATTCATCGACTGGAGTTGTCCCCTACGGAAAATCCAACCGCGAGACTATTACTTCGGAATATTTAACTGGAGAGAGCCCCACCATATTCATTATTCTTAAACAAACGATATCATAGAGGATCTTTAATAAAGTGGATCATCGTTCTCTTGTTAACTTGACGGTTCATCAGCCTTTAGGAATGATTTCCTACACCGTGTGCAAGAGGACACGCTATCCGCCCACCGTAGAGGCTACTGGCACTTGGATCTTCTTACTCCGCGAGATGATCGGGCCCTTCATTAGTTATTGTTTATATTATTTATACAGCACATACAAGCACACGTTGTCCCTCTCTACCACGGGAAGGTGAAGGTGAATTTCAGGTTTTCCCTTCATAGAGTCCAGAACTTTACGGCTTTTCCCGAACTCTCCAGTACTTTTAGGGGGAGACGCGACCTACCAGTTGTTCAAAAACAGGTTACTTCCCTTTACCTTCATCACGTTCGTTAACCAGTAACGTTCCTAATTACTGCTGTATAGTCGTGAACTGGTATTAATAAGTAAAATTCTCCGGTAGTGATTGGAGTATTTTCACTGCCTTTATTATCTATTGAGGAAAGATGTACTGTTGGCTGATCTCTGCTTACACGTTTAGTGAAAACCTCCGTTAATATTGGAACAGTGTGTCGGTTATGTGTTACATACAAACCCTCTGTGGAATACCACGTACTCTAGCCGCTATTACAAGCTTTTCACAAAGTATTATTCATTTAAATAATCTGTCTCTCTTTTGCAACATTATTTATTTTTCTAGCTTTATTTCTTGTTGGCTCTATTTTGTTGTTCTTAGCACGGTTGTAATTTGTGTTTCTGTAATTCGTCGTGTTCGTCTCGTTCTGTCTCTTTCTGTCTTGCTGCATTTTATTTAATTTGTATATTGCTTATATTAAGCAAAATATTCTCATTTTCTATGCATTTTCAACATATTAGATAAAACGATTATTACAAAAAACACGTTAGTTCTTAATTTTTATTCTTTAAATATTCTTCAAATATTTGAATACGGTAGAACTTAATATCTTCTTCTTCTTCTTCTTCTTCTTCTTCTTCTTCTTCTTCTTCTTCTTCTTCTTCTTCTTCTTCTTCTTCTTCTTCTTCTTCTTCTTCACCCCTCCTCATCCTCCTCCTCCTCCTCCTCCTCCTCCTCCTCCTCCTCCTCCTCCTCCTTCTCCTCCTCTTCCACCTCCTTCTTGTTCTTGTTCTTCTTTTTCTTTTTTTCTACTTTTTTCTATAGGCTGAATTGCATTTTTTTTCTTCACGTATCAAGGGAGTTTGCTAAAGGTCGAATCCCTTCTGTGGTTCTGTAGTCAAAGGCCATCTGAGGTTCATCTCTTCTGTGGTCGACAAGCATTGCGTTTTCGCAAAAGTCTGCTGTTTCTTGTCCTGTCAACATCGTAATTTCATTCTATTTTTCTCCTTCTGACAAATTTGATTACATCCTCTACTCCTTCACACTGCGTCTTGTGTCACTATTTCGTATTCTGTCACACGTATCGTTTTTCTATCAATAGTGTTAAGTGTACTCATTTTTATCGTCCTCAACAGTACAGACTTTTTATGGCGATCATAAATTTGAGAAGATAGTAAATAAATACTCCGCTAAATACGAACCGTGTAAATCGTGCTGAATTTAAATCCGTCTTATCACGAACCCTTACAATTGAATTAACGAGTCCCCGAACTTTCACTTTAAGTATATTGAAAGGGCAGGCCTATTCTGTCTGCACGCACACACTTCACTCTCCTGACCAAAACACACACACACACAAGCCCACAGTGGGGTCGGTAACTCAGACAATCACTCGACTAACGTAAAAGGGTTCACCTGTTTATCGCTTTTAATTAAATTAGGACCGGACTTTGGCCTCTCGTCCTATACGTCTGCCTCGACACTAACCGCGTGAAGGGGAAGCTCGTGTTGCGGTTTCGAGCTTACAATTATCGACCGCCCTCTGTGCGAGTGGCACGTCAACTAGTAGTTTAGACGACGTATATTCGGTTAGAAAGCATTTATCGTGCATTTTCAGAAATCGAGTTACCCAGACATTAACACCGTTTCTTCTCTCCTTCCTTCCTTCCCACCTCACACTGAAGGCTCTCTGACCTCCTCCAACAGTGTCGTCCTCCCGCCGCTGCTCGCCGGTTGCTCTCGACTTCAGAAGAATCTCAGCGTCTTGCCAAGGGTTGTTCTGACCGCTCTTCGCGGTACCCAGCACAGATTATCATCATTATCATAATCAACATCTTCAGCAAATATTAAAACAAAAATGGTCTAAAGCAGATAAACTAGAGTTAATTACTCTAACGCTTTTTCGGACGTCCCAAACCTCTCCGTGCTTTCGATTCAATACTTTTGGGGGGATGCGGCAGTCATCTATTCAGCTAAGATGTTTCAATCATTTTAGCCGATATTGGGTAATCCTATCGAGTAAACTTACAATATTCAGTTCCTGCTGTAGCAGGAACAATACAATATGTGTTGTAGCAGGGTTCTGGGTACACCTGTGTATGTGATTTTCATATTGCCGACGTTTCGTTCCGTAATTCCGGAATATTTTCAAGGCGTACTGATGTTCATTTAGCTATGGCATGGTTTTATATCTTGCTTTCCTTCTGATTGTTGCCGTGGGAGGGTTCGAACGTGGGGGTGAGTGGAAATCAGTAGGCCCGTCTGGCCAATGTAGGCCTTTCCGCATCTGCATGGAATTTTGTAGATAGCGTCAGTGTTAAACGGAATTATGTCTTTCATTATTTTCAAAAATTCTATTTTGATTAGTCACTTTAATGGTGTGCTCCATGAATATTTGTGACTTTTTTAAAATCATGACGCTAAGTTTTAAGTAAATCGGTTGTCATATTTAAAAGTAACCTTGTGAAATCCCCCAAATAGAAAGACAGACAACTGGCAAACGGTCGAGTCGCCACTGAAAACTTGATTGTCTCCTTCAAATTTTTTAATGTTCTGACTGCACTTCAAACTGTCAGACTGCAACTGGTAAACTGCTAATTGTGTACTAGAAGGATTGGAGGCAGACGGCTGTCGTTTTTTCTGCTGGTTCTGGTTTGTGAAGGTTAACATGAAATCAGTATAATTATTAGTCATGCTGAACCGTGTAAACCAGAACCGTGTTTATTTTGTAAATAGTACTAAATATACTGACTTACGAACTTATAAAATATTTACAAGTAATCTTAGAAATAATCGTAGTTTATTAGTATATGTGACAGTACCGTTTATTTTACAAACGCTAATTCTGTCAATCTGTGTGTAAAATAAAGTTTAGAAATAAATCTGATCTGATCTGATAAGAATAGCAGTATAAAATGTTGTATTCTTCGTATCGTTTAAATTAGCAGCCATCCTTACTATTTCTTTCATGAATTTGCTAAGTGCTACAATTTTTATTGTTCGACAAAGCTTTTCGTCATCACTGACATCATCAGGTCTTAAACAACCTTTTTTATTTCTTGTATTTTTGTTTTTCTTACATATTTTTTCTACTATTTCTTTTACTTCACTTCTTAATTGTTTTTTAGTTTCTTCATTTTTTATTTTATCGATTATTTCTTCACATTCTATTATTGTATTTTCTTTAACTATGTTTGTTTTTGTTGCATATTTTAAACTTTTCCCTAATAATTTATGTTTATTTTCTGTAAACTTTGTTTCTGTTAAATTTAATACTTTTTCAGCAAATTTTATTTCTTTATCTTTTTCTTTATTTTTATTTCTTGTTCCTTCTATTAATTCCTTGAGTTTCTTATTTAATCTCTCTTCCATTTTTCTTATTTTCTTTTCTATGTATTTTTCACGAAACTCTTTCCTCATTTCTTCTATTTCTATATAATTGTAACTTGTATATAATTTTTGATGTAATTGATACATTTCTTTGTTATATTTATTTATTTTACTGTATAAGTTCTTTATTTCAAATTTTATCCATATTTTTTCCGCCATATTTTTCACTTGGTTTGCTACTTTGCTTTTGTTATTAATTTTAATTTTTGCGTATTTTAGAGTTATTTTATTAATTAAACACTGTTTATTAAACCAAATTTTCCCTAGTGTTTTTTCCTTTTTGCTTTAATTTTTAAATACTTAAAAAATTCCCTTACATTTTTATATTTATCTACTTGCAATTCGCATGTTTTATTCTTCGTATTGTTTAAATTAACAGCCATCCTTACTATTTCTTTTATGAATTTGCTAACTGCTACAACAATTTTTATTGTTCGACAAAGCTTTTCGTCATCACTGACATCATCAGGTCTTAAACAACAATGTTTAAGACCTGATGATGTCAGTGATGACGAAAAGCTTTGTCGATCAATAAAAATTGTAGCAGTTAGCAAATTCATAAAAGAAATAATAAAATGTTTTGCTACCTAAAAAAGAAAAGTTTTTAAGTTCTATACGGCCGACGTCAACTGTGCTGGGAACAAACTCCGAGCTATTGAGCCGTGGTCTTGGAATGTTGTTCATCACAGACGTTTTGGCCTCAGCTCTGCAGGCCTCAGAAAGAAAGGAAATCTTCGCCACCATATTGTGGCTAACTGACGAACATCGTGTCAGTTAGTGAATCGTTTTTATGCACTGAAGATGGCGTCCAGAGGTGGAGGCCGAAACGTCTGTGACTAATAGCATTAGTGGCGCACGGCCCAACAGCCCGGAATTTATTCCCAACATTATTAAAGTTGTTAGCTTTCAGTGAAATCGGTCCAAAATATGATAGGCTTTGTTGTAAAGAACGTTTTTTAGGCACAGTGAACACTTATACAGATAATTTCATAAAGTTTTTTAATATCTAATAACATACTGTTACGACTGTCTAACTGATCGTCCTATGGTACAGTGGAAAACAAAACACAAGACATCATTTAAGTCACTAATCACCAGCTTTAATTATCACAATTAAACAGTTTGTAATCAACAAGATAGTCTCTTACAACAAATCAAATAACAATTTTTAATGAAGAAATTTGTGTTAGTGGTTGAAATCACAAGCAGAATGATCACTGTTGCACACCACTATATAAAAATTATCCCGATTAGCGCTTTCAAGCTTCACAGCTCGTCGTCAGATCTGAATAGACAGAAATTATGTGAAAACAAACCCTTCACCCCTCTCACCCCACCCTGCTCACACACAACAAGCTATAATATAAATGTCCCTTCCCCACCACCTTAACACACACACACACACACACAACACTGAAACACAAGGAATTTGCTAGAAAAATATGTAACTGTACAGATGGTGGGACAGGGTTTAGGGGGTGGGGAAGGGACATTTATATTATAGCTTGTTGTGTGTGAGCAGGGTGGGGTGAGAGGGGTGAAGGGTTTGTTTTCACATAATTTCTGTCTATTCCGATCTGATGATGAGCTGTGAAGCTTGAAAGCGCTAATCGGGATAATTTTTATATATTGGTGTGCAACAGTGATCATTCTGCAAATAACAATTGTTCACACGCAATATAATGTCAACTAATATAAAACACAATTGTCTTACAATTGTCCCGCAACACTTCGTCACAATATTACGAACCGCACTCCAGTAATTCGCAACTCAAATTGAACTGAGCGTCGGCGAATTCTGGCAAAGTCTGGCTAACGCTGAGAATCACGTACGCACGCAACATTACAGCCAGTTCCACTGGAACATTCCAGAAACACGTGGATAGTTGTATAATGTCGTAACAACATGTGAAGGACAGTGAAAACTTCAGTTAATTAATCAGTTTTTCCAGACTGTTTCATAAGATTATATTAAAATTTTGAAAATCTCAAAGTCAAAATATTGTAAAATTCTTCCAAAATTCCGTTGTTCGCCTTCAGTCTGTAATACCAAGTGAATAACTAATGGGATACTATCAAGTGACCCTGAGTTTCGCCACTGACATCCTGCTGTATCTAGTTTTATCTGGTTAACGATAGTAGACGAGAAAACAAATGAATGTTTTGTAGCCCGGTTCTATTTCGCAATATGTGACAGCGAGATCAGATGCTGGTAGGTAAATCCAGATTCACAGCTTCCGAATCCAAACTGTTTAACACAGTTTCGGTATTACTTGACTGTCTCTCACAAGGTATTTCTTGTAGCGAAAAAAAAAACACTTAGCAAAAAATATTCAATAAATTACACTTACATATAATGTACGAACGTTCAATCTGAACGCATACAAAATTACATCTAAATACGTCTGAACAGTGTTTACAGAACCAGTAATACCCCACCAACAAAGGCACGCACTATCATTCAGTAGACCCTCCGCTCCTCAGGCGCCTCGGTAGCAAAACTGGTGTGCGTAGAGTACTATAAGGCGAGAAAACCAAATCAAAGTTTTGTAGCTCGGTTATGCTTTGTATCATTGGACAGCGATGCCAGATGTTGGCAGGTAAATCCAGACTCACAGTTTCCGAATCCATTAGGAGGGATTTATCCGTTCCGCGCTGATCGAGTGAGAGGTCAGCTGATTGGAGGGGTGCACGTAAAACGTTAATGGTATTTGCAGTCAGTAAATCAATCACGAGTTACGGGATCGTCGGGTCATTAAAACAGCTGGAGCGTATCGATGTACACAATCGACTGCGATTAGAAGGGAGATACTACTTTAAAGTTAATGCTTGTGTTCGATAATCGAATCTCGATTGGAACGCTTTTAGCGACAACTTCAATCTCACTTCTACTAACATTAAATGCGTTGGAAGACCTTTGACGATCTGATTAGCAAGTAAATTAATATAAACAAACCTTAGAGCAGAATTCTCTTAATTACTGATTGACTTAATAGAATTAAGTTGCTGTAGTTAGTTTTCATATTAAATCGCTATAATTATTATTCTCCGTTAGAAAGTCGTAGGCCTATCAATAACTTGTTTAAACAGTTCATATCAATAGACACAATTGTTCAACAATGTATTTTTAACAATGATGTTGATCACTACAACTATGCACACACTACAATAAATATAAAATAAAAATCGTCAAATACATTGTATATAAAATGCAGAAAATAAATCATTGCAATTAGAAAATTAGTTCGTTCAGAAAGCATTTCACATCATAATTTTATGTATAAAATATATGTAAAATTGTAATTTGAAGAGTAATAATTACATTCTAATCTCTGATGCATGTAAAGGCAACAATCTTATCATCCCTTCTTTCCTTCTAGTATAAATCAGTAAGCACCGTTATGAATTTCTGTACCTTCTTTAACAGTTTCTGTGTTACAAAGAATAAACATTATGTTTAAAATTATTTTTATTATTTTAGGTTTACGTAATCATCAGCATAATAACTATTGTCATTAGTAATATATATTACAATATAGAAATGTAAGATTTAAACATGATTGTAAGTGTGACTAAGGGATTAAAACTTTCATGTGGTTTTCAGCTGGATGTAACCACTGGCTACCATATACTTGATAATTACAGCTCTATTAGTCAATACATTTGCATGTCCGACGTTACATTTGGATATATTAATAGTAAGTACAGTATTAGTAAACGTACAGTGAAGTAGAAGGTATATAAATATTATTATTATTATTATTATTATTATTAGTGTTATTATTATAGTTAACTGTAACCGCGGACCTTTGTAGAATTATGGCGAACACCAGTGGGCCGAAACCTTCGAAGCGACGGTTACTTATGTCGGTTACGCATTCAATACTGCTTTATGGTGCGGAGATATGGACTGATGCACTCAAGCTCGAGAAATACAGACGACAATACATGTCAGGAGTGCACCGAAGTGGTGCGCTCAGAGTGGCTTGCTCCTACCGCACTGTTTCAGAGACCGCGGTTCTTGTTATTGCGGGAATAATCCTAATTGATCTGCTGGCACAGGAACGGAAACTGGTTTACAAGAGGAAGGCCCAAGTAAATACTGTGCAAGCTCACAAGGAGGCCAGGACCCGTACTATGGCTCAGTGGCAGAAAAGATGGACCAGTGACACGAAGGGAAAATGGACCGCTAGGTTCATAAAACAGTTAGCTGAGTGGACTGATGGCAAACATGGCGAGATTAATTATTTCATAACGCGGTGTGGCAGTTATGCCACGGCCTGTTCCGGGCTTACCTATATAGGATGGGGAAAGTAGACAGACCAGACTGCATTATCTGTAAACAGGAATTAGACGATGTGAATCACATGTTTTTCACCTGTGATAGACGGAAAGAAGAGAGGCAAACGCTGGTAAATTTAGTGGGACAGATCTCGCCTGAAAATATTATCGCAACAATGCTGGAGAGCGAACAGCCGTTGGGAGCAATGTCAAAAGAAGAAAAGCCGAAGATGACCTTGCTAGGGCCGCTGACAGAACAGCAGAAAACAGGTAACGTGGAACCGCTGACGGTTTAAAACAGATGAACGTCTACAGGACGAAGTACAAATGGTAACACCTCGAAGTATTGCGAAAGCTGAGTCCCAAGGTGGATCCATGCCGTGGACAACAGGGTTTGTGGTTTTGATGGGTGCGAGTCCCACACACACCGTAAGAGTGCGGACCTTCTTGCGGCGAACATTAGTTTTCCACAGTCTCCCTCGTAAAAAAAAAAAATTTTATTAACTGTGATAGATTGGCGACGAAATGTTGTTGTTAGCCTTGATTGGTTAATTGGCACGAGGCAATTCCGCACTAAATGGAATAGAGCAAACTTTACGTCTACTAGATAGAATAGAGCTAATAAATATGGAATTTTGTTCCATATTTATTCCATTCTATTGGCTATCGATGTGAGTTGCAACGTCATTGTCAATTTTGCTGAGGGGTCAAATTGCGTGAAACTGACATCACGTTGCTCTGACAACAACGTTTTAGTGATTGGTTGTCACTGTTCCGTTATGTCACGCCACACAAAATTATTATAACCAAACTATGAAAAAAAACAAGCGTAAAGTATTTCAAATATCTTCACTAAAGAAGCAAGCTTTTGAAATATGTTCATATTTATTTCATAAATATAGGCTCTATTCCAGGCTATCTCGTTTTTTTGGTCGTATTTTTATTAGCTAACCTGCTTGTGGTTAGTTATTAGGCCGGTTTAAATAAGTGTTACCGCATAGTCCTGTCTCCGGCACTGGCAAGATCGTTGGGATAGAGAGGATAGAGGAAGATGGACCGCAAGGCTCATACCAAACTTGAAGGTATGGATCGGACGCCAACACGGTGAGTTCAACTACCATCTGACCCAGTTGCTTTTAATGCCTACCTCCACAGAACGGGAAAGGTCCAAAGCCCAGCATGCCAGTACGGAGACTCTTCCCATGAAGATGCATCGCACACGTTTTTCAAGTCCTGCAGATTTGAAAGACAGAGGATAGTACTGGAAATGGAGCTCGGGGGGTTCACGCCCGAGAGCGTAGTTGTGCTTGTGCTTCGTGGTAAGGCGGAATGGGATCGCATCAGTGAATTTATTCAGTGGGCCCCACTATAAAAAAAGACAGAGCAACTTGCACCCAACGGGCAGAAGAAAATGAGGAACATCTAGAAGGAGCCCGATAAGGGCGCAATAGGCTCCATCCATACGTAATGCGCTAAGTGTTTCCAGGATGGATATGAATCCCTGAATTAGAGGTGGGTTTTTTAGTGGGTGAGAGTCCCACACACCAGAGGAGCCACAAGCCTCCTCTGAAGGTGCATAAAGCATCATTCTCCGCCTTTATAAAAAACCCGCATAGTCCTGTAGTTCAGTGGAAGCAAAATACAGATACCAATAAAATCACTAATTGCCAACTCTAATTAGTCACAAATAACAATTTAAATCATACAATAATTCAAGTTAAATTTGACCACACACAATAATAATATAAACTAATAGAGTTCCGCACTAATTATAACACAGTAATCACTTTCCACAATCACTGGATCCGCAGTCTACAATATCGCCAGATGTAACTAACTAAGCCGGCCGCTGTTGCTCATGTATAGCCCGCAGAAGTTCCAGAATAATTTCCCATTCTTTTGGTGTCATGCCGGCATAACTTGCGTATAGTTACAAGCACTCGAACAGTCTGGAATGCTAAGATAGTAGACGGCCTTGACTCGGACGCTGCACGCTGGGCTGGTCGAGAAGCGTGAAGAGGGACGCTCTCGAAAAGTAGAGAACGTTACGTAATTGTCGTAAAATATCAATTATTATTTACGAGATAATATTATTATCAGTTATTAGATATCCGCTGTTTTCTGTTAACAATGTTATAGCTGTTTACGTTAAGAGAACTGACAGGCAACAGCTAAACACCGCAAAACAAACAATATTAATCCCTACATTTATCGTCATTTGTTCAGTAAAATTAAAAACAAAATAGGTGAATCGTATAAAAAAACCTCGGGTAACCAAACAAACGTATTTATTTAATTTTAGTGATTAATTAATCCGCGTGTTTCACGTCAACATTACAGATGCAGGTGGCTGACAGTAAATGCGCACACCACGTGACGTCCGTTTGTCATTTTTAAAACTACAAAGCGGATTGAATTGTTCGTTTATGTTAACGTGATGAGAATATGGCGCGTAACTAAACACTTTGACCCATCGATGTATACTATACGGATGGCGTGCTGACAGGCAAAGTGAACGGCAGAAAACACGTACAGCTTCCCCCACCACAGAGGGGAATAAAGCGTTTGGCGCTAAGTTAAAACGTGTACTAAACGAGTCATTCAGTCAATAATGCACTTGCTTTGACACCTTACAATAATTACATTTGGGACAGTTCTACTGAAAGTTTGAGCGTATAAAGAATTGTTTTTGTTTTTGTATCGGCCATCTAAGGACCACATGCCAATTTCAATTCTTTATGCTTTGTTTTTTCTTTTTTCTCCAATACTATTTCATCTTCTTACTGTGTCTCTTCTTCCTGTCTTCAGTCTGTTTTTCTCTCCCCTACTTCTTCAATTTTTAACACTTTTTCCCGAAAAACATCTCTTTCAATTGCTTCTTCTCCATGTTGTTAATACAAATTTTAGTAGTTCGTATTGATGTATATAAATTCTTCTTTTAACGCCTCACGTTTTGAGCCCCTATTATGTTATGTAATTTTTTATGTAGTTATTTTGTATTAGTTGCCCCACGTTGTGTGAGCCAATTTTGTTATGTGCAAATATCTGTGTTATTTTTATATTTGTCTAGACCTCACGTTTGCAGTGCAAAAATATGTAATTAAAAATCTTAGTGTTTCTTAATTTATTTTTAATTATTTTATTTAAAGTTTATTTGTTCTTGTTAACTGTGTTCTTATTAACAACTCTCGTCGGAGCACCAAGTTTTGAATGCAATGATTTTTAATTGATGTAACTGGTGTAGAGATAATTACGTATTTCATATTCAATATAAAAATAATTAGTTAGGTATTTGCTTCTTGAATATATAATTAATTCAAAAATTGATTGAAATTAATAATAATTTAAACTCGAAATATTGTCGTGGCTTCCTTTGATACCCAAGCCAGTCCCAGATTTCGCCTCAATTTTCGTCAGTGTAAGCACTCGTATTTCCGATAATTTACTAATTATTCTAAATAATTACACCAGCTCTTATACAGTTTACTTCAATATTCTTTTATTGGTTTCTTAAACATTTCTTTTAATATAAAACAAATAAATACTTTCTGAACATTAGTTACCCTAGCTAATCAGTTAATTGCTCAGAGGTTGGCACTATTGAAAAATCTCAGGGAATAGGTTTATTATTTTTAGGTTAATTCGACTTAAATATTATATCGTGCGTTCTTTTGACTACAATAAGTTTTCGAAAATGTCCTCAGTGAAGTACAAAACATCACAATTCTTTGATATATTATATAAAATAAATAATTGCTTACAACTAAGGAACAGAACAGTTTTGCGGGTGTCTATCAGCGTCAGTTACTTTCTTGGTTAACAACAAATTTACTTCTTAATTCTAGGTACAAATAAATAATTATCTTACAACTAATAAATCACAACAAAGTTAGTGTTTAGTGTTTTTAGTGTTTGTTCAAATAATTAAATAGTATATATTCAGTGTCACAGTTGGGTTATGTTGCAATAGTGATTTGGATTAATCTCACCGATTTTTTATACACTTTCCTATTTCTGGTATGATATTTTCACAATTTAATATGTGTACGTCACTATTCACATTTCACTTGGTTGAATATTCACTGAATTAAAAATGACTATTGGCTATTAGTGACCTAACCTGTCTTGCGTTCGAGACTTACTAATAATTCACTGCCCACAAGTGTTACAGGGATCTCGTTCTTAACTCTTCGAGGTTCAACAATCAACTAACTCTCGTGTGTCAATTTTTCTGGCTTCTCGGTACAGAATTTGTAAAATTCCGATTGGTCGAAGCCTTAAGCATTGTCAAATGATGGCGTCGGTTTTTCTATTTCAAATATACCTCCAAATACTAATTTCAAAACTCCCATCTTATGCTAGATACATTGTTAATGATACTGTCATCAATGAAATCCCCTTTTTTCACTGATCATTTTGATACCTCACAAGATAGGTTTTTGTTCAGTATCTTTATATGCTACACTTTTGATTTTTGACCCAAATTTATGTTTTGTGCTTAAAAATACCTCTTCTGTACCCTTAATGTTATAAAACAATTTCTATTTACTTTAAATATAATACTAATAGTTAAATAAATTGATATCAGTACTGGTCATGACAAATGTTAACATCATTGTCTTATAAAACCTATTGACTGTGGTACAAACATAATATTGTCTTATGTACACTTTAACATCATTTATTTCTTAATACACATTGCTTATTTATAAAATATAATCATACTATGGATCTACTCTCTACCTTAATACAGTTATTTTAAAACTTATCCTAATGCAAATACAAGTTTTATATAAATAACATTTAACTAAACAATTTCTTAATTTATCTGACATAATAATCATCCTGACATTCTTTCTCATCTAATAGTTATTTCAGGATTCTTACTATTGCTAATGCAAGTTTTATACAAATAACATTTAATTAAAACATTTTTGTATTAGTCTTCTTTCCACTTTTAGTTGTCATTACGTTCTTTTAGAATATGTAAACACAAATACCTAGTCAAGTCATAATTTCTAGTTACAGTTTTACACCCACTGATACACAATTATTGTTTCATATAACTGATTCCTGAATTAACATACTTTCCCTTCACAATATAATATTAATCAGTTATACCTAATGTGTTATGGCTCTTACCTAATTTTAACACAATATGATATAAAGTATTTAATTGAAATAAGTCTCACAATGTTTTAATATGACATGTATACTTTCCTTGATTATTATATATCAGTTTTATAATCTTAACCAAACATATTAAGACATATTACTTACAAAATAAACTCGTAGTTTACTATTATTTTATACTTCAACTGGCTTTAGTAACTTAGGTTATGCACTTTGGCATATGTCTATTCTTCAACATGTATGAGTTTTAATATTTATTTTAATGGAACCGTCACGTTACAATGTATATTATTTTTTCTAAATTCTTTTGGACTTCTTTAATCCAACTTGATGTTAACTTCTTCCCCCACGGATATTTGAAGATCTGCTTTGTTAACCTATTAGCGTTCATTCTATATAATGTCCAAAAATAATAGTGTTTTTTCTCATTGTTTCTGTTATATTTTCTATACTTTGATATATTTCACCATTACTTCTTAATTTCCAACCTTATGAAGTTTTCCGTGGGCCTAATATTTTTCTAGTAATTCGTTTTTCAGTATTTCTAGTTTTGTCTAAATTATAATTCAATGCTAGACATTCACTTGCATGTAGGCATTCTGGCTTCACTATTGTACCGTAATGCCTTATTTTCGCATTTTTAGATATGCACGTTTTATTGTAAATATCTTTAGTTATACCATATGCCCTTCCCATCCTGTGAATCCTTTCTTCTATAGCAAATTTTTCTGAACTATTCTATTGAATTATTTCTCCTAGATACTTAAATTTTCAAACCCTCTCTATTCGACCAATATCTGTTACCAGGAAATTTGGTGCGTTTTTAATGTTTATGAGAAATTTGTTTTTTCTGCAGAAATTCTTAACCCTGTTCTACTGGCTATGTCCTCTAAAAAATTAACTTGTGTTACTGCAGATGTAAGATGTTCAGAAAGTATAGCAAAGTCCCTGACGAGGAAAAATGGAGGCGGATGATTATGGAGGCTAAGGTTCTACTCCAAACTATGACGCCATAGAAGGAGAAGAAGATATTATGAATCCATTACTACAGTTTTTGTCGTCGCTAGTAGCCGATAATGTTGCAGCGATCTTGTAAATAAATAAACAAAGGAAAAAAGGACATAATATTTTAACACAAATCAAGTTACGTGTCGATCTTAACATTCTATTCCGACACAAATAACATCTTAAATATTTCTGCTACACTATTCTAACACGATACTACTATACTATACAGTGGTAGGGCATATTCCAGTGTTCAACAAGCGTCAGAAAATAATTAGTAATGATTCGATAATATTAGTGATTAGTGATATTGGTGAAATATAAACTAAAAGTACGTAAACAGGAGAGTGGGAAAATCTCAGACCTGTAGTATTAATAAACTAAAAAGCATAAGAATTGTTTGTTGGCAAATAATATTGGTATGAAATTTCCGTGCAATGTTTTCTAAACTGGAAGCAGACGGATATCAACAAAATTTAATATCTGCCGACATTCCTCTTAACATTCCTCGACAAGCCTAAAGTTTTAAATTCACTCCTCTAGTCTCTGTCTGCCTTTCTGCCTGTATGCCTTTCTAATTATTGTGTCTGTCTGTCTATCTGTCTCTCTCTTTCTTTCATTCCCTCTCTCTCTCTCCCCCTCTCTCTCTCTCTCTGTCTTCCAAGCTGTTTTACTTAGTTTATATTTACTATAATATATTTACAATCTCTTCCGGTTTTCAAAGGTTGCTGACACTCGAAAATCATGCTTCTTCTGTAGGATATGCTCATGCACGACAAGTTTTACGAAATCCGGTTGATGCGATCAAATGTTATACTGAGACGTACCCCAAATAAACAGACAGACCGGCTGACAGACAGACAGACAAATGCCAATCGGAGAAGTTAAAACTGAGTACTCGTTTCACTCGTTCAATTATTTCATTAATATCTCTCGGAAATACAAGCGTGTGTTTGTGTTTCCTGTTACAACACAAGGCTGAGACTACGCGCAAACCTTTTGGCAGAAGAACTTACGACAGCGCTACGAGTGAGGAGAACGAAAGACGCCGAGTTCCAGCTGATCTTGCGTGAAGTGTTGGTGCCTTAGGGCTGGATGAAAAAACAGAAGATGTGTCACTGGACACTCTCCTGGCAAGGAGGTAATTATGTCATATATGTTGCTGAATTATATATATTGTCACAGATTGTGATAAATTCATTATCTTCTTCAGCACTACAGTCCAATGTGAGCCCTGGCTTTCAACACCAATCTTCTCCGAAGTCCCCTGTCCATTGCCATCTCAGTGTAACCCCTCACTTCCAGCAAATCATCCAACCAGCTTATCCTAGGTCGGCCACTCTTTCTGTTTTTATAGACTTGCGCCCTCAGGATTTTCATTGGCATACGCTGAACATCCGCTCTAAGTGACTTAACCATTGTATCCGTTGAGCCTTTACGAATCTTACAATGCTCTGGTTATTTCTTATTCTCCATTCGTCGTCTTCTTCAACCGGGCAAAGACACGTCTTATGAGCTTTTTTGCTTTGCAAAGCTTCTTAGTGTGTTTCTTGTTCTTTTTTATCAGTGTCCACGTCTCCCCTCCATAAGTAACAACCGGTCTGACGAGTGTCTTACATATTTTTATTTTTGTGTTACGACTAATGAGTTTGCTTTTCAACAGTTTCTCAACATGCCGCTGTTGGCATAATATGCCATATTTTCTATATTACAATAAATTATTAAAAAAAAAAAATCTCTCAACACCCTTTGTAAAATTTGGACCGCCTACAAAAAGTTTGTGAGCTGTTTGCCAAACAATTCTTGTACTCTGTAAACAATGCTTTCACTTTATGGAAAGTACTATATAGAGACGCATAAAAAATCAATGAAAGGACACATAAATTTAAAAGCTACAATTAAATTATTTCTTATTTACGCATTATGGTTATGAAGTAATTACAAACCAATATAGTAGTTTGGAATTTTTAGTATTATTTTTGGTACGATTGTTTACTTTCGAATTGTTACTTTACTAAAAAGTATAGAGTAAACGGTGTTTTCATAATTTTTCTTATCAGAAGTTCAATTAAGAAAGTTGTGACTAGTTGTGATTAGTGGTTATAATGACAAACAAACTTATCACTGTTGCACACCACTATAGAAAAATTATTCCGATTAGCGCTTTCAAGCTTCTCAGCTCATCGTCAGATCTGAAATTACAAGAAGAGGATAAGACCAAACTCTTCACACCCCCACACGCCCCACTGACCACACACTGCCTCGCAAACAAGCTATAATTCAAATGTCCCTTCCCAACCTCCGAGCCCTGTCACCCCCGTCTGTACAGTTACATATTTTTCTAGCGCATTCCTTGTGTGTGTGTGTGTGTGTGTGTGTGTGTGTGTGTGTGTGTGTGTGTGTGTGTGTGTGTGTGTGTGTGTGTGTGTGTGTGTGTGTGTGTGTGTGTGTGTGTGTGTGTGTGTGTGTGTGTGTGTGTGTGTGTGTGTGTGTGTGTGTGTGTGTGTGTGTGTGTGTGTGTGTGTGTGTGTGTGTGCATTCTTTTTAAGACCTAACGTTGTAATGCCTTTCTCATTGACACTTGTGGGCGTGGTCACTTACCCTTATTTCAAAAACATTCATATAAACCTATGCAATTTAAAACTGTATAGACGGGGGTGACAGGGCTCGGAGGTTGAGAAGGGATATTTGAATTATAGCTTGTTTGCGAGGGGGTGTGAAGACAGTGGGGCGGGTGGGGGTGTGAAGAGTTTGGTTTTATCCTCTCCTTGTTATTTCCGATCTGACGATGAGCTGGGAAGGTTGAAAGCGCGAATCGGAATAATTTTTCTATAGTGGTGTGCAACATTGATAATTCTGTTCATAATTTTTCTGGCAAACAAAAATTTGCCTAATATTAACATTAATTTAATAATAAATCTATTTTGTAAAGAATAGTGAGCGCGTTCTGCATCTCAGATAACTTACTTGTAATAACACAGACAATCACAATAATCGATAATCTAAGCTTAGATACAGTTTAGCAAGTATATTTGGGCATCAGTTTTCAAATTTTTGCTGTACCTGTAAATCAATTGTTAGAAACAGTTAACATTCGATGTGCCCCCGTTGGGTTGGAAATGTTGATCTATATGATAATTGAAGCAGGAAACATGTTCTTATTATGGAAAAGGACTCTATACCAAAGGCCGCGTATTTTTATGATCCACAGGAAAGTCGTAATGTAAAGTAGACTAACGTAAAATGATTGTTTCAATTAACTCAACGTAAATTATTTGGAAGTAACTACATTTTAAATTCACAATGTTTATAAATTTTCGAAACAGGTATTTACACTTACTCCAGGATGGAAGAAGGGAAGATGAAGAAAGGACAAACATTAAACAGTCTTTACTAACTGTGCAGAGGAGAATACGGTAAACATAGCGTTCTATGTCGCGTCTATATTTTCTCACTCCGAAGTCTTATGTTTTTAATTTTACGCCTCCGTTAGCGTCTGCATAGAATTTACGCCACAACCGAGTTTACTACACGCGGCGTTGATTAAAAACATCGTTACGGTAAAAGTCTGAAAACGCAAACTTGGAACACAGTGAATTATTAATTCATCATTTTGCAATTTTCTTTGCTTATTTGCTTGTTTCCTCTGAAGAAAAAGTGTACTTCTTCAATTTTTAATTAACTCTGTGAACATCTACATCCCACGAGGGTAGATATTTACCCTTCTTTTATACGGTACACTTTTACAAAAAACTCTTGGGATACTTGCAGTCAATACTACACATACTATTAATATTCATGTTAATTAAACGAGTAAAGCAATTTGGAATTTATCTGTCTGTCTATCTGTCTATGTCTGCTTGGGAAATGTCTCATGATAACTTCTGAAAGCATAAATCGATTTTCGTAAAACCTGGCACGCCTGCCCATACTTTTATCCTAAGAATCCTATTGTTTTTAAATTGATCCCCCAAAAACATGGAGTAGGAGGTAAAAATGTGAGGGGGAAAATTTTGGAGAAATCGCAAAAACCCTTTTGGGGTAAAAATGACACGTTGTTGTTTACTTGTGACCAGAGTATCCTACCGAACTCGGAAAGCGGCTTGCAGGTGGCCGTAAATTCATTGAATCAAATCAGCAAGGATTTTGGATTACAGATCTTCAATTTGAAGACGAAGGTAACGACTTTTGATGGATCATAAGAGCAAAAAGTCGAATTCGCAAGGATTTTGGATTACAGATCTGATTTGTAGACAACGGCCAAAATTGTAGACAACGGTGAAGAATTTTCATGGATCTGCTCTCATAAGACCAAAAATTGTTGTAGATTGTACTGTTTTGGAGAAGGTCAGTAATTTTGAATATCTGAGTTGTAGTGTGTCTTCCATTAGAAAGAATGATGTGGCGAAGAACCTTCTCAAGTTGTTCCATATGTGTGGTACCATCATAAGAATTCTAAAATCAACGAGTAATGAAACACGCCTAGGTTCTACAAGGTGATGGCCCTCCCCACACTTGTCTTTGACTCTGAGAATTAGACTTTAACGAAATCCCAGGTCAGTCGTATTTAAGCGGCCGAAATGGCACGGGGCACGCATGTTCTCAGACACGTGGCAGTGCATATACTCAGACACGTGGCAGTGCATGTTCTCAGACACGTGGCAGTGCATATACTCAGACACGGGGCACGCATGTTCTCAGACACGTGACAGTGCATATACTCAGACACGTGGCAGTGCATATACTCAGACACGGGGCACGCATGTTCTCAGACACGTGACAGTGCATATACTCAGACACGTGGCAGTGCATGTTCCCAGACACGTGGCAGTGCATATACTCAGACACGGGACACGCATGTTCTCAGACACGTGGCAGTGCATATACTCTTTACGATCGCAAAGGAAACGTCGCGTACGGTGAAAACTGAATATTATCAGCATACCTGACAGAATTAGTCAACATCGCCATAAATGGTTGGAACAACTTAATCAAATGGATGACTGCCGCATCCCTAAACAACTATGGAATTATAAGCCGAAAGGACAAAGGTATGTTGGACGTGTGAATAAACGTTTGAGTGACCAGGTCTAGTCTATCTGTTTGGGACCGGAACAATCCATATTAGGTTTAATCCTTGCTGAAGATGATAAATAAATTATCAGTTTAAAGTAGAAAGATAGAGGAGGAAAGATGATGCCATTGTTCCATAATTTTAATAATAACTTTTATAGTTTCTTGCAAGTGCTGATAATATACTAATAAGTGTTAAATGAGCAAATAATTTCATCACTTTTAACTCAACTATTTGGCATTTTTACCTGTCTATCTATTTGGTGAGTGCTTACCATTACATTTGAATGCTAAGAATACGTATTTGAAGGCAACTTACTACGGCAACTTAATTCTATTAAGTCAATCAGTAATTAAGAGAATTCTGCTCTAAGGTTTGTTTATATTAATTTACTTGCTAATCAGATCGTCAAAGGTCTTCCAACGCATTTAATGTTAGTAGAAGTGAGATTGAAGTTGTCGCTAAAAGCGTTCCAATCGAGATTCGATTATCGAACACAAGCCTTAAATTTACCGTAGTATTTCCCTTCCAACAGCAGTCGATTGTGTACATCGATACGCCCCAACTGTTTTAATGACCCGACGATCCCGTAACTCGTGATTGAATTACTGACTGCAAATAGCATTAACGTTTTACGTGCACCCCTCCAATCAGCTGACCTCTCACTTAATCAGCAGGGAACGGGTGAATCCCTCCTAATGGATTCGGAAGCTAGGAATCTGGATTTATCTGCCAGCATCTGGCATCGCTGTCCAATAATACAAAGCATAACCGGGCTACGAAACTTTGATTTGGTTTTCTCACCTTATAGTACCCTATCAGATAAGATTAAACAAATCAGGATGACAGTGTCGAGAATTCAGTGTCACTTAAGAGTATTTCATTATTTACTGGCTTTGTATTGGTAAACTATGCAATCATGAGAAGACGATTATAAGCAGGATTATACAACGTTTCGACTAAGAGATGATTAAATTTTTATACACTATTAGAAAAACACTGAACAAAAACTGTTATTACTTAATTCATATTCTCACTGTCTTTCAGCATGCTATAAAATGTTTAAATTATTATTTGTAAGTACCGAGACCTTAGTGTGATTATCTCTAAATATTTATGATACAAAACATACCTTACTACTTTACAGTCTAGTCATTAGAAGTTAGGCTTTCTGGGGTGCATTAGGGTACCGACTTTATCCAGAAGCTAACATTGTTAAAAGTAAAAAATTTTAAGTAAGAAATATACTGTAGCCTATACTGCAAAATCTGTTAAAAAAATTATCGGCTTAGGTATATTTCTTAAATATGATTCAAACCGAATTCAAAATTACGACTAAAAACCGGGCGGTTAGACCGTGGTCTGTTTCTATTAAACCGCATTATGTCGGCGACGTTTCGATTCCCCGTCGAGAATCTTCTGCAGCCCGCCAAAATGCGACAGAGAGTAAATAACACAATAGCGGCACATGTACGCCGAACAATACCCGATACCTGTATCAGGTAAAAGCAACTGAATTAGCTTTGTATCATACAAAGCAGCGAGTTTGTTCATACTGAATTAGCGTTTTGAATATACCAGGAAAAGGTAAGAATACTGAAGCATACTGTCATAAATTATAATTATTTGTAAACTTATAAATTTATGTTACAAACTGTAGCTCGGAAAATCTAGTACTCTTCGTTAAACAATCACTGGGTACTGGATATAATTAATTACTGTTTCTACTGATTCCAATTTGATCTTCATACAGAGCCAGCAAGTGACATGACAAATGTCATGGGTTTCATCTGCCTCCTCCTTCTATTACACGGTTAGCAGTTACCAGTTGCAGAATCAGGGTTAGAATTATACTAACAAGAGTTTAAATTTTTGAACGAGACTCATCTGTATCTCAACCGAATGACATTTACATGTCTTTCTGTCTACTTGAGGATAACTAACAATAACGTCTGAATACAACAAACAGATTTTCCCGCAACACTCTTATACAACATGCTTGTGATATTACTTCCCCAAAATAGAGGTAGTAGGAAAACATTGTAGAGGTCAAGATTTGGTAATAATCGTAAAAATCCATGTGGGATATAAAAAATAATTTTAACCAACATCTAAATTACCGTTCAGATTTGAAAATTTCGAAATTTCGAGGTAACAAGCCTTAAAATGGATAAAAGACTATAAAGAGTGTCAAAACCAAAATCTAAAGGGGATTTTAACCTAAGTCTAATTTTATCATGACTTACGGCTTAGAAGTTTGACTTACGAGTTACGACTACCAATAAACACACAAGAACAAAATTAAAGACAGCAGAGATGGACTTTTGGAGACGTTCGGCATGAGTATCCTCCACACGTGAGAACGTTAGAGATGAAGTCATTAAGGGCAGAATGAATGTGAAAAATTTAGTTGATTTTATCCAAACAAAAAATTACAATTGTATGGACACACGAAAATAATGGCACAGGAAAGATTGCCAAGGAGAGTTACGGAATCGATCCCACCAGGAAGAAGGAAAAGAGGAAGACCACCTATCACCTGGATAAAAGAAATTCAGACTACATTGAAGGTACGAGAAATTGAAGAAGATCTTTGGATGGACAAGCAGCAGTGGAAGATGAGAATTCAATCAATTCTGTAATCTACGGTACCGGAAAATGTGTAAACATTGTACAGCCGGAAAATAATAACAATCTAGTTTTATGATATTCTTTATAAAATATGTTGTAACTTAGAGTACGTAAACATTTTCAGTTTAATATGAAATATTGTAAATTGGAATACATTGAAATCTAATAATATTAGAAGTATTATTTTATTTTAGTTTGACGTTTCCTTTCACGAAATAATATTGTCACGACGGTCTACTGATCGTCGTATGGTACAGTGGAAAACAAAATACAAGCCACCAATTAAGTCACTAATCACCAGCTTTAATTATCACAATTAAACTGTTTGTAATCAACAAGATAGTCTCTTACAACAAATCAAATAAAAATTGTTCACACGCAAATAAAATGTCAACTAATATAAAACACAATTGTATTACATTTGTCCCGCACATACATAAAAACACATAACATTTCGCTACAATACTTCAAACCGCACTAGTAAAATTCGCAACAATAAATGACTAGACCGTTGCTGGATGGCTGTATTTATACCCCGCTGATTTCCAGAATAATCTCCCGCTTTGAATGACTTGTTCAACAAACAGGCGATTTTGAAAATCCACTGGAAACAGTATCTTTGAACACACTGTGCTGACCGGTACGGACTGGTATAGACTCGATAATTGACGCGTAATTGTTTTTCACCGTAGCGTAGCAGCATTATGTATGCACACACACGTTACAGCTGGAATATTCGAGATATTTGTAGTACGTCCCGTATTACGTAACACTTTTTCCCATACATATTATTTTATGGCTCAAACAATGTTTGTCAAAGTTAAATTGCACAGAAGTATTTGTTAACAAGTTGAACGTAATTACACGTTTAGTGTAAAGGCAAGTACAGAACGTAATTACACGTTTAGTGTAAAGGCAAGTACAGAACGTAATTACACGTTTAGTGTAAAGGAAAGTACAGAACGTAATTACACGTTTAGTGTAAAGGAAAGTACAGAACGTAATTACACGTTTAGTGTAAAGGAAATTACAGAACGTAATTACACGTTTAGTGTAAAGGAAAGTACAGAACGTAATTACACGTTTAGTGTAAAGGAAAGTACAGAACAAAATTACACGTTTAGTGTAAAGGAAATTACAGAACGTAATTACACGTTTAGTGTAAAGGAAAGTACAGAACGTAATTACACGTTTTCCAAGGTGCCGGTTGGTCATTTTTTGGCCAATCATATACCACTCCATAAAGTGTGTAAATATAAGTGCCTGAACAGGACGGAACAGTCTTCCTTTGCATTCGTTCGCGGGCGGTTGTAATCTCTATTCCCGCGCCACTAAAGATGTCCGTCATCGGTATGGGCGAAACGTCTGGTAAAAACCATAAACAACCTAAAGCACGACCTAAAAGCCCGAAAAATCGTGATAAACACCGGCCATAAAAGCTTAAGTTCATCTGTTAAGATTGGTTTACACGTGCATATGTAAAGGTTTTACTTCGTCAAAAGCTCGAGTAGCCACTTCCTAAGAAGATTACCTACTAAATCAGGCTACAGCGGAAAGACGGCTTTGTGCTTGGATCCGTATTTCACAAAATCTCCTTCACGCGACCGTGGTCACAGTAAACATAGGGTTATCTGAGCTATTATTATTATTTTAGGAATCACTTTGCGGTTAGCTTTCTAGTTCATAAGGATGTGGTTTGAATACCGCGAGAAAGTCAAACAGCGTTGATCCAAACTGCGCGCCTCATAAGCTTGAGCAGAAAATTAATTAGGCCCATCTAATTTCCATTTACTCAGGAATTATCAACTAACAAATTACGTAATATTCTTGGAAACGGTTAAAACGCTAAATTTGTAGCTCTGATACGTTAATTCGTTTAAGTAAACATTAAAACATTTCAGGGCGAGTTACAAATGAAACTCATTACCCAAAACAAGCATTACGAAATATCTGACGAATCACGGGTCAGACAGACATTGCCAGTAGATTGTTGAATTGATAAAACAGACTTATCGTAGTTAACAAATTCAATTCAACTTGGATTTAATACGAGTTAAGTAAGGTAAATACAAGTTGATTCAAGTTGTCTTCTCTGTTTTGAATTTAAATAACGAGTAGTTTGCTTTTCATTGAAAAGCAGTGAATGTTTTCCCACTTTTAGTGTCGTCTGTCCGATTTATATTCTCTATGTTGTCTCTGTTCAATGAGAATGTCTGAGGGTAAAATAAGTAGCCGCTGAATATAGCAAATGTGGGTTGGAGCCGCACTTGACTTAGAAATGTGTGTCATATGTTAACAAAAAAATTTTGTAAAATCTGAATTTTGTCTTTATATCAGAATATTTTTCTTTAATTCCAGTGCCTGTATTAGTTCCATACTAAAACTATTGTAAATAAAAAAAATTGCGTATTTTTCCGTTTATTTTTATGAATAATATTTAATTTATTTGTTTATAATTGTTTCCTAATTATAAATAAGATATCGTTTCCTAAGAAAATGATATTGTAACGACGATCTACTTATTGTCATATGGTACAGTGGAAAACAAAATACACGACACCAGTGAAGTAACTAATCACTACCTTTAATTACCACAATTAAACAGTTTGTAATAAACAAAATAGTCTCTTACAACAAATCAAATAAAAATTGTTCACACCCAATAATAATGTTAACGCGTACAAAATACAATTGTATTACAATTGTCCCGCACAATTATAAAAACACATAACACTTCACTTCCACAAACATTCAATCCGCGCTAGAGAAAATCGCTCACATAACTGAACTGACAACGTCAGATGCTCTGTTTGATAGGTCGCGCAGAGTTCTAGAACTAACGTTCCATCCTTAATTTGCACGCCACTTAATGCTGACGCTAATGCGTATCTCAAGTGGCCTCTTGACGAGTCTAGAACAAACTTGAACGCGGCCTTGACTGGGCAACACCTGCCACATTGGTCGGGGGGAAGAGTGGAGAACGTTCTGGGTTGATCGGTAGGCTTCTCGTAAACGATATTATTTTATTAATAACAGTAGCGTTATGTATATGTCTAAAAAGCAACGTTTTCTACGCTGTAATAATAAGGATAGCATTTATTATTTTTGTTATTACTACACGTTAAGTGTATATTATAAACTATTTTTTTTTTACACTAATAAGTAACTATCATCATCATCATCACCAACAGTCCAAGGGTTAGGCCCTAGTCCTTTTCCGGAACTCATCGCCTCCTCGGTCTACCGACATCTCTTTTCCCAGTAGGATAATAACCCAAGGCAGCCAGGGATATCACGCATGCGGTTTAAGTGTTCACACCATCTCCTTTTGTGGACTTCAATCTTCTGGTGCAACGATACAATGTTTAATTCGCGTCTAATATCCTCGTTCCTTTTCCTATCCAGAAGAGAACAACCTTGCGTCCTTCTTAGACCTTTCATTTCATCTGCCTGAATCCTCTGTACGTTTCTTTTACCAAGAGTCCACGTCTCATTAGCATACAGCAATGTGGGGACAGCCACAATTTTGTAAAACTTCATTCGGGTGTCCTTTAGTGTTTTATGTTTCAGATGCCTTTAAACTTTGTTAGCTTACTATCCAACTCAATATGGGTTCCATATGATATATTACAACCCAGGTAATTAAGATGACTAACTTGATCCAAAATCCAATTATTCAATACTATCTTATTTCTTATAGGATGTTTGTCCTTAAATGCCATAGTTTTAGATTTTGTAGCAAACATCTGTTGTATTATGCTATTGAACGTAAATATCAGCTATTGTAACTGGTCTTCTGTTTCTGTATCATTACCTTGTCATCTGAATAAAGCAACGAATTTACATAAATATATCGCTCAAGCGATATTCTCAAGTCAATTTTAATAAGTAATTATAAATATAATATTCACTGTTTTCAACAGCATACCAATTTTATTATGAACTATCTGTTACCCGCGGCTAACGCTCGTTCAATATTTGCACGCGAATATTTGACTTTTAGTAAGTATTTTAATATAATTTTTATTGTCTACGTCTATTTGACGTTCTGTCAGCTCGTATAACAATTTTGTACTCATTAGTCAAATTCTCTCCAAAGCTGTTTTCAACATTTGTACTATTTTAACTTGTACTAAATTATTATGTTGGTGCAACAGCCTTTGCAGTTTTAAAAGTACCCGTTTATAAAGCCTTTGGAGATATTTATAAAGTAACTGTTAAATCAAAAACGTTAAATTCTTTATTTTATTTTAAGTGTTACTGTGTTAGAAGCATTGTATAACACATTAAACGTTATGTTTTCCTCAACCATGGCTTTTATTTATTTCAGCAGTAAACTAAAAATCAAAAACCGTTGGCACCTAATCTCTCAAATGAAAACAACACGTATTTTCGCTTTGCATTAACTAATAGGACAATAAATTTACAATTTAGTACACTTTCCACATCGTAATATATCGATACAATCGCATATTATATAAAACACCGAAAATGTACAGCACGAATGGATAAATGTACAGTTCCGATGCCGCTAAATAGCTTTTGTTTATTTATTTGTTACTATGGTAATTAATTCTGGTCTCCATGGTGTTTTGACATCTTTAGTAGTAGTATTTATTATGTTTCGTTACTTATTTATTGCATCATCAGAAATACGTTTAAATAAAAATTTTATAATCGTTTAAGACAATTACAAAATGTATAGACGTATATGTATACAACATTACAAAATATATCGATACAATCGCATAGTAAAAACATTAAAAACTGCAAGAACGGATAAAGGTACAGTTCTGATCCCGCTAATATCATTTGTTTATTTACTTGTTACAATGGTAATTAATTCAGGTCTCCACGGTGTTGTCGATGTCTTCACACGCGTCAACGAAAAGGCATAATTAAAAGTCGTACGAACGGGGCAAAATATCAAATTCCAAGTTAGACAGTATTTTGCACAAAATTTGGTGGCAATCGGTGTAACGGTGTGGATTTGTATTCAGTACCCATAAATCCTCAGACTTTGAGTTTTATATATATAGATGACATTCTAATGACACAACAGTCGTGTCGGATTACTATATTGTTGTTTCACTATACGCCAGCGGTACAGGTTTATTTTTGTGAAGGCGGAAACCTATTTGCATGCGTCGGTACCGATAACCTTGACATGAACAGCGCTGTCGCCGATTGTAAACGCTCTGTCCTCCTTGTATAATGTCACCGGCTGCCGTCAATAGGCAACAAATGTCATCGCTAATCAATAGCTTTTGGCGGTTATGCACCAGACACTGATAACACTGCTGTCTCACTGCATGTCAGTGGTTACAGGTAGTTACGTGACTGCCCCTGTAAGTTTTACGAATGGTTCAGTCTAGTACTTCGTTGTGTTCGCCCATTGTAAATAAGTTAGTACAATTAAATTAGTCCGAATTACCAAAGAATATGATCCTACGTCTGCCTTCCATGACTGCCTCAACTACCAATAATTCAATGACTGTTGACTTAATTTTCCTCTACGGAAATACGATTACTTAACGTCTTAAACTTGTATGCCAATGGTAGGCTACTTAAATTTGAGTCGTTTGTGTACAGTGCAAAAAAAAAATAAGAAAAGAAAATACAGTGAGCCGTCGTCCTTTTACAAACACGTTCAGTAAATACGAATAAAACGTGTAACGTATATGAACATGTTAAACGCAGAGTCGTTTCTGTGCAATGACGAAAAAAAAGAAAATAAAATACAGTGAGCCAATCATATATAGAATAAGAAATAAGAGGAAGGGGTTAACAGGAAACTTTATAGAGTATATAATAGATGAAAACGAACTGAAATTGTTCTGTCACAACAACAGAAGGAATGAGGAAATGATAACTCAAAAAGAGTATGGAGGTAAGTTTATTAAAGAAGAGAAGCAAAAAGAGACCCAAGAAAAAAGATGGCAAGACGAAAATCTTGATAACAGACCTTGAAAGTTGTTGAGGACATCATAATATTCCCTTGTAGACAGAAATCAATCTTTATGCGTCAGTTTTAGAATTAAAGAAAATGGAAACCGTATTGAGTCATTGTTTTCACTGTAAGGTAGCCTTTATTAGAACCGAACGTACAAACTATATCTAGGTCAATATAAAATGCTTACATAAAACCTTATTTAATTTCACCATTTGCAGTAGGCATATGAATTTTTTTCCATTGAATTACCATTACCTGTCTGAATTACAATTACGTTCCTAAACCATCGCATACCGACAAAAAAATTACCTTCAGAAACACAACATCAAAGCACAGTACGCGTGCTTTCCATTATTACTGACCTTACATAGAACGCATCAAGTGATTTCATCTTCCACGTTATTATTTTGTTTTTTTTATAAACAAAGTCTAAAATATTTCCACTACAGTATTCTAGCACAACAAAATTAATGACAGGAACAATTTAAAGATTTAAACAAAGCTTTAAAAGTTAATTAATTATCCTTCAATTACATTGTCTTACTAAACGTAAAACAAACAGAAACCTCAGAGATGTAGGGTCTAAACGAGAACCAAAACAAAGGTTTGTCAGGAAATTAAATTGGTTTAAGATTTCCGTCAGAACTGCTTTCCAAGACGGAATCAGACAAGCTATTGACGAAATTAAATATCTGAGCCATTCCTCTTAACGTTCTTCGACAAAACTGGAGTTTTAGATTCGCTATCTCGCCTCTGTCTCTCTCACTCTCTCTGTCTCACTCTTCCGCTGTCTCCCACAATCTCTCCCACACTCTCTCTCTCTCTCTTTGTACTCTCTCTCTCTCTCTCTCTCTCTCTCTCTCTCTCTCTCTCTCTCTCTCTCTCTCTCTCTCTCTCTCTCTCTCTCTCTCTCTCTCTAGCCTTATCGTTTTCTCTGTCTCTGTCTGTCTGTCTCTCTCTCTCTCTCTCTCTCTCTCTCTCTCACTCTCTTCTTATTTCTCTCTGACTTCCTCGTGCCATTTGCATTTAACTAATTCTAAACGCTTTATCTTTTATGTAAATCAGTTTCCAAGTGAATTTTCTCAATTAAAGATAAGTATTCTATTCACATTTCGCCCTCATACTTCTTTCTCTTTCACTTTTTACTCTTAATCACTTCCCCACTGAGCAACATAATTAGTGTTCTAGAGTATCGTGATACAAGTATCTACGTTAGCCTCCTCAGTTGTACGCTGAACAAATTGATCCGTTGTTTCATATTGTATACAATTCTGCAACAAGAGCATTATAATTTGTAAACTCAAGTACTGGCAACAATATTTTATCGCCTTAATTTCACTTCCTTTTCAGTCAGCTCAAAGTACATCGTATTAAGATTATGCAGGCAAACAATCCTTTAATGAGCGCAACTGTGTTTGTGAAATACAAACACAGACAAATAAGAAACGGCCTCCCTTCTTTAGCATGGCTTCTATGATGATATCTGAAGAGCTTCTGTAGAAAGTAGCTGTGGATATGAAAATGTACTGTTCATTGTCGTTTGACTGGTTGTAGATTCCGACTGTTCACTGTAGAATGTGAACAGCTTCTGTTCTTAACCAATATTATTTTATTTTATTATAGACAATTTTAAAGTAATAATAGATATGTATTGGTTGAGACATATGTAATGACTTTACAGACAGCCAATGCTATTGACAATCAGCTAATTGGAAAGTAAACACGCTGGAGTTAATAATAGTCTAGCTTAGCGACGCGTCTGTTCCCTCAAGAGACCGCTTGTTCCCTAAAGGAGATCAAATATAAGCAAAAACTAGATTTACTATTTCTTTTATGAATTTGCTAACTGCTACAATTTTTATTGTTCGACAAAGCTTTTCGTCATCACTGACATCTTCAGGTCTTAAACAACACCTGAAGATGTTTTTAACTAGGTTGTTTAAGACCTGAAGATGTCAGTGATGACGAAAAGCTTTGTCGAACAATAAAAATTGTAGCAGTTAGCAAATTCATAAAAGAAATAGTAAGGATGGCTGCTAATTTAAACAATACGAAGAAAAAAACTAGATTTGCCTCTGGTAAAATTTAATCAAATTAAGTAATTTCTCTTATAAATTGAGTGCTTTAATTCGGCCGGCTTCAATGTTATGAGGACTTCGGCCTGTCGGGCTGTTGTGTGCAAACGCTTCTGCCGTGCCTTCGACGGCCATCTTGAGTGGAGAAGGCTGCAAAACACTGACAAAGGTTTCGTAGTCAGTGACACTGAACTGTGGTTAAGGCTAGTGGCTGTGAGTAGGACACCCATATTTATAAACACCCATTTGTATAAATATGGGTGTCCTACTCACAGCCACTAGCCTTAACCACAGTTCAGTTGTCACTGACTACGAAACCTTTGTCATGCAAAGCACTGATATATTTATAAACCCATATTTATAAACCCCATTTGTATAAATATGGGTGTCCTGCTCACAGCCACTAGCCTTAACCACAGTTCAGTTGTCACTGACTACGAAACCATTGCCAGTGCTTTGCAGCTTTCTGCACTGAAGAAGTCGCAGGCACGGCCGAAGCGTTTGCACCAAACAACCCGGCAAGCCCTCGGAAAAGTCCATTACCAAGTAACTGATACAAAAACGACTTTATGGACAACAAAATACAAGATTCCATTAAGTAGAGAAACACACAAATTCCTGAAATGAAAACAGTAAGAGAAAAGGAAACAACTCGGGAAGAGTTTACTACCCTGTGTACCTGTCTTTTTTCGCGAATTCCTTTGTTTGTTTTTTGTTTTTAATTTTACGCTCCAGTTAACGTTAGTGTGAGGCGTTACTCTGCAACAGTTTGCAATAGTCTGGTGCTGAAACGAGTCACGTGACGACGCCTCTTGGAGCGAGGGAAAGACGTGCAACTTTTGGTGTAAATTATTATTATCATACTTTGCTTTCTTCAAGTCGCTGTTTCGCTTTACACAGAGTCTTCAAATAAGTCAAAGTTACTTAACGTCTGTTATATTCATTATTGTATCCATGCTTACATTACACTGGCGTCATCAATAAGGTATAATTATTCCAGTAGAGAAGAAAAATCGCTGATATAACATCCCTTATATTCTGTAAGTCATTAATCTGTCATCAAAAGCATTTACGTCGGTCATATAATAAACTAGCTGTTACCCGCGGCTTCGCACGCGAATATTGGACTTTTACTAAGTATTTTAATATAATTTTTATTGTCTGTGTCTATATGGCGTTCAGTCAGCTCGTATAACAATTTTGTACTCATAATTCAAATTCTCTCCATAGCTGTTTTCAACACTTGTTCTAAATTATTATGTTGGTGCAACAGCCTATGGAGATTTAAAAGTACTCGTTTGTAAAGCCTTTGGAGATATGTATAAAGTACCTGTTAAATCAAAAACGTTAAATTCTTTATTTTAAGTGTTACTGTGTTAGAAGCATTGTATAACACATTAAACGTTACGTATTTCTCAACCATGGCTTTTATTTATTTCAGCAGTAAACTAAAAACCAACAACCGTTGTCACCTAACCTCTCAAATGAGAACAACACGTATTTTCGCTTTGCATTAAGTAATAGGACAATTTACAATTGGTACACTTTCCACATCGTAATATATAGATACAATCGCATATTATATAAAACATCGAAAATGTACTGCAGGAATGGATAAATGTACAGTTCCGTTGCAGCTAAATAGATTCTGTTTATTTCTTTGTTACTATGGTAATTAATACTGGTCTTCATGGTGTTGTTGACATCTTTAGTAGTAGTAGTAGTAGTTAATATATTTCATTACTTACTCATTGCATCATCAAAAATACGTATAAACATAAATTTCATAATCGTTTAAGACAATTAAAAAATATATAGACGTATCTGTATACAAAATTATAAAACATATCGATACAATCGCATAGTAAAAAAATTGAAAACTGCAGGAACGAATAAAGGTACAGTCCCGATACCGCTAAACATCATTTGTTTATTTACTTGTTACTATGGTAATTAATTCTGGTCTCCATGGTGTTGATGACATCTTTATACGTGTCAACGAAAAGGCATAATTAAAAGGGCCTAAATCGTGCGAACGGGGCAAAATATAAATTCCAAGTTAGACAGTATTTTTCGCCTTGTGTCAAAGGTTACCTGTGTAAAATTTGGTGGCAATCGGTGTAACGGTGTGGATTTGTATTCAGTATCCATAAATCCTCAGACTTTGAGTTTTATATATATAGATGATGCAACAAATTGTAAGGTTAAGTTTCAAACTCACTGGTTACAGCCTATTCCTCATTCGCATGCTCGATTTCCCACCAATAACAGCTGATTGGTCACTGTATAGATTTCTTTATTCGTCCTCTGAACCGTCTGCTGTGTGTGTGTTTTGTCTAGTTTTATCACTCCCCTGTTAATGCTTTTTCTTTGCACGGTTGTCCGTTTTTGTGGTTCAATAACCTTGTATTTAACTTTACGTCTTCGTATAATCAAAGAAGTTAAACTTACAGCGTGAATGTTATTAAAATCCATTTCCGGGCTGTTTGGATGTCGTCCATTGTTTCTTTCCAAACAAAAAAGACGTTTCGGTAGTACCATCGACTGCCAACATCAGTGAAAAAATCGAGTTGCACTAACGTAGGGTGGTGCGCGCTAGAGACCACAGTACTGTGGTTAAGGCTAGCAGTCCCGTGAACACCACTCGTACACTTATAAATTAGCCAAGTGTCATGATGCAGTCATAAATCACCATCAGCCAATCAGGAAGAAGAAGGCATATTGAAGGCTCGCAACACACGATGCCTTGTGTAACAGAATGCATTTTAATAACATCGACTCCGGCCATGTAAACCTATTTTACAGCGTGAATTTCAATAACAACTACAAATAAGAAATGCTACAAAGGTTAAGAAAAATGTTTGTTTTATTATTTTCTTTTTAGTACTTACTATTACATTCTCAGGTGAAGGCCCTTAATTCTACGTGTGACAACAGAATAAAACACATCAATGCTCATAATTAAACTATAATTATATAATATAATATCTTCAAATAAATATATTGCAAATAGTTTTATTTTCACCTAATTGTTAATTAATTGTTTCTAAACGTCTATTTCAACTAAAAGTGCCTAAAACTAATTATTCTTTGAGAATACCCTAAAATAATTTTAAAAAAACAAAAACAATAATTTGAACAAATATATTACTCAGGCTCAATATAATAGGTGAAAACAAACCTACTTGCAGTGTATTTATTTAAAGATATTACATGGGAAACCTGCAGGTAACACAAAGAGTTACTTACAAAGAAATAATTATTAAATAAGAAATTCAACAGAATTAACACTGTTGCACACAACTATAGAAAAATTATTCCGATTAGCTCTTGCAAGGTTTACAGCTCATCATCAGATCTGACGATGAGCAGTGAACCTTGAAAGCGCTAATTGGAATTATTTTCCTATAGTTGTGTGCAACAGTGTTAATTCTGTTTGTGATTATAACCACTAACACAACTTTATTAATTAAATAAGGATATAATTGTCTAACTATAAGAATAACTACACTCGTACGATTATTCATCAGGGGTCCACTAAAGATTAAAGAAAGGGATTCCTGCCAAAACAGGCTGACGCAAGTTGAGAATCCAGCTAGGGTACATTGAGTATGCTAAACCCGTTTCCATACGGATTACATTCATATGCTAAATCCGTATGGAAACGGGTTTAGCATACTCGATGTACCCTAGCTGGATTCTCAACTTGCGTCAACCTGTTTTGGCAGGAATCACTTTCTTTAATCTTTCCTGTCTGGTCTCTCTTGACTTTTCGACTCCGACAACATTAGGTTTTCGAGGGCTAAGAATTCTTTTATTATTTTTATACTTGAGCTTTACTGTGTAATTGTTGTTTTGTTTTGTCTTGCACCACCCGTTAAGAGACCGGCCAGGGTTAAAGGTGTCAACTGCTCAACGGTCCTAGCGGCGGAAGAGGCAGGTTTCCCAACGGCACTAGGGGCGGAAGAATCTAGGAAGTAGGTCTCCGAATGAAACCCAGAGCACTAGTCTCTGACAAGAAGAAGAAGAAGAAGAAGAAGAAGAAGAAGAAGAAGAAGAAGAAGAAGAAGAAGAAGAAGAAGAAGAAGAAGAAGAAGAAGAAGAAGAAGAAGAAGAAGAAGAAGAAGAAGAAGAAGAAGAAGAAGAAGAAGAAGAAGAAGAAGAAGAAGAAGAAGAAGAAGAAGAATTAAAGCACCAATGCTACACAATTTTAATATCTCTATAATTTAATTGTTAAGGCCCTAGCACACGCAGTTTTGCACAGAATACTGTAATTTATAAGCTCATTTAGAAAACGTGTTACGTATTTACGTAGTTTGTATCCGGTCATACGGTGATTGAAGCTTTAAGTTGAAATCAGTATTTAACAAACGTAACTAATAAAATGTTTGATAAATAATAAATTATCAACGTATAAAGCGAGACGAAAGGATCTAATTATCCTAAAATTCTACTGATCATTTCCGCAGATATGACATATAGGTCGAACACTTGTGGGTCGGTTCATAAGTACGCGTAATACTATACGTTAAAATATAATAAAGTAGTAATTAAAGTTTGTAGGACACTGAGTTAATCTTTTGCTAGCATAGAAGTGTTTACTAAATTCTAAAGAACCTGATAACTGATTCCTTTGCCTTGCTGGCATCAACACTCCTATAGCCAAAGGTCGAAGTCTTTAAAGCAGTAAAGGTGATGCAATAGTTTTCCTTATATCCAGAGAAGAGACTGCTGTTGGCGATTGAATTTGCAAGTAATCAGATGTTTTTGTGAATGTTAGGCGATTTATTTTATAAATGATTAAAAGATATTTTGAGTGATATTGATGTTAAGTTACATAAGTTCCAGACGATCTGTCGAACAATTGGCCGTATTTTTAGAAACATGATACGTCGGGGTACAAAGTTAAAGTCCAACAAAGTTATGGCAGTCCCTGTACTGTCCTACAGGTGTGAGTTAAAGACAAGAACCAAGAGAGGAGAGAGTAAAATACAGGACTTTTAAATGGCGTTCTTAAGAGGAGTTAAACGTTGTTCTAAACTTGACAGTATAAATAATGCGGCTGTAAGAGGACAGTTACAAGTTTTTAATTGAATGAAAAATTAAAAGATTATTCAACGGTGGAAAAAACTCTTAGAAAGAATTTCAGATTCCAGACTGGCCAAACAAGTCTGGAAATACAAGCCAGGTGTATAGAACACAGGTGTTAGGATAGACCCAGGAAGAGATGGCTGCAGAATCCTTGAAGGCAGAACAGTCAACACCTTGCCTATGCCATGTTGTGAAGATGATGATGATGATGATGATGATGATGATGATGAAATAATTAAAAGAGTTTACAGTGTGTGTGGGGGGATATAAACGTGTGTGTGTGAAGTCTATGTATGGAGGGGGATATGTGTGTGCATGTGTGAAAAGAAACAGACAGGTAGACAGACAAATGGACAAATAAGAAATGAAAAATATAGCGAGCAGTATTCCAACAACATTACAGTACTTAGACTGGCAGAGAACATGCGACTTGTTTATGACTACCAAACGTCTGCATAGACAGAGATCGAGCAGTGACCCCTCATTGCTAACAGACTGGCAATATTGTCTGCCGTGATCGATCCACTAACTCCTACTTCCCGGTGGACAGGATCACTCCCTTACACATCCGCGTTGGCTCGGGGGGGGGGGGGTCATACTGTTGTAGGCTGTATGTTAGTGTTGCCCACGTCTTTTGCCTTGTATTATTATTTGTGTGTTTCTTTTTTTTGTTAGTCCTTTATAATTAAGTTTACTACTTTTTTCTAGAAGGAGGAGGAGAATAACGCTTTCCTAAGGCTTCCACGGCCAGCGTCTACATTATTAGCCGGGCTGTTAGGCCGGGGTCTAGAGTCTAAGCTGACAAACATTTCGGCTTCACCATCGGAGGGCATCATCAGTGTCGGTAACAATAGGCACGGTGTCCACCAAATTAACCCCATTGGTGAGGTAGAGACCACTGGCGGTTAGTCTATACCTCATCAATGGGGTGAATTGGCGAACACGTACCAATTGTTGCCGACACTGATGATGCCCTCCGATAGTGAAGCCGAAATGTCTGTCAGCATAAACTCTAGATCATGACGTAACGGAGCGGCTAATAATGTTTCCACCTATGCGGAATAAGGAGAAGTTAGGGTTGCTACATTGCAGCCTTAACACCAATGACAATTGGAAAGAAGAGATCATTGTTCCGTGATCTGAAAATAAATTTATGGTTTCTTGCAGACGCACATAAAAAGTGTTGAATGAATTATGAATATTGTCAGTTTCAACTAAACTATCTGGTATTTTTTGTCGGTCTATCTGTTTGGTAAATGCTTACGTTTACATTCAAAACCAAAATATACATATTTTAATAGAACAATAATTATTATATAAATTTAATAGAAAAGTCTTACTGTGGTAACTTAATTCGATCAAGTTAACCAGTAACTAATAGAACTTAGATCTAACGTTTGTTTATATTAACTTACTTGGTAATCAGATTGTCAAAGGGCTTCCAACGCATTTAGCGTTAGTAGAAGTTGTCGCTGAAAGGGTTGTCTAATCGAGATTCGATTATCGAACACAAGCCTTAACTTTACCGTAGTATCTCCCTTCTAATCGTGTACATCGATACGCCCCAGCTGTTTTAATGACCCGACGATCCCGTAACTCTTGATTGAATTACTGACTGCAAATAGCATTAACGTTTTATGTGCGCCCCTCCAATCAGCTGACCTCTCACTCAATCAGAACGGAACGGGTGAATCCCTCCTAATGGATTTGGATACTGTGTATCCATATTTACCTGCCAATATCTGGTGTTGCTATCCCATATTACAAAGCATAACGGGACTACAAAACTTTGATTTTGTATCTCACCCATTCAGATAAGATTAAATAAACAAGGATTACATTGTGGGAAACTCAGAGTCACTTAATGGTATTCCATTAATTATATTGACTTTGTATTGTAAACTATTATTATTATTATTATTCCAGCTGTACGATGTTTACACATTTGCGGAACCCAAGATTACAGAAATGAGTGAATTCTTATCTTCCACTGCTGCTTGTCCATCTAAAGATCTTCTTCAATTCCTCATTATTCCCTCAGTATAGTCTGAATTTCTTCTATCCAGGTGATAGGTGGTCTTCCTCTTTTCCTTCTTCCTGGTGGGGTCCATTCCATAACTCTCTTTGGTAATATTTCCTGTGTCAATATTTTTGTGTGTTCATACCATTGTAATTTTTTTGTTTGGATAAAATCAACAATTGAATTTTTCACATTCATTCCATCATTAATGACTTCACTTCTAATTTTCTCATGTCTGGATACTCTTGCCGAACGTCTCCAAAAGTTCATCTCTGCTGTCATTAATTTTGTTTCTGTGTGTTTATTAGCAGTCCAAACTTCTGAGCCGTAAGTTATGAAATTTCTAACAATGGTTTTAAATATTTTGGTTTTAGTTTCTACTGTAATTTGCTTATCTCACAGGAATTTATTTAATGTAGATATAGCCATTTTCCCCAAATTAATTCTGCGTTGTATTTCTTTGTCTTGCTTTCCACTGTCCGTAATGGGGTAATTTTCACCCCTAAATACGTGTATTCCTCTGTATATGAAATCTTCTCCATGTCTTCCTCCAATATTAAATCTTGATTAAGAGCACGTATTAAGAGCATGAATTTTGTTCAATTCATATTTACCTTTAGTCCCCATTTCTGATATTCCTGTATCAATTGTCTAGTTATGTACTCTATGTCTTCAAAATCTGGAGCCAAAAGTAATTGGTCATCAGCAAACTGTAATATTTGACGATACATTTGACTACTTTTTCTTCTTGTCCTTGCAAGCTTTAGGCCTGCGGTCTGCTCCACTCTCTGGCCGTGGTTTCGCTACCGCAAGAGACAAATCAGGTATTCATTACCACGTGCTGTGGTAAGCTAAACGGTAGAAAGGGAATTATGGGTGTCTGTGTGGCTTTGTTACTTATCTAGTCTAAACATACCAAACAAGACCGCTGTATTATTTATTCCCCAGCAATAGGGATGGGCAGCAGGCAGACCGAGTTGTGATGATCAAAATAAAACGATCACACGACCGGCAGCACAGCCGTTGAGATTGTGAGTCTCGAACGTTAGCAGTGTGCCGACCCACGCCACATATTTTACATTGTTTACTATTTTTTTTTTTTATATTTTTATTGTAATAATTTTCTTTGGCAATTCTATTCACAGAAACCTTGTTTCTTCCTGTGTGTTTAAGGTAATTTGACACGTTCTGTTGAAAAAACTAAAGGATAACTCATGTTTGGTGGCGTGTAGTCTTGGCTAGAATTCGTAGGACTGGTCAGACTAGACCAGCTTGGCTTTCGGTAGAGCGTAAGAGCGTATACAATGTGCATGTACGCGTACATACACTTCGTGTGTGTGTGTGACAATAGATGGTCAAAAAAGGAAAGGAAGATCTAGAAGAAGAACGTATAAGATTTTCTACAAGTTGTAGAAGAAGACTTCAGGAGGATGGATATCAGGGATTTGAGGTGAAGGCTGGAGGACCGAGGGTTTGGAGACGACTACTCGGTGAGACGAAGGATCATCATGGGCTGTAACGCCAGAGGAATGAATGAATGAATTTTATTTATATATATAATGTATACATTATATATATATAAAATGTTTATATACATTTTTAAACAAATTTTTTGTTTTTATACATATTTAAAATGTCTCTTACTGCAAGTTATATTGATTGATATATATATATATATCATACTTGATATATTATATTATATTAATATATTATGTTATATTATGATATTATTATATTATATATATATATATATCAATCAATACAACTTGCAGTAAGAGACATTTTAAATATGCGAAGCGCTGTTACACACTTTATGACGTTATAGATATGTTTTAAATTGATTTTGTTCAAATTTTTGTAAAGTAGCTGTAAGTTTTAAAATAAGAGATGGGTAATTGTGTGTTATATGTCAAAATGTCCATAAATTTATTCTCTGTCATGTCAAGTGAAAATTTAATACGTGTGTGCACGTGTTATTAATGTTTTTTACCCTGAATAACTCCTATAATAATTAACGTATCGGAATGAAACTTAGATAGCGTATGCGTCATGAATAGCGCTACATTTTCGTATGTCATAAACTCAAAACATATAATTTTATTATGTATTTTAAACAGAATTCACTTTTCTAAAGAAGCCTTATCTCCAGAAGAGTCATAAAACTTTTAGATAAAATCTATACAAAATTTTGCAGACTCTGGCATACTCTTACATGATGTCTAGCTATCAAGGTAAAAGTTTATTACGTGTTCTAGATTTCAACCAATCAGGAGCTCCAATTTGCATTTGCGATGTGCTGTAGTAAAGGAAAGATCGTGCGGTTCTTGTCTGTAACTCGTCCTTGTAAGACGTACTCTCTGTGCGAGTTTTTCGTGACAGTAGGATACACGTTTTTCTATAAGGGTGACGCCAGTCAAAGATCTTAGCTACGAGATACCCGTATGCTAGATACAGGGTTTAACAGAACGCAGAACTAAGTTATTTGAAGATCTAATAGTTCTAACTCCCGGTAGTCAAGATTTCTGCTTAGGAACAGTTGTATTCATCGGAATACACCTGTACGAACGCGTGGACACATTAAGATTGGCGGAAGGTATATGCTAAACACACCGCATTAAATAATAACTAATTAACCCACTTTATTCAACCTGAGATTTATAAACAAAAACCATATCGGGTAGATGAACGGCGTGCGTGATTGAATCGCGAGGACACCGCGTCAGCGGAGCCAGCGGCCAACTCTAACTTAGTAGCTTAACTGCCGTACGACAATAAGGAATTTTTCAACCAAGTAAGATAGACAATTGTTCAAATAAACATTCCTTAATATCTAAAGACAATATATAATTAATAAATAATTTGTGTAAATAATCTACAGACAAGATTTAAATTTGTTTTAATTTAATAAATACCTACCTCCAGATAAGTGACTCTGTTATATATTGTTACCACATCACAGAACAATCTACGTGTTTGTCGAATGTGCCAGAAGAATCTCGATGTAACGTGTGTGGCGTACGTGCTTGTCGACGCATTTTCGAGAGGTTTCTCGAAGGCGCCAGCCGCGCAGACTGTGTCAAGGCCGCAGTTAATTACGTAGTTCACACGACCGCTAAGACGCAATTAGGAACATTCTGGTCTGTGAGCACAGGTATGTGAACATGGCGGCAGCGGCCGTAAGTTTCAGTATTAGTGCGAATTATTGACCGTGCGGTTCGAGAGTTACAGTAGCGATATTACTGTGCGCGTTCAAGTGGTTATTAGTTAAGAGTGGTGTTTTATAATCGGACGGTATAATTGCAATAAAATTGTGTTTAATTTTAGTGGACATTTTATTGCATGTGAACAATTTTCACGTGTTGTGAAACAGTGTTGTTAATTACGAACTGTTTAACTGTAAAAATTAAAGGTGTGAATAGTGACATAATTGGTGTCTTGTAATTTGTTTTCCACTGTACCTACGACGATGGAGTAGACCGTCGTAACAATATTGTTAGTTCAAATACAAGTCTATGCATCCTCAATTTGTTCCATTGCAATACATAAGTGTGTGTGTGTGTTTATTTTATGTGTGTATTTCCTTGTCATTGGACACTATAACTACTTTATATACGATACAAGAAGTCCTGAGTGTGCTGTATTACGTCTGGGCGACGTCCGAAATACTTCAGACCCGGATACATAAGGGCATTTCTTTGTTGTTCCGGAATCGTTCAGCGCGAGTTATTCTATAGCATTATTGGCCACATACTATTATCATGTGACCCGTACAATTAAGCGGGATTCGTCGAATCCAGTAGGATTATTGCAACTTTCTGTAACAGATACAGTGCGAGACGCTTTAGAATCAAAGAGTTTCTTGTTATAAAGTTTCTACGTATCTCGTTCCGCGTGTGAGCAAACAGCAGAAACGGCACAATACACAAGCGACAGACAGCTGCTGAAGCGATTGCGCGCACTTCGCGATGAAATTGAAAACTTGTTATCGAAGTTGAAACTCGGATACAATTCAATTCCAAAGCAACTTTAGAAGGTACAACTTAGTTGCATATGTATTACACGCTTACACGCTTCTGTGTTAGTGTACTTCTTTACTTGTTGTTCATGCGAACAAATTAATTACCCTAATAATAATTCCAGCCATCAATTGTCGGATTCCACCTTACCAGTACATTAATTAAGTGATAATTAAGAGAATAGATTTCTTCTTTAAGTATAATATTTGAGTTTTTATTACATACAAAAACTAAATATATTAATTACACCTAGATAGGAGATCTATAAATACTAAATACTGCCCATAAAATATATACCTATACTAAAAACAAAAACGTTTCCCAGAGTGATCTGTATCCTCAGATGTTTCAATTTGAATTTACAAATTATCGATTTTGATACGATTATCAATTAAATTAACGAATAATCGATGTTATTTCGATTTGAATTTTAAATTATTGTAATGTTGTCTATGTAGTCAGCTGATTTGATGATTATATTTATGTTCTTTGTTTTAACAAATTTTGTTATGTCAAATAAATCAATTTTGTTTTATTTTTATTTGAATTTGTTCTTTAATTAGTGTACTAATTAAGGAAAGAATGAATGTGAAAAATTCAATTGTTGATTTTATCCAAACGAAAATTTACAATGGTATGAACACACGAAAAATAGCACAAGAAAGATTGCCAAAGAGAGTTATGGAATGGACTCCACCAGGAAGAAGGAGAAGAGAAGACCACCTATCACCTGGATAGAAGAAATTCAGACAATATTGAGGCAAAGAGAAATTGAAGAAGCTCTTTGAATGAATAAGCAGCCGTGGAAGATGAGAATTCAATGAATTCTGTAATCTTTGGTTCCGGAAAGTGTGTAAACATTGTACAGCCGGAATAATAAAGAAATAAAATTAGTGTACTATCATTATTGTGATTGCATATACTGTATTGAGATTTTCCCAGATAGTCATTTTGAGACCGTTATGATTATCATTATTAATTAAAAACTAACTAATTCATTTAGATATACAAATTCAAAAATATCTTATAACGCAGACAATATAGTTTTTAATAAAATCAAATCTAAAACTAAATCCAACGTTCAGAATAAAAATTGAATATACAAAATAGAATGTCCGGATTGCAATAAATTTTACGTTAGCCTAACGAAGAAAAGACTATTCGATAGATTCCTTGAACTCCGAAAGCGTTTCTGAATTTACATTTATATAAATCTAATAATATACTGTCTGCCTATATAATAATATACTGTCTACATAAATCCACATACTATCTAAATAAATCAATTTCCAGACAATTGAAATGGTAAATTCATAAAAAACCTACAAAAAGGTCACAAGGTCACAAATTATTGATTATCTTGGAAAATCTCAATATATATAAACACGATAATATTTTTTTTTATAGAGGGGGAAAATGCTTTATGCGCCGTCAGAGGAGGATGTGCTTCTTCTGGTGTATGGGACTCTCACTCACTAAAAAACCCACATCTAATTCGGACATTCTATCCATCCTGGAACCACTTAGCGTATTACATCAGGATGGAGCCTATTGCCCCCTTATCGGGTTCGGTCTACTGCCCGTTGGGTACAACTTGGGGTTGTCTTTTTTTTCAAGTAGGACCCACTAAATAAATGCATTAATGCGGTTCAATTCCGCCTTACCACGAAGCATAAGCGCAACTACGCTATCGGGCATGAACTCCCCGAGCTCTATTTCCAGTACCATCAATAATAATAATAATCACAATAATAATAATAATACCCTAATTAAAGGACAAATTCAAATAAAAACAAAACAAGGTGATTTATTTAAAATTATAAGTTTATTAGAGTAAAGAATATAACATTGATTATTTTAATATGAACGTCAAATCAGATGACTACATCGGTAATTCAGATCAAAATAAAATAATTGAAATAAATTCACATTGAAACCATGAAAAAACAGATTAGGCCACTCTGTGACAAGTGGGCACGTATTTATACGTAACAAAACTTCAAGTATTATACGTCTAGAATAAATTTATTCCTATAATTGTTATCAATAAAAAACTGCAAGAAACTAATGTAACAAGGTTTACTGAAAAAGTAATGATGTTGAACAGTACATTAATTCTACTAAAAACGAAAAAATACTCTTTAATGTGTGGCAGAGGTAAACGTGGAAAACAAAACCCTTCTATCTCCTGTGTGAACTATACTTGCTCAGTGTGAAGTCTTTTGTTTTAATTTAATGCAATTATTAGCGTCCATGTGGGACTTTGCGTCTCAACCGTGTATAATATACACAGCGTTGATTATAAACGTCAATGTAGACACGGTAACTTATAACGCAAGGTATTAATGATTTACTTTTTTTGAAATTTTTACCACTCCTTAATTTCTTGTAAAGAAAACACGATTTACTCTTACTATAAAGTATAAAGTTTACTGACTTACTGACATTAGCCGTATCGTTTTGCAACAGATAAATCGCAAAACACATATTCGATTATTAATTAATTAACTTATAATCGATAATTCGTTAATTCATATTGAAACCTCTGAAGATACAGATTATTCTGTGGAACCCAAAAACGGTACTGTGTTCGTGGTAAGTAAGGTTATTAACTTGAAACGAATATTTTTATACGAAAATGATTATTTAATATTTTTTCCTGAATTTTGGTCTCCATGAAGTGTCCGTTGTTACTAATTAACTATATATAACACTACTGACTCGGATCATAAATTATAATTTATAAACATTATATATTTTGACCTGAAGGTTTAAAGTAGTTTTCGCTTCGTCAGAGGCTGCCGCTAGGAGCGCTGTCCGTCCTGCTTTTGGTGACGGCGCCGTCGTTCGAAACATTGTTGTTTGTGTGTATTGTATTGTGTAATATGTTCAAACAGAACACATACGGCGCCGTCACCAAAAGCAGAACGGACAGCGCTCCTAGCGGCAGCCTCTGACGAAGCGCTAGCGGTGCGAAAACTAGTTTAGGCCATCAGGTAAACATTTATAATTTTCAAAAATTATAATTTGTGTTCCAAGTCAGTAGTGTTACATCATCATCATCACCACAATTCCAAGGACTAGGCCTTAGACCTGTTCCGGAACCCATCTCCTCCTCGGTCTACCGACAGCTCTCTTCCCACTAGGATGATAACCCAAGGCAGCCACAGGTAGACGGACATCAGGCATGCGATTTAAGTATCACACCATCTTTCTGTGGTCTTCAATCTTCTGGTGCAATGATATAATATTTAAAACCCAACTAATATCTTCGTTCCTTCTCCGATCCAAGAGAGAACAACATTGCGTCCTTCTTAGAAATTTCATTTCGGCTGCCTGAATCCTCTGCACGTCCCTTTACCAAGAGACCATGTCTCACTACCATACAGGAATTTGGGGACAGCTACAGAAATTTCCCGTATCCTTCCGTGTTTTATATTTCACGTACCTATGAATCGTTCCACAGATGGTAGTGTTATATATAGTTAATTAATATTTTTGTTAATATTGTAACGATTTGTGTGTCATATTACTGTACTGTCACATTACTGTACTGTCATATTACCGGGAAGAAACTTCTGATTTTCTAGGCCTCGAAGCGTTGTGTTTTTTCTGTTCTACAGAATCTCTAGTGTCCGTAATTTTACCGTTTGTAATAATAATAATCGTCAGTTCAGTAAACGGTAGAGTTACGCAAACACGGGAGCTTTTCCAATTAAATAATCTTTTTTGGATTTCAGAAGCGTGTAACTGGAAACCACGGAAGAATTCAAAAAAGTTTTGTTTGGAGCACATACGGTTCAGAATTTGGGCTCTGAGGAAATTGGAAAGAAACTACCTTGAAGTTTTTGAAAAGTGGTGCTGGAGGAGGGCTTTGAGAATACCGGGTTCAGAAAGATTGCATAACGATGAGGTTTTGAAAGAGAGTGGAAGAAAGGAAATGAGAAGGTCGCCTGCTCCTCCATTCAAACTGGGTCATCACGCTGATCGAGGGAATGTTTGACGGGCGTAGTGGGAGTAGAAGGCCCATATAGGAGTACACGGGTGATATAAAAGGAGGAAGAAGGTATGTAATGATTAAGAGATTGTTTTCGCGTGGGAAGAAATTGCAAGATCACGCAACCTCTGACATGAGAAAAAGAAGAAAACAAGAAAATAATAATAGTAATAACAGCACACAGTAGATTTTCAGTTTAAAAAAAAAAAGGTGTTGATTATGAAGGATTAATTTACAAGTTAAATAAAATGTTACCTAGACAGTATGTAGAAATGCTTACCTCGTACATATCTAATAGATTGTTTAGAGTTAAACAAGAAGAAGCATATTCAGACCTAAAAGACGTGCAGGCGGGAGTACCGCAGGGCAGTGTTCTTGGTCCTGTCTTGTATGTATTATGTACCAGTGACATCCCAAACTTAGAACAAGCAAAACTGACTACTTTTGCTGATGATACAGCTTTGTTTACAACAGGGCAATATGAGGTTATTTCAACCCGATTTTTGCAGAAAGCTAGCAATACCGTATATGAATGGACCAAAAAATAAAAAATAAAACTTAACGAAACCAAGTCGGCACACATTAATTTCACCAATGAAAGAGTGAATAATCTTCCATCATTGGTCATAAATGGAACGGTAGCTCCTTATGAAAACAAAGCCAAATACCTTGGTGTGACATTGGATACCAAACTGAGATGAAAAGAGCATGTAAAAAAGAAAAAAGGAACTTACCATAAAATTCCCACAATGTAAATGGCTCATAGGAAAACATTGCAAGCTGTCTTTACACAGTAAACTCTGATCTATAACCAGATAATTAAACCCACCTGGCTGTATGGAATTCAACTCTGGGGGTGCGCGAAAGATAGTAAGATCAGGACATTCCAAAACAAAGTTTCCAAAACATTCCAAAACAGTTTTACGGACCATGGTGAATGCACCATGGTATGTTAGAAAAGGCGATATCTACAGAGATCTAGGTATTCCCACAATTAAAGAAGAGATTAAAATGTTTGCGAAGAAGCATGATGAAAGGCTTCATCTCCACGAAAATGCTGAACTTCTTCAGCTGTTGGACAATTAACACGTGTTCCGAAGACTGAAGAGAACAAAGCCATTTGAACTTGTGCAGTGTTTTGTGTTATAAAAGCAGAGCATTGTGCGCAGGTGAGAGTGTTTAGTTAAGAACACCAGAACTAACTAAAGGATGTCATTGGACTTAATTTGGCTGATATGTATTTAGTATTAAGAGGTATTAGAGATAAGTTGATGGTTGGTCTTACAGACCAGTTTTAACATGTTAAATTCAATTAAAAAATAGTTACTCTTTCAGTTTTAAAACATTACTTGTATGTACATCCTATAAGGAATAAATTTTCCTTGAAAAAAGTGAACAATCTATAAATCACAGTAGTAGTGTTACAACTATACACATGCATATGGTGTTTGCAAAACAGTGAATATTTGATTGGGCGCAGAGCCATCTGGGTATGATTTACGTAACACTGAACCCGTATTTGAAAGTGATACGCACTTACATTTGAAAGTCAAAGCGAGCGTCGACCCTTTTCCGCCGACACGCAGGCACACGGACACACACACACACATACTCACATCCACCAACATGAGCTAATCCACGTGTCCCCCTGGCTATAAAGTATCTAACCAATAAAACTATCGGATTTACCGTACAGGCTATTACTACAGTTACCGAATAGGCAATGGAGGCAGTCCCTGCTCGTTTCATCGTATATAAGGCTCACCGTTTCAATACCCGTAGCCGAATCGAAACTTACTTCGTATATAAAGAGATACAAACGGAACGAAAAATTATACTAATAAAACTGGAACAGAGTGTTGTGGGCGTGTGCCTTCACGCCTTGGCTGACACATTCTGTTCGCGGGTTGTTTTATCTTATCGAAATTATGTAAACCCGAGGCTGCGTATTTACAGCTAAATTGTGTAGCTCTATTTTCGTTTCCTTTTTACGAAAAAGGAACATTTCATAAATAATGCACAGGTTGGCAACACTGCGTATTGAAGGACGCGTCGATAGTGATTGTTACGTCAGTTGTAGCTCAAGGCTTGAGGAAGAAGCACGTGCTTTTGTTTCATCAATACCGTGTATTGTTTTTTAATAACGCGATTTAGAAATGGAGCCTGCACCGGTCTCGGGTACTGTGACTGTTGAGGATCAAAGATCATACATTAAGATCGAAACTTTACGTGGTAAAAACCCAACCGAAATTCACAATGCTTTAAGTGAAGTGTGCGGTGCGTTAACAGTGGACCGTAGTACAGTTTCTCGCTGGGCAAATCGTTTTCTTGAAGGTCGTGTAAGCATAAACGACGACGCAAGACCAGGAAGGCCGAAAACAGCAACAGATGAAAGAAGTGTGAAACTTGTGGCAGATGCTCTTGAAGAAGGTCGTCGAGTGACATGTGAGGAAATTTCTGAAGACACAGGAATTTCAACAACCTCCGTATTCCGAATTCTGACACAAAATTTGAACAAGAGAAAAATTTCTGCGCGATGGGTCCCTCACTTCTTGAGTGCTGAACAGAAGCAATGTCGCCTGGACATTGCGACCTTGCTGAAACAAAGATTTGACGTTGAAGGTCAAGCTTTCCTGCATCGAATCATCGCTGTTGATGAAACGTGGGTTAGAGACTTTGAACCGGAGTTGAAATCACAGTCAAACGAGTGGAGAGGTCAATCCTCCCCACGTCCAAAAAAGTTTCGTCGAGCTCAATCCAAGGTGAAACAAATGATGATCTTCGCTTACGATCATCATGGAATCATTATGACAGACAGAGTTCCATGTGGTCGAAGTGTCACAGGACTGTATTATCGTGATTTTATTCAAAAACTGAACAGAAAAATGCACAAAACCCGACCTCAGTTGCTCAAAGCTGGGCCATGACAACGCTCGCCCGCACGTCGCCAGTACCGTAGCTAAAAAGCTGCGTGAATACGGTTGGGAAGTGTTACCTCATCCACCCTACAGTAATGACATGAGTCCTCCAGACTTTGACTTATTCCCAAAGTTGAAACAACCCATGCGAGGACATCGTTATTCATCTCTTGAAGAGCTTTCTGCCGCCGTTACCCAAGCCGTTCTACAGATGAACAAAGATGGCGTATTAGATGGAATTCCCTACACGTTGGAACACGGTAATTGAGAAGCAGGGAGACTATATTGAAGGATTGTAAAGAGATGTTGTCAGAAAATAAACATGTAAGCAAATAAAAAAATTATGTACATTATTTATGAAATGACCCTTGTATTCAATAAAACTTCCTTGGAAGGTGACCACCATGATAACTCTTGCGTGTTGCATTCAGCGCCAGGTTACTGCTTTAAAAGACCCATCTACACGCAGTTTCTTTTGGTGTTGACGATAATTATCATCTTTCGTAGACCGCGCCGTGTTACTGAGCATTTGTACGCAGGTACCCCTGTCTGCCACATTTCACTTGTTAAGATGAGCATCACTGGGCTTACTTCCAAAATTGTTTCCGTGCGATCGGTGATTTCGACGGGAAAACGGCAAAATTTTGTTTAGAACGAATATCGATTTTCCATCACCACACCATACAGTTCACCGACTCTGTGTGTGTGTGTGTGTGTGTGTGTGTGTGTGTGTGTGTGTGTGTGTGTGTGTGTGTGTGTGTGTGTGTGTGTGTGTGTGTGTGTGTGTGTGTGTGTGTGTGTGTGTGTGTGTGTGTGTGTGTGTGAAACGGAATGCCTACACAAAAGTGTCAATACAATAACTTTATCATCATCATCATCATCATCATCATCATCATCATCATCATTATCACCATGATCATCATCATCATCATCATCATCATCATCATCATCATCATCATCATCATCATCATCATCTTCACAATACGGCATAGGTAAGGTGCTGCCTGTTCCGCCTTCAAAAATCCTCCAGCCATCTCTTCACACCAGTGTCCTATAGGTTTGTGTTTCCAGACTTGTTTGGCGAGTCTGAAAGCTGACATTCTTTCTAAGTGTTCTTTCGACCGTTGTTTGTAATCCTTTAATTTTTCATTCAAATTAAAATCTTTTAAATCTTCTCTTATAGCCTCATTTCTTATACGGTCAAGTTTAGAAAACCTTTTCACTACTATTAAGAACGCCATTTCTGAGGCACGTAAGTTAGTTTATTTTTTCTTCCTAGTTGTTCGTTATTCAACCCATAGGACAGTACAGGGACTGCAATAACTTTGTAGAACTTTAGTTTTGTATCTCGACGTACATTGTTTCTCAAAATAAGGTTGATTGTCCCACAGATCGTGGGAAACGTAGCTAGCTTTATATAAATATTGTTACGACGGTCTACTCGATCGTCGTAGGTACAGTGGAAACGAAATGAGTACAAGACACCAATTAAGTCACTAATCACACCTTTAATTCTTACAGTTAAACAGTTCGTAATTAACAACACAGTCTCTACAACAAATCAAATGAAAATTGTTCAAACGCAATAAAATTTCCACTAAAATTAAACACAATTGTATTACAATTATACCGTCCGATTATAAAACACCACTCTTAACTAATAACCACTTACACGTGCACAGTAATATCGCTACTATAACTCTCGAACCGCACTGTCAATATATCGCACTAATACTGAAGTGAACGTCGTTAAGTATTTATACCTCCCCAAATTACTATATTGTTCCATAATGCGCGATAGCGCCAGTATAGCTACGACGTAATTACTTGCGGCCTTGACACAGTCCGTGCGCCCGAGCAAAATCTGGCACAGTCTAGAAAATGCGTCAACAAGTTGCTACCCACCGAATTTACCCAGGCTAGCTAGTGGAGAAGGGTTGGGGTTCCTTGATAGATATTAACACCACCTATGACAGTATCAATAATTGCGAGGTGTAACCAGAAATCAAATTCACTTCACTTATATATATTGTTTTTTTTTTTTTTTTTAAGAGGGCGCCTCTCCGTGCAGGGAAAACCAACGGGCGATCACGGAGATTCAATCCCGTCCCACTAACTAAGGTTGACCACTAAACCACTTGATAAGGCAGTTTGCTCAAATTTACTATCAATCATGTAAGGTATACAAAATATACAAAATAAGAAATCATATTCTATTTTATTAAGTTTTGCTTGTACTGTATCTCCAAATAACAATGAGAGTAAATGACTGTATATCATTAGCTGATGCCGCAATAATAATAAGTGTTTAAACTGACAACAAATTAAATCTAAATAACTTATGTAATACGCTATACTAATATATACAGTATTTATGTGGCGCAGAAGTGATAATCCCTCGAAGAGTATCTCTCCCCAAGTCCGTGTCGAAACACCAGTCGTGGCACAGTTTAGGAAATTAATCAAGGAAAAGATACACCCACCACAAGTTCTCCGCGTAATTCACGCACATAGGAACAGTAAGCGTATCGGAAGTCCAGGTCGGTCGCGGAACGCGGCGGCGGAAAGAAGTCTCCAGATGACAGCACCAAGCCCCAGGAGTGAAAATGGTCCAAAGTAACAGCAATCAGGGTCCCAGACAGTTCAGGAATCAAAATTAAAACCCTGTATATTCATTAAATAATAGTATTGGGCATATAACATCTTCCTATGCAAACATTGAACACTAATTCATTCACTAGAAGGTGTTTTACTTTTTTTCCACCAAGTTTATCTACCAAAATATTCGAAATACAATTAAATATTCAAAGTACAAAAGCAAGTTACTAAATTTACACTCAAAACCTCAAAGGTAAATTTCTAAACATGGAAAAGTTACCCCTTAATTAGTAATACATTTACAGATAACAAAAAATTCACATTATCTACAACTTTTAATTATAAATGGTCAGGAATATGAACTGAGTAATAAATATAATAATTTATAATAATGTAATTTAATTCAATAATTTAATTTAATAATTTAATAATAATTTAATTCAATAATATAATTTATTTAGCTGTATCAATTCGCTATACGCTTGTCCACAATAAAGTATTTTGCATGAAATTCAAAACATTGTATTTAACTACTATTCAACTATTCATTGCTTCGAAACCCTAGCTATAATATTTGGTGTTTATATCATTCAAATAATATAATAAGATAAAATTTATGGTTTAGTTATGAAATTGCTTTAAATAAAGTGTGATATGAAATAAACAATACATTATCTGGGCAAAACAATTCGAACTACAATATTTACATTACATTTCTCACCACAGCCTGGTAATTACGTCGCTGTTAGCTTTAGTTACAACAGCTGTGGCGGCACTGCCTACTTGATCGTGCCTTTCGTCGCTACTCCTACTGAACTCGAGGTTCACAGTGTAACTGTTACCTTTTGATTAACATTATTTACAACGATATTAAATTACAGGGAATACTAATTACAGAATTACTTTCTACAGATATATTACAATATTAAAAGTTTACTTTGTACAAATGAGGAATACACTTTCACGTAAAGACAAGATATTGTGCTTCTCATTTGAGGGAGCATGTGCCGTCTCACACTTACGATATTAACCATAAATTAAGCTTTTAGTTACAAATAATTTATTAATAAGTTGAAGTTAAAATGTAAATATAATGTTGTATTTATACATCCGCCCACAGACCAGAAGATTCCAAACTGCGTCTTAGCGCCAGTGTGTACGACGTAATCAATTGCGGCCTTGACACAGTCCGCGCGGCTGGCGGCTTCCAGAAAAATCTCGCGAATGCGTCGTGAATCACGTACACCACACAGATTCCGCTGGATTCATCTGGAACATTCGATAAACACGTAGATTGTTCTGTGAAGTCGTAACAGTATATTATAGCAGCAAAACGTAAATACGTAACGTTACTGCTATAACGTTAATAATACATTTATTTCAGCCCTTTAAAATCGTCTGTCAGCAACTTTCAACCGAAAAAAGCGTCTGGCAATTGTTTTTTTTTTAATTTATTATATTGTCAAATTGAACATATCAAAAAGCCAGACACACTGCTATAACATTTTATTGAATAATTGTTTAGCCCTTTGAGCCCTTGAAGGGCGGCAAGGGAACCGTTATCAAGTTGCCAGACTCACCACTCCGTTTCTAGCAAGTCAAGTTGAATTTCTATACAAAGTATCAAGCATACTGAAATACCGTATGTATTTTCGTCGCCATCTCTTCTCTATATCAAAATACACTGTGCGGAATATTTTGGAGGAATATTTTGGAAAAAATAATTTCATATTTAAATGGCAAGTCAACAAAATAGTATCTTTAAAAGATAATTTGGAAATAGGAAAATAGGAATAGATATTCGGTGGGGTACTTTTACTTTTCAACTCACTGTACGCGTGTGCTTTGGCAGTGAGTTGTAAGCGTAGAGTACTGTCGACTGTCGACTTCCTTATTGACTGACTGCCTTTAACGCATTTGAATTTGAAATTACATCTGTAGAAACCATCCTACTGACTCCTCAGCCGCTTGTGCCTGCGTATTCTTGTGCGTGCGGATTTGTAAGTCAAATTACATCGGTAAATCTGTCCGTCAGAGAGTGGCAGCAGTGACAATTTGACTACGACAGACAGACGTTGTGTCGGTCTGTTTAGAATTGCAGATTGCTGGGTCAATGCTCAGTGTCTGCCTGTGTAGAGCTTTTTGTGTTACCATAAACATATCCATTGTTATGTCCTATCAACACCATGTTTCGCGGTACGGCTTATCTCTCAATTTTATCTCTCTTTATTTGTCCGTCTGCCGACTTGAATGCCTGTATATTTCTCAACGTGTGTATCTGTCTGTCTATTTGTCTCTCTTTGACACACACACGCGCGCGCGCGCTTAATTTACTCAACTCTAACTTTGCCACTACTTATTGCCACACTCCTAAATACTTTGTTCTTGACGAGGCCTATCGGTGTCTTCACCATCTTCACGTCTTAAACGGTGGTAAAATATTTAGGTAGTTTAAGACCTGAAGATGGTGGAGACACCAAAAGGCCTTGTCAAGAACTAAGTATTTACTAGTGTGGCAATAAGTAGTGACAAAGTTGGTGTTGAGATGGCTGCTAATAAAACTAACAAAACTGGAAATGTAAGCGAGTTGCAAGTGGAAGATAGAAAGAAGATGAAGTGAAGGTAAGGTTAGTGTTTAAGTATTTAAAAATTAAAGTTAAATTAAGGGAAACGCTAAGTAAAATATGGTTTAATAAACAGTGCATACACAAAAATATAATACCTAAATACGCCGAAATTAAAATAAAAAAAAACAGCTGAGAAGTAGAGAAGAAAGTATAGAAATTAAGTGAAAGATTGTGGTTAAAAATGGATCAGTTCGACAAGAAGTCATCACCTTGGTTTTAATTGCGGATATCTGCAATCCAGAGTCTTTACAGATTCCATTTAACAAATGTATACCAAAACAAAAAATGTCATTGCATTGAGCACGTAATTGAAGAGGACGATATAACGTATGGCAGCTCGTCGCGAAACTTTCTTGAGAACAAATAACGGCGACATTGAACGTAAGCTTTCACTACCGGTGTTTACATAACAATTTTCCGAGCTGTTAGGCCGTAACTAAGTTGGTCATCTTACCAGACGTTTCGTCCATACCTCAGACGGACATCTTCAGTGGCTTTATAGACACATATAGCCACAACAGACACGTTCATTTCAAGCCTGGTAGAGTGACACATTAATCTTGATAAATCTAATTACGAAAATAACTTTGGATTATATTAACTTTGGATTATTAACGCTTTTGTTGATCTGGAAAAAAAAACATTTGATAATACAGACAGTCAAAAGTTATGGAATATTATGGATAGAAGAGAATACCCACAGCATTTAATAAATTCAGTTAATATCCTTTACAAAAGTACATCTGTAGTCATGGCTCTTAGGTGACGTTTCAATAAATAAGGGAGTCCGGCACGGATGCTGTATTTCCCCCAACCTTGTTTAAGTGACGACAACCCCAATATTGAACCCATGTTGAGAGCACGGAAATCCAGAGTGACTTCGGGAATACAGCTTAACAAATCAATTTGTATGAGTTTCCTGCTATATGAAGATGACATAGTTATTATTCATGAAAATGAGGATGATTTACAAAGAGCTATGTTTCAATTACAACAAGTGGCAAGAGAGTACTCACTGACAGTTTCAGTAAGAAAGACCAAAACCGTGGCCTTTAAAGGTAAATATCCAGTGGGGACTAAGATAGTTATAAACAACAGCACGTCAGAACAAGTGAGCCGTTTTAAATATCTCGGTTCTGCTGTAAGCTGAGAATCTGAATATGAATTTAGAAAAGATAAATACATTTAAAAGAAAATATAAATAAATTTAGGAATATTTATGGTACTATTCATAGAAATCTTAGAAATAAATAAGACACAGCACAAGAATTAAATGTTATAAGACAATTGCAATACCCACATAAACATATTATGTGGGTGAGACGTGGGTCATGACGATAAAGGAATGAGCCAAGATTCAGAGTGCTGAAGAGCAGTTTCTTCAAAGTACCTTATACGTAGGTCGTCCGAGGATGAGATGGGTGCCGGATGAGGTTTATATAACCTAATCCTTGAAGTGAAGAAGAAGAAGAAGAAGAAGAAGAAGGAGGAGGAGGAGGAGGAGGAGGAGGAGGAGGAGGAGGAGGAGGAGGAGGAGGAGGAGGAGGAGAAGAAGAAGAAGAAGAAGAAGAAGAAGAAGAAGAAGAAGAAGAAGAAGAAGAAGAAGAAGAAGAAGAAGGAGAAGGAGAAGAAGAAGGAGAAGGAGAAGGAGAAGAAGAAGAAGAAGAAGAAGAAGAAGAAGAAGAAGAAGAAGAAGAAGAAGAAGAAGAAGAAGAAGAAGAAGAAGAAGAAGACTTTGAATTATGTGACATCCAAAGAAACACACTACACACTCTGTTGCCACTGAAAGTTTTATGTTGCCTTTTTAAGACAAAAGTTCAGCTTTACACGTGTTTAATCTACGTCAGATGGTTCAGTGGCATTTTAAAACAAATATTAGTCGGTCTAAAGAGACACTTGTTCGCATTAAACTGAATCTGATCCATATTGACATTCAGATCGAATTCATTGACGAATAGAACACACGCATCTGGACTGACGTAACGCATCTATTGATCGCTATTAAATCTGAGTTCCCGCGCCACTGAAGATGTTCGTCATCGGTATGGACGAAACGTCTGGTCGACAACATATACCACGGCCTAATAGTCCGAAAAATTGTGACAAACAACTAACTTAGTTTTTACTAAAAAGGAGGCCGCTTAAAACGAAGCGACAAACAACATATAATAATAATTTGTTTTCGAAATTGTACGCGTTTCTCTTCCTCCAAGAGGCGACACAAAATTTTAATCAACACATGCGGGAGTATTGCAACTGTTGCAGCGTGCCAGCTTACACAAATGTTAACTGGAGCGTAAAATTAAAAACAGAGGAATCTGCGAATGAGAAGTCTGCCGACTGCAGTAGACTTTTTATACTTCCCTGAACAGTTTGTTTTGTGCCTTTAATGTTTTCATTTCAGGATTTGCAATCTTTATACTCACATGAGACGCATTGTATTCTTCCGTGTATCTATGTTGATTCTCAGCTTTTTACTGTCTTAGATAATGCGATTATTATAAGATAGCTCTTCATACAAGGAATGCGTTTTTTTTTTCAAAAATATACGTCACAGGCAGTGGTTCCCACACTTTTCAGTCCACGAACCCCCCAAAAAATAAAAAATTTCACGGACCCCGTCTAAGTTATGAAATAAAACAAACAGTAAATATGATACACTCTTATATCTTAATTAAAATGTATTAAAATCAAAATTCTCTTAACTTGCAAAATTATAATATTAATTATATCAAACATAGTTTAATGTATACAATGAAGCTGCTTTTGAACAATTAGCTCTGCAATATTAGGTTTAATATCTGATAAATTCAATATTAACTCACTTCGACATCAAGTTTATTTCTTAACTTATTTTTTAACCAGCCTCGGATCTATCTTTCCAGCAACACGTGTCGAAATCCAGCTACACGGAAAAACGTATTGCTTAGATACAGTGCTTATACGTGGAATAAAACAGCGCGATCAGTTCTGCGTTGATGCGGCGTTCTATTCAGTTCGGCTGACAAACAGATCTGCTACACGACTATTACTAAAGCCATTAGTTTGAAATTACTTTCACAATTACAATTAGTTTGAAGAAAAACAAAGTACTAGAATCTTTTACTAATTGTTTTAAGATACTAAAAATTACGGTATATTCTATTTTCTCTTAAAACTGTCCGCGGACCCTACTTTGAAAACCACTGGTCACAGGCGTTTTTCAGAAAAATTTTTTTTTTTTTTTTTTTGTATTGGTCAGTCGTGAGATCGGACATGCTGATGTCATGCCAAGGTTTACTTCAAGGGGATTGATAACATTTATCGGTCGGACACAAAACAAATTTGAATCTGTTTGCTACGATATTTTTATAGTATTTACTGAAGAAGGAATGCTACTACTCTGGCAAATTCTGCAAACGATCTCTTACTTCAAATACAAATCTCACTTACTAAATTTGTAAATATAATGTGGTAAATGGCTGCTTCGGAGACGAAAGGGCACAACAGTGACTTTACAGTAACAAAACATATGTTATTAGCTTCTGTAATGATTTTCAGTTTTAATTGGCAAACGACGCATGACCATCGTTAGTCTTCACTCTTCTCTTTGCTTCTTCGCCCACAGGTCTGAACTTATGCAGGCAAATATCACTTTTATATAATTACCACAGGCCGCTATAAACACGTCTTTCTTGCTCTGAACAAAATTGACTCAATTAATATAGTAACTGGGGTGAACGACTGGCAAGCTTAACGATTCAAATTCAACGTAAAAACTGGAGACGTGGCTTTGCAAAGTAGGGTTAAAACAGTTGTTCGGGTGCGAGGCGCTGTCCTTGGCGGTCAGACATAAAATTTACCAGAAACCTTCCCACGCGGCAATTAGACGAAATTATGAAAAGGGTGGCACTAGCGTACCTCTCTCTCTCTCTCTCTCTCTCTCTCTCTCTCGCTTTCTCTCTCTCTCTCTCTCTCTCTCTCTCTCTCTCTCTCTCTCTCTCACCCACACACACACACCCACACCCACACACACACACTTTTATCCATATGTTTACTCATTGATTACAAAAACACAATATACTTACACGAGACGCTTTGTATTCTTCCGTGCATCTATGTTGAGTCTCAGCATTTCACTGTTTTACATAAAATGACTGATACAAGATATCTCTTCGTTTTGCTAGCTGAAAAATTTGACGATGACAAAGATGTGAACGAAAACGAAAACTGTCTCTGCGAATATAAATTTTTTTCGTACTAAGGCAATGCTGTTTGAATTATTTGTGATTATAGCCACTCTCTCTCTCTCTCTCTCTCTCTCTCTCTCTCTCTCTCTGTCTCTCTCTCACTCTCTCTCACTCTCTCCCTCTCCTTATCTAACTATCTATCTATCTATCTATTCATCTATCTATTTATTTAGATTCATAAAGATAAGGTGAATCTGAAACTGCAGTTTTGTTGTAAAACCACAGATGAACAGCTGAATACTTCACACATCCTATTTGATTTCAACACAGAAATTTTTTTTCAGCAATTACGTAACAGTTTAATTCTCTGCCGACCGTTTTTTTTGGTTCTTCTTTCTATCGTACACCTCTGAGTTTTTATTTATATTCAGTTACTCCAATGTCATAGATCAAACGTAATAAATTTTGACAGCCGGTTTAAATCTTAAAACAGTCCTCACCGTTCATTTTATTTGTGTCGAAATACAGTAATGCAATTTTCTTTATTTTTTTTGCAGAAACGTGATATACTAAAGGCAAATTGGTGATGGTTAGGAGTAAACTGGGTTTTCTCGGTGATGAGTTATATCATCTTAAACAGTAATTTTAAAACAGTGTAGACATAGTAGGAACAACGAAATTGGTTTTCAGCATGTGGCTACATAATATAGTAGACGTAAATTTCTATTTGCAATTATCTTAAAGAATTATAGAATTCTGTTAGAATGCACAAAATAATGAAACAAATATATAATAAATCCCGAAACATAGTTCTTCTTCTGACAGTTTCTATCCGTTTTTTCGTATGTTGGATATCATACAGACTATTTTAACTTTCTTTACTGCTGCACAGAATAAGTCAGTTGTATTCATGCCAAACCAGCTCCTTAAATTTCTCAGCCATGAGATTCTCGGTCGCCCAACTCCTCTCTTTCCAAGCACTTTTCCCTGTAGTATGGACTGCGATAAGTAAAATCTAAGTTCATTTCTCATGAGATGTCCCAGATACTGAAGCTTTCTTATCTTCATTGTGTTAATAACTTCCCTTTCTTTATTGATCTTTCTAAGAACTTCAATATTAGTTATATGTGCTGTACATGAAATGCTCAGTATTCTACGGTAAAGCCACATTTCGAAAGATTCCAATTTTTAGTTGTGGCTTCAGTCAAAGTCCAAGATTCTACACCGTAGAAGAGGACCGAGAATACGTAGCAGCGTACAAGTTCCATATTTGTGTTTATTGTTAAATCGTGACTTTTGAATAAACTGCTCATTCCAGTGTACACTGTTCTTGGCTTTTTAATTCTGCTCTTTATTTTTTGAGAGTGATCCCGTTGTTCATTGACTATAGTACCATGATATGTAAATTTGCTTGCACGTTCAAATTGCCTTTGGTTTACATTAAGGGTGCAGTTTGTGAACTTGTTCTTAGATACAATCATTAGCTTTGTTTTATTAACATTGATGTCTAAACCATATCTACGGATGCTTTCTGTCACTCTATTCATTAGTTGTTGCAGCCCCTCTAAGCTATCTGCGAATATGACGGTATCATCCGCATAACGTATGTTATTTATGAACCTTAGTCAATTAAGGAAAAATCTCAGAGCCTACACAGATACAAAGCGGAGTCGCCCTTTCAGGGATTAGTAATTACCTGTAGCAATCCACTAAGCTATCAGCAATTCTCCACAAACTATCAAATTTTCTTGAAGCTGTGGGGTCCTTGAAACAGTCAGTTTTTATTATATTCAATGTCAATACTGTACGGGGTCAAAAGTTCCAATCTAATAGTTCCAATGCAAAATTTCCAAAATTATTAATTTTCCAACGCCCTTTTTCCAACACAATTATTTTTCCAACTCCCCTTTTCAAACATAATTATTTTACTGACAGGTTGCTGCACATAAAAGTTTTACAGATGGGCTATGTGAATTCTCCGATCCAACCCCCAACCTGGAGGACCAGGACCTTTGATTTCGTGCGCTCTTCCCCTAGAGAGTTGCTTTCACCTCAGCTGACGAGCTCTCTCGCCCGGTCGCAGTAGGTTAACTAACTCAGCCCCATGTGTGCAGCCCTTGGGCTACTATAGCCTCCTCCGCCTCCACACTAGATGCACACCCTGCTTGGCGATGCGCACCATCCTGCCCGGCCAGAACCCAGAATATCCCCAGGCTGTCGTGACAGAACCTCCATGTCTCATTTGCCTACCGATCCACTCCGCCGATGGGATTGGTTACCACAACCTTGGAGTGGATTGCTCGGCGTAACAGGGCCCACCGAACTGTAGGTGAGAGTGGAGTTGGGGTGGAGGGGCTGGTGCATTTCTCTTCTACGAAAGCATATGTTCGCATCACACCCCCTTTGGACCCCAGAGAACATCTTCAGAGTTGGAAGCAATTCGCACGGTGTTCGCCAATTCACTCCAGTGATGGTGGGACTTAAACGTCTGTAAACACAAACGATGGACCACAAACGGTCTAAGAACACGACAAATTATGTTTCTCACTTTGTTGAACCCACACGTGAAAACCTTAGACATTTACTTGCATTTTACATATGTTTATATTTGACGTTTTTATTACTTAGTGTAAAGCCTATCAAATCGAGTGTGATGGATTTAACACCATTATTGAACACTGGCCTACTTTTCTAAACCCTTTTATTGTCTTGGCTTGTCAAGACTTAAGCCAGCCGTTGTTAAGCGTTTACAAAAACAGTAAAAATTTATTTAAATTGTATTACGATAGGTTATTATAACTAAGTCGACCTGTAAATTAACTGAACTTAGCTTTTTGATTTGTATTCATGAATGCACCATATAATCAGATTCGCAAAGGATTTCTAGCACATTTAACAGGGCACAGGGGTGAGGTATCGCTAAAAGGGTTCCAATCGAGATTCGATTATCAAACACGAACCTTAACTCTACTGTCGTGCGATCCCCCCCTCCGGTATCCAATACACAAATCGATTGTATACACCAATACGCCCCAGATGTTTTAATGACCTGATGATCCCGTAGCTCTTGTTCCAATTACAGCGTCTGCAAATAGCATTAACGTTTTAAATTGTGTTCGTTCGACCAGGGCTGACCTCTCAGAACGGGGCCGTCACTAATGGACTGGTCCTGTGTAATTCCGTGCAACTTCCAACTTCCGACCTTCTGTATCACATACAGCTGAGCAGCGTAATGTTGCAAGATACTCACATGATAATGGATTATCTCCTGATTAAGATAACGCGGTAAGGTACAGGGGCGTTCCTCTCTTTTAGAGTCCTTTATCATGTATCATAACTTGTGAGCCATTAACTCAGAGCGGCACGCATTCTATTAAACCACTCGTGCAAATATTATAACTCTTTCTGTATTTGAAGTTTTCTTCCTGTATGGATCACGTTAAAACTATCCTATTATACAACGTTTCACCCGTATTATAATGGGTGTCGTCAGGTTCATGTGACTTCAAATACAGAATGAACACTGTCCGTGAAAGCCCATGAGAGAGTATGTTACAACTCTTATGACAGTTTTACAATCTTCAGTAAAGTTATTTTCCGGTCTCTTGGGCCGTGGGTCGTCTTTTAGTAGAACCAAACGTTTCGACTGCAGCTGCGGCAGTCATCGTCAATTATATAGCTGTCCGGGTGCGGTATGCTATCTGATCGGCCGAGAGCTTGGCCAATCTCGTTGCTCGTCTGGGAGCAGAACAGAACAGAAGACCACTGAAGATGACTGCCGCAGACGCAGGGTGTAGTCTCTTGTAGAATAAGCGTCGTAATAAACACGCAAATAATAAAATGTTAGGTATAACAGAATAACGATTGAAAATTGAATCGTAAACTCACACGTCCGGTTCCGGTGTCTGTATTATTAAAGTGATTATAAACCTTGCTGTTGGGTCTTGGTCGGGCGCCATTAACTAGCGACAACACCGTCGGCTACGTTTGAATCTTACTCTCGGGGATCTTCTTTAGGCAGAGTATGAAACAAACAAGTACGGCAGATCTTAGTCGAACAACACACGAGTAGTTTTACCGGGTATAAGCAACAGGCGGCCGGTAACACAAAGTTATATATATACATATATATATATATATATATATTGTTAAATGACGAAGTCCTTCCCTCTTTAAGCCCCGCGATGGAAGCCAATTTATAACAAGACGTTTGTCGGTGTTTAAAATATTTTATTATTGTTAATCTCAGGGTTGTTTTTGTTTAATATGGGGTCTTGCAATCTGTTGATTATTATTATTCAAGCTCGTATTTTATTATTATATGGTTGTTTAGTGACTTATTCCACTCAATTCAACCTATTGTTGAATCCAGTAATGAATAAGTCGGTTACTTACACTCTTTTTCGACGTTTTAATTGTCAGTTTAATTGGTTTAATTAAACGTATTTTATTCACTGCTTAGAATTGTTCCAATCGAAGTTCCGTTGACTCTCCGTTGATCAGCGGTGGTGAGAAGATCAGTAATATCCGGCCTATACACTAACATAAACATACACAAACATGATATTTATGATAACTTATACTTTGTAATAATATATATAGGTCAGTACGGTTGTAAAAAATCACTCAATTTGAATGATTCGCACTGTAAGTATGGTACCAACCGTCTCGTTCTTCTCACTAAGCTGTATTTACTGATTACAATAAAAGTCAACTCTTTCAAAGGTAAAAATAACAATGCTGATTTATTAAATTCTGAAACAATGAAATTTAGTACAATGATATGGTTTACTCTTCTTTCTGGTTAACAATTAATATTTAAATTCGAACATGGACTCTAAAACATTTAAAAAGCTCAAGTTGGCATGACTGCCTTTGGTTAGTCACAAAAGTGTGTTGACAAACAAACAGGTTATGTAGTGTTATTAAACTTGTAATGTCATTAATAATTGTAGTAGTGGTAGGTTCTTTGAGTCTGCAAAATACACATATTTGATAAAATTGCTACGGCTATAACAAGCATATAGGATATGAATTCATGGATTATTAATTAAAAATTATAAAATATGAACAACTGATCATGGTTAGATATAGGCTTTGAATATAGTTTAGTGCAACCTTGTTTGGTTAAAAGTTATTAATTCTCTGTTAATAAATGATAATAATCATTATAATTCAGTATCAAGGATTATGATCATCTCCAAAACTGGATGTGCCTATTTCAGGTAATGGTAATTCATTGATTATATTTATATCACTCTCTGGTGTAACTCTTATTTAATTTTAGAAACAAAATATTCAACACTCTTATCTGGCTAATAGAATTAGGGCACATACTCCCTTCATTGATGATACAATGTCTTTACTTATTCTAAATATTCATGTTATACAAATCGTTAAAATTGTCTCTAATTATATCGTTCAACTTTGACATTGTTTATTTGTATTTTGAGATCCCTTCCTTTAGAAATAGGATATTTAATCGCTCATCGTATGTTAATTCAAGTCGCTATTAGCGTTCAGTTATATTTCTTATCATACAATCATAATATAATAGCTGTGGGTATTTGATACTTGCGTAACTGGTCGTTCGTAGTTTTTACACTTTTTTTCTTTTTAAAACTTTTTAATTAATTAATTTTTTTATTTATTAATTAATTAATTAAATTTTATCGCTGCACTGAACTCACTCCTATGCGCATGTACTCCGAGTTAGTTTCACTTAAAAATATACCGCACTATTTCTTCAGTTGACATGACCTACATTCCCGGTTTGAGGTTAACGTGTGTTTACATCTGGTTGCTGTCAAAAGCACGTTTTTCTGGAGATACGACGAGCATGCAGTTCGCTTCGTGGGTGGTGAAAGACTGGCTTCGCTTCCTTTGTCGGAATGATGAATCTCGGATTTTTTATAGGCTCTGATTGGTCAATTTATTTTAATTCGTCTATCTCCGGTGGGCTTCGTCAAAACAGACGCCTTCAAGCGCGTCAATTTTTGGGAACAAGATTAAAAATTTCTGGTCGACATACCCACGCGGAAGGGTCCAGCATTATACAATTATTTTTATAAGTCCAATATCTTCCTTATAATTGTACTGATGACATTGTGATTACTCTCATTGTTTATGATTTTTTATGACGATTAATTTGAATCCCCTCATCATATATTTCGGATTCGGGGTTGCTGAATTCGCACTTGGTATTTATACTTAGTGTCCATTAAGCCATTAATTATTAATAATATATTGTTTTTATTCCATTTTCCATGGTAATAACTTGTTCTTAATCTACTGTACAATTTTCACTTAAAACTATGCCTTAATACTAACACTATGTCCGTTTTCATAGATTCGAACTTAAGCTTATGATTATACATTTTTGTTTTTCTTATATTCTATTAATAACAACATTTAATTAAGTTCTAACATGGTATATTTATACCTTGATGGGTTAAGTCACTACTGGCAGTGTTCTTTTTCCCTACATTATTAGTTTAGTGCCTTAATTATAGTTTATTAATTAGGCTCGTCATACTTTTATGGAGTTACCTTGCTGTATGTTTGGTACTCTTCATATACTATTCGGATTATTCTCCAAATGATAGTTAAAATAGTCACAATGGTATTGTTATTATCGTGATGCAGTTCATTCTGCATTTGATTCTGTTATCATCTTGGTTTAGTAGCTGTCAACTTTACTTGCAGCTAGTTGTTACAATAGTTTTGTTGTAATTACATTTATATGGATTATTTAGATAGTTGTTTTGGTTGCATTTGTTCATCTGAACAGTATTCTGTCATACTTCAGGTTGTTAGTTGAGTTACTATCTTTGTACAATGCGTTTATAACATAATTTTGGTTGCATAATGTATTTTTGCTTTTACAAGCATATTGTCATATTTGGATTACATAAATATAGCTTTTATATTCAGTTATTCTATTATCTACTGTGTACAAAACATTCCTTATATTATCTAGTTACTTCCTAGATCAATACATTTTGGTTTAATATTGTTTTGATTTTGTTTTCATTAAGTTTTATTGAAAACTGGATGCCCAGATTAGGTTATGTTATATGTTCAATAAGCAGTAATGTGTTGCTGCTGGCTGTGTATTTCTACATTAATCGTGTTGAATGGTTTTCATTCAATGTTTGTACATTGGTTATTATTATTGCACCTTTAGTTTACTCTTGTATTGTCTTATTTATTGTTAATTAGTGGGTTTGTACTAACATCACTCCCACTGTACAATTGGTCATTCATATTTTGGAACCTAGTCTTCTGTTTATTTTATAACTACACATCATTTAGCTACAATAAACTTATCTTATTCTTATTCAGTTTACTTGTGACTCTTTATTTGCAATATTTAGTCCTTAATGATAATAATGTGTTTTACATAGACAATGAATGTATTCATTAAATGAGTTGTGGTCAGTGTTGACTTTACCATACAGCTTAGGGATTTATATCATGTAATTAATTAACATTACATGGAGGAGGATGGCTGCTGACAGAGGAGAATGGGGGGAAAAATTGAAGGAGGCCAGGGCCCAACAAGGGCTGTAGTGCCATAGAAAGAAGAAGAATTAATTAACATTTCTTCTTTCTTCTTAATACAATTATTCTTTTAAAGGTTTATGTTAGTTTGTTATAATTCAATTTCCTTCCCTTGTTCTTGTGTTTGGTCTGGATATCTTCCTTCTTCCTTCTTCACTGATCTCTTTCTCACTCTTATTCATTTTATACATGATGTGGTTTTCACTTGTCTTCTTCACATTGTTTCTTCCTTCTTCTTTCTTGAGGTCGTTATTGTTGTGTTCTTCTCCCTGATTCGTCTTTCTTCTTTTGTTCTCATGTTCTTCTAACTGATTCTTCATTCTTCTTTTGTTTTCTTTTGTCCTTCTCACTGATTCTTCATTCTTCTTTTGTTTTCTTTTGTCCTTCTCACTGATCTATTGGGTAAGGTATGTCAGTCGTCTCGTCTTTATTCTTCTTTTCTTCTTTATTGGTACATTTACTAGTAATTTCTTTTCAATGATACTTCACTTATTTAAACTTATGGTACTTTCTTCTTCTGTATCCATGGTGGTATTCTAGACCTTTTATGTATTCTTACTAGTGGTGGCTTTTAAATTAATTTTCGGTACGTTGGTGGAGGTGGTGTTAATGTACCGTTACAATATATATATATATATATATATATATATATTGTAACGTCACAGAACGTTCCATAAAGGAAACCATTTACATAGCAATTATCATAAGAGGAAAGTGAAGTGAACAGTATCGAACCCAAGTAGTCCTAAAAAATTGTGTAATATTGTCTAATAATTATTACTACTAACATGAAAAACGACCAAACTATGACTATGACACAAACCCCATATATATTATTAAAGTGAATAACAGTGAAAAAACCATAAGATACTATGAGAGAGACAAATAATGTCAGAATCAACCAAAATGAAGTCATTAATTATTAAGTCTGAATAGAGTATTAAGAACTATTTTTTGTGAATGAATGGGCATGATCCATTATTATATTATGTAATGTAAATAAAACAAATGTATTAAATGACTTAAATACATTATTAGAAAGAATCTAAGTTAAAATAAAAATTATATATTTGTTATGACAAAAAATATTAATGTGTTGGATTTGAGACCAAACACCCAGATTTCATGAAAAAAATTAATTATTATCAGATTGAAATAAAAACTGTATGTAATTGTTAAGCAGACAAAAGTGAACAATTTATCTTAAATAAAGAAAGCTGTCAAATGAATAAAAGTCAGTCAAAATAGCCAAAAACAGTATTAACTAAAAACATGTGGTAGGCATATAATATTGTATAATTTATGGATTTAATGTTGCCAAAATGCAACCAAATTGCATTAGAAAGTTGAAATATGATATAAAGCGACTATACTAATATATTTGACTAACTTTAACATTGTAATAGTCAAGTTAGCAAAATATTTACCTATACCATGTATGGCTGGAGCCAATCAACCAGTACAAAAATAATCATATCTGGCTAAATATTTACGAAATGCTACCAAAAATAAAATAGAATAGTACAATACTTCAGTATACCTTAAAAACGAACAAACTCAGTTGAAAATAAAGTCAATTATAAAAGAATTTAACTTATAAGAGTGAGATTTGTCACACCATGAAAAAGGGCATCTCAAGACCAATCAATGATGCTATGTCATCCTGTAATAAAAATAATGTATGTAAAGAGTAACCAGGTATCACAAAAGACAGACAATATAATAAACTCTGAGTGTACACTAGTGAAATACTACATATGTTAAAGAAAGAGACTAATTATTGTGTTATAACATTAACAAAAACCTAGGCCATGGACAGAGGCCAGGTAAAATTGTAATTATCTAGGTATTATATATGTTAAAATTTGTTTGTTTTGTTATAGGAAGATAGTAATGTTGTATGTTCAGATTGTGGAAGAGACATAATAGTTCCACAACAATTTTTGTTCTAAAAAAATTGAATTTTAATGACAACAACCCAAGGTGAGAGTTGTATATTGTGTTACTTATTAGACTTAATTTAATTAAAAACCAATCATAATTAGTATCACTAGATTCAGTTGAAAACAGAGAATCTAAATGTAATAATGGCATACAAATTGTGAGTACTAATGTAAAACTGTTTGATAAATACCAGAGTAATTTTTGAAATATCCTTAGTATGAAGAATAAGAAATTTGTTCTAAAAGCTTCGACGGAAATGAATTTTGTTCCATAATGTTCCATTTCGTTTATTCTCGAACAATCTAGAAAGAATTTTTACACAAATATACCGGAAGTCGATGAAAACAATCAGCCTGAATTAGTATAAAAGAGAGACCAAATTCGACCCAAAAACACTTGAAACTTGAACTCCAGAACAGATGCATCACCCACGACACTGATCAACGCAGCTAAGGCGAAACCGAGAGGCGAGAAATCGACAAAACCCGAAGAAAGGCTTTTCCCGTACATAGACAAACAGACTGACATAACCTCTACAAGAATCTACGCCAATGTGTTGCTGAAATAGCGCAGCAGCACGGCAAATTTTAATAGAAATCACGCAGCCAGAACGTCAACGGCCCAGGAGGGACCAAAACTTTAAATTGAGAACCAATTCTGCTGTGTTCGCATAGACAGACTAACTTGACAATAACCCCTTAACGTAAACAAACAAACACAAAGCCTTTCTCTCGACTACATGGGAATCAGCGCTATGGCGGCCAATTTCTGAATCAACGCGGAGCAGATGATTTGTAGCGGCGGGGTTTGAACGAAAATCTACTGCCAAACGTTTTCACAAAAAGTGCGGAAATTGTAAATGATCGCAATTTTGACTTAAAATAGATTCAGTGCACACAAGAAGAGGCGAGATTGAAAAACTACCCGAGAGGAGTGTCCAGTGCGAGATTAATTAACCATTGGAACGTGAGTTACCAAAATTAAAGTCATTTTTTACCTGGTTACAATTATCACACAGTTGTACTACACATGCCACACACACCTTCAAATCACTTAATTTTTATTGTAAGGCATCTTATTGATATGTCTTGGTAGTTCAAAGGAGTCACGTCCTGAGAGTAAAGATTTTTCACGTATTAAACTCATGCTTTTCAACTGAGTAAAAAATTGAAAATACTAGCCGATACTTGATTGGATAAATAAAATTGTCAATAATAATAATAATAATAACTTGTGAATTTTTTTTCTTTAGTAACTCTGCAATTGTATAACTTTTTATGTCCTTCAGACGATTTGTTTGTTTTTGAAGAATCATTAAACTTACCTGATTTTTTCAAGCTAAACTGACTTGTTTATACTTCTTCATAGAAGTAAGATTTAAAAATTTTAATTTCTTTAATAATCACATTTTATTCTTGGAACAAACGATTCCAAGTGGCGCCCACAAAAACATAGTATTAAGTTGTGTTACAGGACTACATCACCGCAGAGGATCCAGTCAACAGTAAGTAACAAAAAGTGCGCGGAGGTAACGCCCGACAGCATACAACACTTTTACACTACATTACACTTATTCTATTTGTTATAAATTGACGACTCCAACGTGAGGCTGTTAAAGAAGCAACACGACACCTCACAACAGTGGGGCTTAAAGGAGAGTATCCTAGAAAAAGGTTACACCCTCTTTATTTCTATTTGTTATAATATATATATATATATATATATATATATATATAACCTCCGCTCCCGAGTCTCGGCCAATCACAGCGCCTTGACTTTGTCGATTTCCAATACAAATAGTTGAGAACACCATCCAATATTCTGTTTAACGTATTTAATGTTTATTATAATTAATTATTATTATTGTTAATATTATTTAACCGTATTTAAAGTTTTTTTTTGTATCGGCCATCTAAGGATTCCATGCTAATTTCAATTCTTTATTCTTTGTTTTTTCGTTTTCTCCAATATTCTTTCATGTTTTCTCTACGTCTCTTCTTCCTGTCTTCAGTTCACTTTGAACCTGCGTTTTTATCTCTCATACCCTGGACTCCCCTTCCATTTTTAACACTTTTGCCCGAAAAATTTCTCTTTCAATTGCTTCCTCTGCGTTTATATTATATTTTTCTAAATTCTTTTGGACTTGTTTAATCCAACTTGACGTTGACATCTTCACCCACAGATATTTGAAGATCTGCTTTGTTAACCTGTTGTCTTCCATTATACAAATGTCTAAAAAATAATAGTTTTCTTTCCTCATTGTTTCTGTTATATTTTCTATACATTGATAATATTTCATCATTACTTCTTAATTTCCAACCTTCTGAAGTTTGTCGTGGGCCTAATATTTTCCTAATAATTCGTCTTTCCAACATTTCCAGTTTATCTAAATGATAATTCAATGCTAGACATTCACTTGCATATAGGCATTCTGCCTTCACTACTGTACTATAGTGCCTTATTTTTGCATTTTTAGATATGCACTTTTTATTGTAAATATCTTTAGTTATACCAGATTATATCTTTAGTTATAGCAGATTTATCTAACCATTTTCTTGGAGTATTTCGCTTAGATACTTAAATTTTCGAACTCTCTCTATTCGACCAATATCTGTTACTAGGAATTTTTGCGCATTTTTAATGTTCGTAAAAAATTTGGTTTTTTCTGCAAAAATTCTTAAGCCTGTTCTACTGGCTATGTCCTCTAAAAAATTAACTTGTGTTACTGCAGACGTCAGATGTTCAGAAAGTATAGCAAAGTAATCTGCGAATGCCAAACAATTTATAATAATTATTATTATTATCTAACTATTTAAAGTATTCGGTAAACTGTTGAACATGGGGTGACAGGGAAAAGTGATATCGGTGTTGTGTTTTTGTGCTCAACGGGTAAACGTGAAGATAATAGTGTGTGGGGGGGAAGGTACGCTAGTGGCAACCCTTTTCATAATTTCATCTAATTGCCACGTGGGACGGTTTCTGCTAAATTTTGTGTTTGACCGCCAATGACAAGCCTCGCTCCCTCGCTTCTGAACAACTGTTTTAACCCTAGTTTACAAAGCCACGTCTCGCCACTTTTTACGTTGAATTTCAATCGTTAAGCTTGCCAGCCGTTCACCCCAGTTACTTAGTTAATTGAGTCAACTCTGTTCAGAGCAAAAAAGACGTGTTTATAGCAGCCTGTGGTAATTATATAAAATTGATATTTGCTCGCACGCGTTCAGACCTGTGGCGTCGGTGAAGAAGCAAAGCGAAGAGTGAAGATTGTAACGATGGTCGTGACCCGGTAAAAAATGACCATGCGTCGTTTCCAGTTAAAATTGGAAATCATTACAGAAGCAAATAACATCTGTTTTGTTACTGTAAATGCACTTTTGCGGCCTTTTATGCCCGAAATAGGCATATTACGATATATTTATAACTTTAGTAAAGTGTGATTTGTATTTAACTCTTTCACTACATATTTCTTCTCCACAATTTAAAATAAAGTTTTTTTTATTTGGTGTCTTCCTAGATAACTTCTGATTGTTTCCTGAAAATATCAGAATTTTACCAAAATTTTTATGATACTGGATAGGGTGGGACATATGTGTCCCAAAGGCGTATTCAACATTAGGCCTATCTGATTGGGACACATATGTCCCAGTGGTAATCAGCGGAGGCTCATCGGGGGAGGAAAGGGAGGGCAAGCCTCCCCAATAAAATTTAGAAAAATATTATTACAAAATAAACAACTAGTAATAGTCTCTATTTTTTACTATTACAGACCCTGTAATCACACTTGGCACTTTAAAAAATCTTAATTAAATATTAGAATTACCTTGGTTTCCTACTTTGCAACTTCTTTGTGTTTTTTCTCAGTATACACTACACGTTTTGGGACTTAAGGTCCCATCATCAGGTGGATAAAAACTTTAAGACGAATAACAGTATTTTAAAAACTTTAAGGCCAAAATCCAATAAACCAGTAGAAAGCTGTTCAGGGGTGTATAAAATAGAATGTGAAGTATGTAATAGTTTCTACATTGGACAAACAGGCAGAAAATATTTAGATAGATATCAAGAGCACCTGCCTAGGGGCAACATCAGGAACGTCAAATCAAACTTTGCCATGCATATCATTGATCACAACCATACCTATTCCAATTTTGGAAATAATTTTAAACCACTGCATTTCTGCAGAAAGGGTAAACTCATGGACGCACTGGAAGAGTTTGAAATTTACAGAGCCTCTACAACACACAATGATCAGCTTATGAACGAGAAACTGTCGTTCAAGTCAAACGAACTGTATGATACTGCCATACGCATGCTGAAACAGCACAACAAATAAGTACAGGCCGAATAGATTTGTCAGTCGCTCGTGGGGTCGGTAACGATGCGCATCGTGAGATAACGCGAGTGGGGAAATCGACTGAGTAGCGAGATGTGCGTGCCATTTATATATTTTTTAACTAGTGACGTGCTCTACATGAGTGAAAAGTTTATCCACCTGATGATGGGACTTTAAGTCCCGAAACGCGTAGTGTATATTGAGAAAAAACACAAAGAAGTTGCAAAGAAGGAAACCAAGGTAATTCTAATATTTAATTATATAGGCAACTTGGAGACCACAACAATTATGTTAAATTATCTGATTACTTACAAATAAACAATTAATCGCGCGTTACCAATAACAGTGCAGAATGGCAGCGATCTGAGTGGCCACCGTAGTACTGGTACAGCTACGTGAGAACTGTGCCCGGCAGGTGGACGCTACTAAAGATGTAAACGCGAGGCAACGAGCCTCTGGGCACGGTTTAACGTAGTGTGTGTTACTATTACGCAGTCTTTACGTTCTAACATAATTGTATTATAATTATTTATCTCTTCTTGGCCATTATCAAGATCGACTTACAGCCATTCCTTTAGTTTCTATTGAAAAAGGTATCCTCTGCAAACTGAAAATTCGACCGACATGACATGATGATGTTATCGACAATTTTGTAAATAAGAATGGTCGCTAACTGAATTTGCTGTAGGCGTACAAGTAAATTCATCGCACCATACTAAATATATTTGCAAGTTAATCTACGGATTATCTTGTTAAAGATAGACGTATATTTTTAAAAAGACGTGTATGCTGTAAAAATCAGATATCTCGTAGCCTCCCCTTCCTCAGGACTCACCGGCCGCCATTGGTGTTAATGTGTTCTTCATATATTTTATTCATAAACTACTGACAAGCTGAGTGTTTCCAACCTAACTCTTCTAAACACTATTCACCACAGCTGGGACACCATAGTACTCACTCACAGAAGCTTGCTCACATAGTACATAATCTAAAGGGAAATAAATACTTACTTGAAAATAATACACAATAGTGACAAAACACAAGCACAATGCACACGAACACTTGCACACCAACAAGACATGGTTGTGTTTTTTTCTTGCCGTTTGAGGCTTCTCCAATTTGATAAGTCTCGGGTTGTTTTGGGAACACACCTCCTTTAGCTAGTTTGGATTTGGATTTTTGAAAGTCGAACACCACTACAGGGCGACCGTGTAGTTCTATTGAATTGAAGACGATGTACAGTCTTCTGTTCTTTCTTACAGATTTCGTTAATTTAGTCAATTATGGATCGCTCACTGCGTGCAGTAAGAGGAATTGGTAAGATTTTTAGATTTGTAAACTAATACAGGTTTTTAAATTTTCAAATACTCTTACGAATAAAATTAAGATAATTTTTGGAAAAAATCCACATCACACAAAGGGAAATTAGTTTATAAAATGGTAAATTATATATTTTTTTCTGTGCGCGCATCAAAATTATCTTTACGATCGGTTGTTAACTCGTATGTTGAGATCCCAAGAGGTAGAGGGCAGAGGGAGCGCACGTAGCCAGTACATGCCATACAGCTCAGGCACACTGAAATTCTGATATCATTGCATTAGTTGTGGTCGAGTGCACTTCTGCTTGAAGCTGGTATATTGTCTGTTTCACATTTCCAGGACGTTTAATCTCACCCATTAACAGTGAGGTTTATACATGTGTGTCGGGGTGAAGCACTGCAAGATGGATTAAACCAAGTATATTATGTAAAGTCGGAGAGGATGCATGAATTTGTATCTAGTATAGCAATACATTATACAGTATGAGGAGAGTGTGGGGCGATTTATTGTTTGCTGTCCCGAGGGACAAACACTTCCGTCTCCCTATGTTTGTACAGTTCACCTTGAATTCACACTTATACGTAGTCAATTAGATGACTCTCTGCAGCAACTGTACAGCTCTGTGTTACTGAATAACTGTGTGAGATTTGCTCAGGCACTGTATCCAAATGGCATACGTGGGCCTCCTGGCAGATACTATACTATGTGGTATAAAATGGAGGGGATAGAGAAATTCATTATTTTTTCAAGAGTATGTACGTACGTATGTATCAATGCTTGTATGTAGGTATAATTTTTCTTTGAAAATACAGAACTATAATTGGTTGTAGAATGATTTACAAAATTTAATAGATTTTTCCAGCTTTTGAAGTTAAGAGGACAAATACTCATTAGCAGTATGTCACTCAATTACAATGTGATGCTTGATTAAAAATCATATGACAGTGAATGTTCCAGAACTGCAAAACCAGAATTCTGAGGTATTTCTGGACGGTGGGAATCTAGTGAGTGCAAGCCGATTCCTTTAAATATCTTGAGAGCTCCATTATGCTTTTGGAGGTTATCCTTTCTTTGAGAGTTCCATTATCCTTTACAAACGCTCCATTACTTCATAAACAATCAAAAGAAGCGTTTATTGAAAAGTGATCTCTTCTAGCATGCAGAAACATAGCCCTGGAAAGCAGGAACAAATTTTTAAAGACTTCCATTTGAAGATTATGCACGTATGGCTTTGAAACCTGAACTCTGAGAAAAGTGGAGAGGAGCTGCCTTGAAGCTTTTTAGATATGGTTCTAGAGAAGGGCTTCAGTCCGCCAAAGTACTGGAGAGTATGAGTAATGCCTTACGGTCTCATTCCTTGATGAAGGGAAATATCCAGCCGCACCTCCAAGTGGTGGGGGGATGGGCAACACCTACGGGTGGCTAACGCGGCTCTGGAGACCGAGTGACAGCCGGCATAAGCTGTTCCTCCTCTACTTGTCATTGTCAAAAAGAGGTTATGGCACCCTCTTGCCCTTGGGGTGAGAAATTCCCTGGGGTGGAAGGTCATCCCTAAAGGCGGATGACCTTCCACTGGTCAACGACGTAGGATGTCGGAGGCAAAACTGGTCTTCAGTCTGGTAAGACAGCCAGTTTATGGGAGAACACCCAACAGAAATTCGGGCCCCTCCATACGTCTTACCCTCTGATATACTAGTAACATATCTAGGGGAGATATTCATTACTAAATTGCCTCAAATAAGGACTAGCCGGACGGATCAAAAGTTCCTGACCACAGCTGTAAATAAAAAGGAAAAACGAATTAGTATTGCGGAACAATTTAAAATTAGCGTATGGAATGTAAGAGAACTCGCACATAAGGAAATGGAACATCAAAGGGAAACCGGCTGAAATGATATTTCTCAGGCACGTGGCGGGGTATACTCTCTATTATCATAGAAGAAACACAGATATAGAGCAGGAAATGAACATTATGAGTATACTCGACAGGATCGCCCAGTATGGACTGAATTGGTGGGAACATCTTTGCCGAATGGATGACTGCCGCATTCCCGAACAACTATGGAATTATAGTCCGCCGAGGGGACGGAGAGGTGTGGGACGTCCGAGGAAGCGCTGGAGTGACCAGCTCTAATATGTGTCTATTTGAGACCGGAACCAACCATCCTTGGTTTAATCCTTGAAGATGATGATTATGATGAGAAGGGCTTTTAGAATATTGCAGACGGAAAGAGTACCTAATGACGGGACTTTTAAGAGAGAAAGTGAAAAATCGACGTTGATTGGATCCATTGTAGAAAGGAGAAACAATATCTTTGGTTACCCGTTACGCCATTCAAACTGACTGATCGAGGGAATTATCGAGGACCATAGTGGGAGGGCAAGACCTAACAGGAGCACATGGATGCAGTAAAAGAAGGAAAAAGGTACGTGCTGATGAAGAGGTTATCTACAGAAAGAAAGAAATAGTAAGCCTAAAAACCTCTCTGTTGAGGAAAAGAAGAAGAAGAACTAATTGTGAGCAATGATCTGTCTAGTGTTCAATTATTTGATTTTTACTGTTCAAAAACGGAGATTTGTACGATAATCATAAAAATATAATAACAAGAGGTTGTTTTTATTTTATATCCTTACTGCGTTTACAATATCATCCTTCATAATATTTTTATAATAATTTTTATGTAGACACACACACACATATGAAATACAGTGAAGCGGTGAACTGGCATGATCTATTGACTGGAAATCAATATTTATTCTAAATAAATCTGCTCGTTTACGTACTGGGGTGAGCGATCGCGTGGAAATAATGTAGGAAGCAAGCCAAGTATTGCTTATGTTGTCAGGTCAAGTGTATTAAACACGAATACCTACGCAACACATCGCGCTTTCTATCAAGCCAAAGTATTGCTTATGCTGTCAGGTCAAGTGTATTAAACACGAATACCTACGCAACACATCGCGCTTTCTATCAAGACAGGTATTGTCAACACTAGAACAAACTGCTACATGTAAGACTTATCATGATGGTCATCATCTGGCAAGGAAGTTTTATTAAATAAAAGGGAAAGCACGATAAATTCAGGATAAATGTTAGGATACGTCAGTCACTGTCTTGGCTGTAAAATGGAATCAACAATACGCAGCCTCGGGCATACATAAATTCGATAATATAAAACAACTCGCAAACAAAATATATCCGTGAGGGAAGTTTTCTTCCAGTTTTATTAGTATAATTTATATTCTCTTTATAGCTCTTTATATATATATATAGGCTATATATATATATATATATATTTATTTATATATATATTTGGTTGCATATGTGTATGTTTGTGTATTGCTATTTTCGAACAAGGCATAAAGTCGTTTTTCGCATCTTAGCTTCAAAATTTTACGGTATTACCAATCTTCCTACTTCACATTCTTCTGTGTCATTGCACTCCTTATACCTTCTATCCAATTCTTTCGTGGTTTTCCGTTTTTTTCTTTTTCCAAGGGGGAAAATTCGAATAATTTATGTGGTCAGCTGTCAACAGTGACCAAACAGGGCATATGACTGTACCACGTTAATCCTTTGTGTCGTATATACTGGTACACGTATTCATTATTTCTCTTAATTCTCTCATTTTGATCCCTATCCTGAAATGTAAGTCTTCAGGAACCTTCTTCAGTATCCCACTTCCATGGCTCGTAAATACTTACCCACATGTTCTGTAGTTTCTCACACTTCAGCCCCATATGTTACGTCTAGTGATCGTCGTACGGTACAATGGAAAACAAAATACAAGACACCAATTAAGTCACTAATCACCAGCTTTAATTATCACAATTAAACAGTTTGTAATCAACAACATAGTCTCTTAAAACAAATCAAATAAAAATTGTTCACACGCAATAAAAATGTCAACTAATATAAATCACAATTGCATTACAATTGTATCGCACAATTATAAAACGCATAAAACGTCGCCACAATACTTCGAACCGCACTATGTAAATCGCCCGACAATAACTGAAGACTAAGCAGCAGGTATGGGCTATTTATAGTCTGCAGGGTTCCATAATATGCGTCCTTAATAAGCCATTGAAAATTCTAGAAAACACTTCAGCGCGACCTTCGCGGAAACACGCACCGTTGGGCTAATTGAGAAGCTTCTAGAACGACACCATCGAAAGCGCACGAGACGTTCGCCATTACGTAATACTGCCTTGCAGAAAAGAGTAGAACAACGTTCTCCAATGTACTAACCAGAACACGTTCCGTAATGGCATAACACTTTTTCCACATTACGTAAAAATATTTTCTACTGTTATCTTATATATTTGAATTTTGTGTTTAGTCTTATCTGGTTGTTTCACAGACTGGAATGTAACTTTCTTGTGACATGTTTTACGATATTTTCTGCTCCATCTGTTTAGTCTTTTTAACCGTAACTCCAAGGTATTTGTATGATTATATTTACTTCAACAAAATACGTCTGTATTTATTCTTGAATTTAATAAGTAAATACTTGGTTTAGTTTCTCGGATATTTTTTATTTCCCAAACAGTTTATTACCAGTTACGACAGCTTCAGAGGTTAAATTTGAACAATCAGGGAAATAAAAAGTACCTGTAGAACTATACGAAATGTTTATTTATTAAATTCAAGTATTAATAATATGTTCTACCGTGTTCTGCGTACTAAATATTTTCAAAGATTCTATTGAACAGAGTAGGAAAAATTTACAGGCATTGCACAAATGCAATGCACAGAGAAGGGCATTGAAAATGCTTCAATAAATTAAAAAAATATATATATTTATTTTCATTCACCAATCAATGAATTCATTCTTTATTTACCAATGTACAGAATATAAGTTAAATGTAGTCGCATTCATAAGCGAAGTTTTATATGTGTACTACGTTATTGACAACAAAGAAATAGTTTCTATGGGAACTCACCGGTTCCCATTTTCGATCACGCACAGCGATCGGCCGCAAATGTGCGACACGTCCTTATAAACATTTTCATGTTAAAACATTGGATAGCCATTTGGGTGAATATCAGGGTGGCTTTAAGAAAGCAGATCCTGTCCAGAACAAATATTCACTCTGAAGTTAATAATCAATCACTGGCTGCTGAATACAAAGGAGATTGTAGTAACATTTGTTGACTTCAAAAAGGCCTTTGATTCTGTTGATAGAAAAACTATAGATAAAATAATCCGAGAATTTTGTGTTAAATCTAAATTGGCAAATCTAATCCGTGAAATCATTACGGACACAGCCTCAAAAATAAAATTCATGGAGGAAATATGTCAGCCGTTAAAAATAAATACAGGTGTAAGGCAGGGTGATGGTTTATCCCCAATTCTTTTCAACTGTGTTCTGGAGAAAGTAGTTAGAATTTGGAATGAAAAATTAAAGCAATGCAAAATATCACCAATCATGTTGGGAAGAAGGAACAAACATATTGAAATAAAGTGTTTGGGATTCGCAGATGACTTTGCTATTTTTTCTGAACATCTGACATCTGCAGTAACACAAGTTAATTTTTTAGAGGGCAGAAGAAGCAACTGAAAGAGAGGTTTTTCGGGCAAAAGTGATAAAAATTGAAGGAGTCCAGGGTAGGAGAGAGAAAAACGCAGTTTCAAAGCGGACTGAAGACAGGAAGAAGAGACACAGTGAAAATATGAAAGAATATTGAAGAAAAAAAAAGAACAAAGAATAAAGATTTGAAATTGGCATGTGGTCCTTAGATTAATTAATTAATTAATAATTAATATTTAATTAATAATTAATTAAGCGCCGAGCTACCATTCGATCAGTGTAACCTCTGTATCTATTTCCAGCGACAGTATATCCAGTCTTATTTGTATTTATAATTAAAGCCAATTTCTACATTTCTATGTCCAACGTCCTAAACATATAATAGATGCCATCGTCATCATTAATAATAATTACCTGATTATATACGAAGTTGAAAATGAAGAGATTTTGATCATTGGTAGTTGTTCCAATGTTGCGACAGGTGCGTCTCCAACGTTGTAAAGCTGATTTCAAATAAGCATATATCTTAAACAACTTTCACGCTATTGGACAACATTGTATATCGCTTTATATAAGAAGTAATTTTTGTTTTACCTACAGGTTAGCAAACGGTAAGACGTATACAAGAAGTAAAGAGCTAGTATTGTCTCGGTTCGGTCCATTTACTTTTGCTTGTGTGTTGTAATACTCTAAATCCGTTAGTTGGTCAAGTTCTGTGTACGTGAGGATTAGCTGTCATGACTGTGAGGGTGTGTTTGCGCTGGCGGGCGGGGGGAGGACACATAATTTGACTTTCAGATGTAAGTGCACGTTACTTCCAAATACAAGTTTATATAATTTAATTAAATGGCATCCAAGTCAGGTATTCGCTGGTTTGAATACACTGCGTCTATGTAACATAAATTGCCTCGATATTTTTGTAAATTTTTACGTATTTAGGAATAATGAAATGTTTACAGTTTGTGCATTTAATAATATTTAAAGGCAAAATTTTGTTTTGTTTTTAGACTAACTTTTCTTCAAAGCAAACTAACGACTGATAAAAATTTCATAAAAAATATGAATTAACAATCTCTTGCGTTCTAAGTTTCCGTCTTCTCAGTTTGCCTTAACAACGCTTTTAATCAACGGCGCAGTGTGTGTTATACTCAACTGAGGCATAAAATGCGATGCATGCAGCGCTAATGAAAGGTAAAAGTTAAATCAAAAGACTGCACTGAGCAAGTATGGAGACGACATGAAGCGTTTTTGTTTTCCTCGTTACCTCTGCCAGCTATTAAAATAGTAAAATATTCTTAGTGCAACTAATTTCATGGTACAATGAATTTATTAGAAAATTAATTAACTGGTTTTCAGTTTGTATTAATTGTGCTAAATTCCTAAAATGCTTGTCAATATAAATATTAAAACTCGAGTTTTCTAATCTGGATTACATGTTTTGCTTGATGGTTTAAATGTAACACAGATACGAATGAAACAAATTGAGCGTTCGATTAAAAATCTATTTTCTTTAATAGTTTTGCAAATGGCAGGCCTTTTCGACCTGTTCCGACGTCGCTTGCATCTTCTCAGTGGTCGTCCGCAACTCTCTCCTTGAGATTCCTATTATACAATATTTGCGGTTTCGTTGTTTCTAAATTCTAAAGTTGTAATTAACAATTTGTCTGGTGTCTAATTATGTGAATTCTACTGCTTAAACGCAGCTATCCGTGAAAACGTTTTAACAGTATGTTTATTTTTTGTAAAGTGTATTAATAATTTTGTGATATGATTTATAAGTTTAGATACTATGCTACATACGTTTGTTTGAAAAAAACCTTCACACTACCTGAGTAGGCTTGTTAGAAAATTAAAAAAAAAAAATACAGTCAGAAGGAAAGTCGAATCAAGACAGTAATGCAGAGAAGTGGGTGTTACATCACTTCAGCCAGGTTCCTGTTTTATCCCGCTGTTCCTGTGTAGCTCTGAGACAACGTACTGTGAAAATGTATTAACTCCAACAAACGACTGCGATATTTTTTCATAATTGTAGGAGCAACACGCGTGCGTAGATTTGGTCCAAAGTAGGACTGGGTACATTTGTCTTGTGTTATAACGTAAAGCACGCTCTCTCTCTCTCTCTCTCTCTCTCTCTCTCTCTCTCTCTCTCTCTCTCTCTCTCTCTCCCCTCATTCTTTAATTCTCTCTCTTTCTCTCTTTCTTTCTCTTCCTCTATATCTCTCACGTACACACAAACGTATACGTAATATACGTCTATGTATTTTATCGGATTTACCAACGCCTTATCCTTGCGAAATTGCTTTGATCGTTTTTAATCTTTCCAGGGCACAAGACCCGACTATGTGACTGATCGTTTCTGGTATATTTTGCGTATTCTAGAAAAGTATGTAAGTATTTAATTTAATCTAATTCCATTATTACAAAGCACATTATGAATAGTATGCAAAAGGGAAAAAGTACTGTAGTATACTGACACAACAGCAACAAAATGATTTAAACCCTTATTATTGAATACTAGCTGTTACCCGCGGCTTCGCACGCAAATATTTGACTTTTAATAAGTATTTTAATATAATTTTTATATAACAATTTTGTATTTATTAGTCAAATCCTCTTCATAGCTGTTTCCAACACTTGTACTAAATTATTATATTGGTGCAACAGCCTTTGGAGATTTAAAAGTACACGTTTATAAAGACTTTAGAGATATTTATAAAATACCTATTAAATAAAAAACGCTAAATTATTTACTTTAAGTGTTACTTTGTTAGAATCATTGTATATTATGTTTAAACATTAAATGTTATGTTTCCCTCAGTCATGGCTATTATTTATTTCAACACTAAACTAAAAACCAAAAACCGTTGTCACCTAACCTCACAAATGAAAAAAACACGTATTTTCGCTTTGCATTAAGTAATAGGACAATTTACAATTACTACACTTCTTCTTTTCCACATCGTAATATATTGATACAATGGCGTATTATATAAAACATCGAAAATGTACTGCAGCAATGGATAAATGTACAGTTCCGATGACGCTAAAGAGCTTTTGCTTATTTACTTGTTACTATGGTAATTAATTCTGGTCTCCATGGTAATGTTGATATCTTTAGTAGTAGTATTTAATATATTTCATTACTTATTCATTGCATCATCAGAAATACGTACAAACATAAATTTATAATTGTTTAAGACAATTACAAAATACATAGACGTATCTGTATACAAAATTACAAAACATATCGATACAATCGCACATTAAAAGTATTAAAAACTGCAGGAACGGATAAAGGTACAGTTCCGATGCCATTAATATCATTGTTTTATTTACTTGTTATTATGGCAATTAATTCTGGTCTCCATGGTGTAGTTGATATCTTTATACGCGTCAACGAATAGGCATAATTAAAAGGGCCTAAATTATGCGAACGGGGCAAAATATCAAATTCGAAGTTAGACCGTATTTTTTGCCTTTGAAAGGTTACCTGTTCAAAATTTAGTGGCAATCGGTTTAACGGTGTGGATTTGTATTCAGCGCACATAAATCCTTAGACTTTGAGTTTTTTATATATTGAAACATAACAAGATTACGCCTCAGAACAAAGACAAGTATACCATCAAAATTTACTGTGAAATATGCATAAACGCAATCTTTTTAGTAATAAAGTACAAAGAAGAATAAAATGAACATAATAAATAAAGAAATGAAGACACAACATATTATTTAAAGAGAAATAATAAGGCCAAGAAATAAAAAGTAATTAAAACAAAAAGGAAAATATTATAATAAATAAATAATAGGGAATTAAGGAATAAAAATTCATGAAGTAAATAATTTAATGACAGTAACAAACAATGACTGACGATGACAATAATACCCAGAAGTGAAGATCAAGTGACAAACAAACATGTAAATAATGATTAATTAATATAATTGTAATGTACAAATGTTAAACTTAGAAAATAAGTAAAAAGACATTTCTTAGTTCATAAGCATTAGATTAAAACTATGAGGAGCTCTGCGTACCTCAGACAGTTATTTTGTATCATTGAACTACAAACGGTGAATGATATAAATTTTACAAATATAATAATATCAAAGTATAATTATATAAGTTAGGTTGTGTGATAGTGCTAGAAATTGAGAATAACAGTGATAGACTTTAAAAAGGAAAAAAATCATGTAATGAAAGTGATTAAACATAATTATAATATGAGCATTGAATGAAACATATAATCTATATGAAACAGTTATGTAGCCCATATAGTGAGATCAAACCAAGTGTAAATAATTAAAAAATAGAGAAATCTTACGTTACAAACTTACAATATAATGTAGTGACGAAGAAAAAATAAGATTCAACGGAATCATATTCATTATAAAAGATGAAACCGAACCTGTGACTCATAAACATATTATAGCCAAAGCCTTAACTGAAGGAATTAGTATTTTGGTAAAAAGAAAGGGACTGTTGGAAAAATATTGAAACCAGGAAAAACATGTTAATTTGACTGCTGGACTTATATAAAAATTAATTGTAGATAGAAGGCGAGATGACAAAGAAAACCTATCGAAATAACTAGTAGACTAATATTTTAATCGAAAGTACCAAAAACTTGAAGGCCAGAAGCGAAGAATCAAGCAATAAGTTCATAAGGAAAACTACCAGATTGGTGAGATTGCTCCGATATGCTAAACCAGATATTTGAACCAACATTACCACATTTTAACGATCGAGTTACAGTGAAATACTATAATCAAAACAATATAAACGTTATAATAGTGAATTTTATTTGTACACCATAACTATTAGTATTAAGAGTTCCTTTTTAAATTGTTCTTTTGTATGATCCAAAGGACTCACTAGTCAACATACATCCACAACACCCAATTACAAAACCTTCATTACAAATATTATGTTTTATGTTATATTATGACTTGAACAATACTTTGACTTTAATTTTACATTAGCCCTGAGATTGAGATTTTCCATGTAATCCAACCGAAATGAACTATCAATAAAAGAAGGGATATTGAATGTCAATACAATTAAGAAATGTTAAAGAGAAATAATAAATTTTATTGAAATTCAGTCAAGATAGAAAAGGAGTTTGATTATTTATTTAACATAAAAGTAATTCTTACATAGAAGAAGGGTACGTTTAAGAAGTTTAGGAGTTAAGAGGTAAAAATAAAGATCTTATTTTAATGTTATACGAATTGGCGAACCACTTGAGGGCTAGAAAAAGGAAATAAACAAAGATTGAAAAGAATTATAGTTGTCATTTCTAGCTGGCGATCATACAATTGAATCAATGTCAAAACATAAAGAGAAATAATAAAAATAATTGAGTTTAAGACAAAACTAGAGCAGGAGTTGTATTATTTATTATATAGCTTCGAATTACACGGAAAGAAAGGTAAGACAAAACACACGGAGAAAGAGTTAAGTTATATAATATGGCGACCAACCTGAAAGGCTTGAATTATGTAAAAGACAGTAACCTAATAAATAATAAAACAAATAACCTAATTTATAGCAGCAGCTGCAATGCGAGACAACAATGCATCGTCGAGCTACGTCTAAAAAACGCGCAGCCGACGCGGAAAAAGAAATCGATATGGGAGATAAGGTGGTCCAACCAGCACCCGAAGGGGAGGTTGTAGTAGGGGATACCCAAGAGAAACAACCCGATAGATTCGCGCAAACAGAGAATGCAGATTTGAAGGAATGGATGAAAGTTATGTTTGAACAATCCAGAGAAAATAACAATAAAACCATAGAAACATTAAAGGAAGAATTAAGTAAGGAATTAAAAGAAAATAGTAAGAAAATGGAAGAGAAAATCGATGACAATAGTAAGAAAATGGAAGAGAAAATCGATGATAATAGTAAGAAGAGGGAAGAAAATATGGAGACATTAAAAGAAGAATTAAAACAAGATAACCAGAAAAACACGGAGAACTTGAAGGAAGAAATAAGTAAAACAATCGAAGATAACAACGACCAAATAAATAAGATAATAGAAGAGGAGATGACCGAAATTAAAAGAAAAATTTCTGAAGTAAACGAGAAATGGAACCAAACAAGTCAGGAGATTCAACAAATAAAGGAGGACGTCAGCACACGAATGAATCACATTGAGGAAGACAATCTATTCGCATGGAAGTGCTACAAAAGGAAACTCAAGAAGATATAACAAGAGTACAGAAACGCTTCGTAGAGAGATGAAAAACCATAGAGACTACGGTGAATGACGTCAGGGGTCAGGTAGTACAAAACAAGGAGAAGATTAACGAACTGCGGGACAAGGAACTTTTAAATATCCCCACTTTTAGAGGGGTATACAAAAAAATTGCAAATTCATGTTTCCCATCTCTGTTAAAGGAAAATTCTGGGCTCAGCAAGTAGTCTATACTAAGACTATATTACTTATAATAATCAGACTCCAACTAAATTTCAAACGAAAGCGACACACTAACAAACTTCTAACTCCAACAATGCGGTTTGTGACGTCCGGGATGACAACAGAGTGGACACCATTGTGCCGAATCACTGGCTGTGATGTGTAACTACATTGTTGAGCGCCACTACAACAGTACATAATAATTCCAAACGAAAGCGACACACACTAACAAACTTCTAACTCCAACAATGCGGTTTGTAACGTCCGGGATGACAACAGAGTGGACACCATTGTGCCGAATCACTGGCTGTGATGTGTAACTACATTGATGAGCGCCATTACAACAGTACACAATAATTAATTGCGCCCTTTAATATTTATTGTGAAGAGTTAGTCACTTTATTACAGTACCGTTTCCTCTTTGATACTATTGGATCCACCCCGTCCTCGGCACAACTTTAGGAACTTGATTTATAGTTAAACAAACGCCCCCCCCCACACACACACACACACACTCAAACACAAAACGGTAGTTCACTGCTACTTATTTTATTTTGCTTTATTAGAGAAAAGTGAAAAAACGTTAAATAAAATGATTAATTTTAAATAAATTATACAAAAAATTCTTTTCTTTTCTAACGGTTATCGCGGCTTCGTAAGTTATTGTGTTTTCGTTCTTTCGTGTTCCATCTATGTCCGCTTCGCTGTTTTGCAGTTTCCTCTTTAAAATTAATTGTCACCTTTAATTTGTACACTTCTTGGTCTAACATTCTTCATTACCCGACTTGCACAGTTTCAAAAGAGTCAATTTTCCAAATAATAGGTGGTCACCTTATCCAATTATGCGTAATCTTTAAGACTTGAAGAGGATGCTCAGAATTCTGTACATTCTGTTTGCACATTTTGTTAATTGCAAGCACTTGGTCAATTATGGATTGCTTGCTGCGTGCAGAAACGCGATTCATCATTGTGCTGAAATGTAATCGGCTTGTCTCCAGGCTATTTGGTCGTGGTCCACTCCTGCCGCTATGAGGCAGACGTTTCGGCCTCTCCGCTGGAGGTCACCTTCACATCTTACACTAGAAGATGGCCTCCAGCGGGGAAGCCCACACATCTGCCTCATAGCGGCAGGAGTGGACCACGCCCGGAGATATGTCAACTATATTCCAACACAGTTGTCACCGGCCGTGAAAACCTTATCAAGTTCAAGTCGGTAAATATAATACAGGTTTATAAATTTTTCAACAAAACTTACAAATAAATTTACGGTAACTTTCGGAAAAAGTGTATATCTTACAAAGCGACATTTGTTTACGGAGTGATAAATTACACTTCGGTTGCCGTGACCACATGAAAATTATCATAATTGGTTGTTAAGTCGTACGGGAGACGATATCCCAGCATGTAGAGGGCAAACGGAGAGTATGTATCCAATACAGCGATGCAGTTCAGTCACACTGAAATTCTAATATTATTGCGTTAGTTGTGTGCCCCAGTGCACTTCTGCTTGAAGCGTATACATTGGCTGTTGCACGTATCTAGGAGATTTAATCACTTCTACTAACAACGAGGTTCATAACAGCGAATTGGACTTGCAGTAACGTGAAGCACTGCAGGACGGATGTAAACCCGGTAATGTCGGAGAGAAGGGATGAATCTGTTGGAGTATAGTAATGCATTGTATAGTATGTGGAGAGTGCGGGGAGATTTATTGTTTGCTACCCCGAGGAACAAACGCATCCGTCTCCAGTACACCTAGCATACACACTTATACGTAATCGATTAGATGTACTACATCAACTGTACAGATGTTTAGTAATGAACAACTGTGTGAGATTTGCTCTGGTACTGTGTAAAAGTGGCAAACGTACGCCTCCTGGTAAGTACTGACGCTGTGCTTATCCGGTGTAATGTGAAGGATTGTAGAATTTATAAGGGCTTAGAGAAATTCATTATTTTCACAAATGTTTGTATGTATCTGTATCACGACTTACGGCTCTGAAGTTTGTACTGCTAATAAACACAAAATAACAAAATTAATGACAGCAGAGATGGGCTTTTGGAGACGTTCGGCAAGAGTATCCAGACGTGAGAAATTAGAAATTAAGTCATTAAGGACAGAATGAATGTGAAAAACCTCAATTGTTGATTTTATCCAAACAAAAAAATTACAATGGTATGGACACACGAAAAGAATAGCACAGGAAAGATTGCCAAGGAGAGTTATGGAATGGATCCCACCATAAAGAAGGAAAAGAGGAAATCTACCTATCTCCTGGATAGAAGAAATTTAGACTATATTGAGGAGACGAGAAATTGAAGAAGATCTTTGGATGGACAAGCAGCAGTGGAAGATGAGAATTCAATCACTTCTGTAATCTTTGGTTCCGGAAGATGTGTAAACATTGTACAACCGGAATAATAATAATAAAAATAATATATGTATGTATCTGTGCTTTTATGTGCGTATAACGTTTCTTTACAAGTCTAAATTATAATAGGTAATTTTAATTGATCGTAGAATGACTCACAAAATTTAAAAAATTTTCGAACCTTTGAAGTAAAGTGGACAAGTTCATTATAAACAATAAGTGAGGCAGTTAAAATGTAACGTTTGCGTTACACCTAAGACAAGAACTTGATGACTCGGCCAAAAGGATGACGTTCTGACGCCTTGACGCAACAATGTGTTCTTAAAATGCTGCACTTCCCGACGCTGTCTCCGCGCACCAATCAAATTCCACTGTTACTCTCGTGACATTGTCGTTTTGGGTCCAAGTTGCCGCGGCGTTATCACAATTAGTGTTCATCAACCCCCACCTTATCACCTTCAATGAAGTCGACTCGTCGTATCGTCTTCATTTTGCTGTCGATGTAGCTGTTGTCTAGTGATGTACAGTAAAATGTCAACAACGAAATTACACACGCACGAGATAAAAATTAATTTAGACTAATAACACTTGGTTTGAAGTTGACGAGCAACGTTTTGAATGAGGGAACTGTGAAGAAGTACTCCTTGGAATTTTATAATAAAACCAAAATAAACGCAAATACTATTTTAGGAATATTTATTTGACGGAGAGAAAATGCTTTAAATTTTTAGCAAATCACCTGTCGTTACTTAATTGAAAAAGTATAAAGAACCTGTCGTTCCGATTGCTGTAAAAGTATACAAACAATAGGTTATGTTTAATCAAACGTTTGAATAGCTTGAGAGTTGAAATTCCTCCTTCATTAGGTTGTGAGTGTTTAGTGCGACGAATGCTCGGAAAAGTGGGTACTTATATTCCCTGTACTGGGACATACAGTATATGTTTACGTCTGATTGAATGAGGGCGTAAACACAAACTCACGGCACTGTTACTGGAGGAGTGAAAGGAAACGCTTATCTACGACGGTTATCTGGTTTAAACGATTCCCCCATCCTCAGCGATATAACGCTGTGGATCATCTGTAGGTAATGACGCAACAGCGGAAACTCTTCAAATCCATCATACCCACCAGCAGATAATGGCGGCCGCTGCTGCTTAATTTTTCTCGTCTCCTTTTTCCGTTCACAGGGTTCCGTTGCCTTCTCGGCTTAGAGGCTTTAACATTAACTACCCCCTAACACTTTACATATCATAAGTAGACCTACCTTAACGCCCATTTGCGTAGACATATGTCTACATCGGTCTTCGTTGTATTTTCTCTATATATTTAAACTATTGTTCCGAATTGTGTTACCCGTATTTTCACTTATACCGTATACAAACAACATCATAATTTGTTTCGCTTATTTTCTTGTCATAAACACTTCTAACGTTCAACAACATCCGTTGTATTTTATAAAGGCCCACGACCCTTTGTATGGTTCACGTAAAAATTCTCATTTCATCACGCAAAACATAGTTTCAGTGTTTAATAATATTTTTGGGGGGATCGCATGTTGTATTTCTTCATCATCATCATCATCATCATCATCTTCACATCACGGTATTGGAGTTGATTGCTACTTGGAGGCTCAAACATTAACTACCCCAACACTTAACATACCGTGTAGTATCTTAACGCCCACAATATGTCTAGTAGGGTGGAACGAAAAAATCAAGTTTGGATTTTTAATTTGTAATAGCGCGGAAAAGTTGCCTTTTGGTGTAAATAAGATAAAAAAAAGATATGAACAATATTGGAGCACGTCTTGAGGTGCCGCAAGGACGATAAATTTTCATAAAATTGCAATTTTCGCTACATTTTTAAGTTTTTTTAAGAAGTTGTCAAACTTTTTTTTTTTATTTCAAATACTGTCAAAAAAGCAGTTTTTATATAAAAAAAGACATACAATTTTTTTTTACTTTTTGGATTATGTCTTGAGGTGCCGCAAGAGCGGTAAAGTTTTATAAAAACACACTTTTTGTAACTTTTTCAAAGAATTTTATGTGTCTCGATTATGCAATAAAAGTTTCAAATAGGCGTTTTAATATGAATAGAAAGATAAAAACAGTTTAACTATTGCATTGTTTTTTGATGGAAGAAGAGACAAAACAATTCTTCAAGAAAAGAAAGGAATTAAGTTGTACAAAAAAGTTATTTCAGAAGAGCACGTTTCACTAATAGAGGAACCAAACTCGAAGTTTTTAGGCCACGTAACACCTAAATCTGGCACTGGAAAGGCATAGCAGACAGTATACAGGAGTTTCTTGAAGATAGAGAACACAACGAACAACTTTTGAACTTTACTGCTATTGGGTGTGATGGAACCGTTGTAAACACTGGACATAATAATGGTGTGATTTCTTTGATGGAAAATAAAATAGGAAGACCTTTACAATGGTTAGTTTGTTTGTTCCATGGAAATGAGCTACCTTTGCGACATCTTTTTTGTCATTTAGATGGTAAAACGAAGGGACCCAATGAGTTTAAAGGCGAAATAGGTCAGCAGCTGGAAAACTGTGCTAATCTTCCTGTGGTTACTTTCTTGCCAATTGAAAATAACCTTCCTCTTTTGGAGAACATAAATGATTTAAGTACAGATCAGAAGTATTTATTGGATATGTGTATCGCTGTATCAAGTGGAAATTGCTCACTAGATTTATCTTTAAGAAACCCTGGAAAACTTGCTCACTCCAGGTGGCTTACATTAGCAAACCGTATACTTAGATTGTATGTGGCAACTGAAAATCCAACTGAAAACCTTAAGACTCTGGCTGAGTACATTGTGAAAGTGTATGCACCTGTGTGGTTTAACATTAAGTTAAAACCTTCATGTACTTATGGTTCCAAACATCTGTTTAAGCTTATCTCATATTCACGCTATCTCTCTGATGATTTCAAGAACGTTCTAGACCCGGTTATTCAAAGAAATGGGTACTTTGGTGCTGCAGAAAATCTCCTTTTGTCCATGCTATGTGATCAGCGCAAAAATGTAAGAGAACTTGGTTTACGACGTGTTTTAAAAGCAAGAACAGAAAGTAAAGGCGGAGTCAGGAACTTTAAAGATCCAAAGATAAACTTTGACGCAAAGGATTACATCAACATGATCTCATGGGCTGAAAATGACGTAACTGAACCCCCCTTGGTAAAACATGTTTCCATTGACTCTCTCAAAGACTTTATACGGAAGACATCTGAAGCTCAACCAAATAGTAAAGTGGACCCGCTTATCGACTTTCCCCGGCTTCCTTGTCACACGCAAGCAGTGGAAAGAGCTGTGAAACTGGTGACCGAATCGGCTCAAAATGTCTGTGGTTCAATCGCAAGAGAAGGATATATAAGAGCAAAAATTGACTCACGTGAGAACATGCCAAAATTTGATACAAAAAAACAGTTTAATGTGTCAATGAAGTAGAAACAAACATTTTGCAGCTGTAACATTTGTAATTATTAAGGGTTTTTTAAATCATAAAAAATGAACTTTCAATGTCTTTAAAAGTGTATTATGATATTTTTTTACGTGTGCTCTAATAAAAAAATATATAATTGATTTGACGAGCTTTTATTTCAACCTTATTTACTACTATTTGTAACAACCAAAATGTTCGCAAAAGTTTCAAAATTAGCAAAAATACAAACTTTTTGACATTAAAAAATATTTTTTTAATATTATTATATTTTGTAATTAATAATTTTTTCCAATTCTAATGCTTATATATGTATTTACAACTATCTTTTGTAACATTATATGTACGAGAAAGCCATAAAAAATTATTTATCAAACTTTATAATTTTTCAATTTTTTTAATTTTCTTACAAATTTTAAGCTCTTTGCGGCACCTCAAGATGTTGTAGTATAGCAACCAAATTTTTTTTTCTTCTTTTTGAACCTAAAAGGCAACTTTTCCCCACTATTACAAAACTAAACAAAAAAAAATTAAAAAAAGGCCATTTTCGTTCCACAATTTGTCTACCTCGGCAGTTGTTGAGTTTTCTGTATATTCCTTAAGCTTTCACAGCCGGCGTCCTAATTATTGTTACGACATCACACAACAATCTGCGTGTTTATCGAACGTTCCAGAGAGATCCAAAATGTAATGCGGTGGTGTACTTGCTTATTGACGCATTCGCGAGATTTTTCTGTAGGCCGCCAGCCGCGCGGACTGTGTCATGGCCCGCAATTAATTACGTCGTACACTGGCGCTAAGACGCAATTAGGAACGTTCTGGTCTGTGAGCGGAGATATAAACACATGGCGGCAGCGGCCTTAGTAGGCAGTATAGTGGCGATATAATTAGCGCGGTTCGAGTTATTATCGGGCGATATTACTGTGCGCGTTCAAGTGGTTATTAGTTAAGTGTTGTGTTTTATAATCGGACGGTATATTGTAATACAATTGTGTTTTAATATTAGTTGACATTTATTTGCGTGTGAACAATTTCTTTTTATTTGATTTGTTATAAGAGTGTTGTTAATTACGAACTGTTAACTGTGAAAATTAAAGCTGGTGATTAGTGACTTAAGGGGAGTCCCTACTGAAAATGGTCAAAAATTGATAAAAAATGTAAATTGTTTTTGTCCCAAATTGTTCTATGGTTAGTTCTTTATATAAAAAACCCAATAAAACATTTTTTCCGAAATATTTTATAGGCAAAAACAAATTGTTTAAGAAAACCTAGCACCTAAGTTATTTATGTTTCATTTAGGTATTACAGTATAACAAAAAAACTATTATTTATACTGTATAATATAATTTTACACATATATATTATATTAGTACTAATTTGGAAATAAATGTTGCAAGTATAAAACATCAGCTATTTTATTTACAAAGAAAAACTCAGACTTGTAGAACAGCTGATTGACGTATTGTTGGTAACTTGCAATGTTTTGTTTCCTGCTGTGTTCAGCTTTGTGGATGTGATTTGGAACAGTTTTGTGTTTGAATTGTTACTTCCCAATAATAAATATGGGAAGGAAGAAAAAACGTTTACTGAACGTTAGTAATAGAAATCAACAATTGTGGACTATACAAAGAAATCAAAGTGAAATATGTGGACTACAGAGCCATGATCGATAATTGATATGTTTCTATAAGTTATTAAAAATTAAAATAAAATATTTTATTATTTATTGTATTATAATTTATTATTTTAATACCCATACAGTAATAAAAAAACATATACAGCCTTTGTACTCTATGAATATTTAATTTTCCAACAGAAAGGAATATTTTTAGAAAATCCGCGTTTCCCGCAAATTCAATTTTTCATGTTTCTATACATACTTTTTGATATATCCAAAAAACTATATTACTTACTGCTCTGACATTTTGTACAGATCTTTGGGATATAATTACCTAAAACAAAAATTATTATTATTTAATTTGGGCTTATATTTCCTTGGTAATACATTTTTATTTATAAATGTAAAAATTAAAAAAATATTTTTTTACCATTTTCCTCACAAAAAAATTGTTTTTAATTACATCCTACGTGTAATTGTATCTACGTGTTTTTTATATAATTTTATTCCCTTTAAAATTACACCTTCCAAAAGGACGTAAGACTTCTAGTTTTTCTGGAATATCAATTTGAAAAATATTCCAAAAACGTTGCTAAGAAACGTTAAAAAATTCAATTTTTAGTACTACAATAAGATTTTTTCCAGTTACAAAAGTTTACCCTTTATTTAGTGCAACAATAAATAATATAAAAATCAGAATAATTTAAAAAGTTACAAAATAAACATTTTTGCCATTTTCAGTAGTGACTCCCCTTAATTGGTGTCTTGTACTTATTTTGTTTTCCACTGTACCTACGACGATCAAGTGACCACCGTAACATTATAATAGCTACCTCCCAGATTATCAGACCGTAGCTTTCTATTGTTTAACACCGACTTCAGGTCTTAAACATTAACTACCTTCTAACAGTTTACATATCATATAGTATGTTAATGCCCATTTGCGTACATATGGCTACCTCGGTCTTTGTTGTGTTTTCTGTATATGTTTATACTTCTGTTGCGTTTCTTATTGGCCGTAATCTGGTTTGCGCCGTTTAACAAAAATTAAACTTAATTTTTGTCTATTATTTTATTGTGAAAATACGTATAAGTTGTAACAGAATCTGTTACATTATATTAAGACCCATGACCGTTTGTATGAGGCTTGTAAAAGTTCTCATTTCATCACGCGAAAGATCTTTTCTATGCATTAACAACAACATCTACAAATCGTATGTTACACTTTATTTTCACTAAGTTACGGCTATTGTTATTAACAAGAATTATGACGAAACGGCTATAAAATCAAATCCCTTTCATTTAAACGTATAATAATTTTTGCCATGTGAATCGCTTTGCAGTGAAGCGGAAAAATGTGCGTGTCAGGTGCTTTCGGTATCGAAATTTTTTCTAAATCTCTCACGTTTCAAGGTGACCAATAGTCATGGACTTTATTAACCCAGCATAAGTTACGTGTTATTGTTCACGTACAAATTATACCTAATTTTCTTTGACTTTTGTTTAACACTGTCACTTTACAATGTCGTTATACACACGCGTAATTCACATAATGGGAGTGTGACACAAACATATGCTTTCATAGAAGAGAAATGTACCAGCTTCTCCACCCCAACTCCACTCTCACTTACACGTCGGTGGACCCTGTTACGTAGAGCAATCCACTCCAAGGTTGTGATAACCAATAGCTTCGGCGGAGTGGATCGGTAAGCAAACGAGAGATGGGAGTTCTGTCAGGGCAGTCTGGGGGTATCCTGGGCTCTGGCCTGGCAGGATGGTGCACATCGGCAGCAGGATGTACATCTAGTGTGGAGGCGGAGGAGGCTATAATAGCCCAACGACTGCACACATGGGCCTAGTCAGTTAGCCTACTTCGACCGGGCAGAGAGAGCTCGTCAGCTGAGGAGAAAGCAATTCTCTAGGGGAAGAGCACCCCGAAATCAAAGTTCCTGGTCCTCCAGGTTAGGGGTTGTATCAGAGAATTCACACATCCCATCTGTGAAACCCTTGTAATGTGCAGAAACCTATGTGTCTCAGTTAGTCGCTAGTCTGTACTTGACCGGGACAACTGGCGGAGGCTGTTAAAGGAGGCCTTGACTCAGTAATGGGGTGTCGCGCCGCTGAAGAAGAAGAAGAAAAATAAGAAGTAATCCACATAATACCATGGGTTTCAAAGACTGTTTTCATAATTTTGTCCTCAAGCTACAGTTTTTTGGACAGCATTTATACAGCTCTTATTCTTCCGACATTCAGGAAGATATTGATACTGCTTTTTGTTGGGTTTTGTTTTTGTACTTGTTTTGATACTGCTTTTTCGCGTAAATTGCCTGATCGTCTACAATTGCAGAAACAAGGAGCAAGAAGCAAGATTATAAAAACAATAGAAGCAAGAAGACTGAATTGGTTTGGACACCTAAAAAGAAAGTCGGATGAAAGATGGCTAAGGAAGGTATGGGAATGGACTCCACCCTCTAGAAGAAAAAAAGGAAGACCTAAACATTCATGGAAAATGGACGTCGAAGATGTAATGAATGCAAGAGGACTTACAGAACAGAACTGTTTAGACCAGCGCCAGTGGAAGCTAAGATGCGAGAGGCGGCGCCAGCCGTAATTAAATCGCTTAAAAAAAAACTGTTAATCTGTGTATTACCACCAAAGCTGCCGCTGTCATTTAGCCAACTGGTATTGCCAAATCAAAGGGGCAGCCGTAAACTACTCGTGAATAAAGAGCCTAGCAGTGTCAACACTGGGCATTGTTTCGATTTCTAAGAAAATGTAAACATCTTGTTGCGCTACATTTATCTCTACGTCAGCGTTGTATTTGTGGTCCGTGTTGCTTTAAACTCTAGAACCTGTCCGATATGTAATGATAATAAACCTATCTTATGTACGAAACAAGTTGATGTCGTTTTATTTTTTTAATATTATATACGCAAGCACCTAATATCCAAAGAATATAATAAATGCTCCGTTTTAATGTAAAAAAACCTACTGTCCGCGTCCGGCTGAATTAACAGCTGTGTTCGGCTTTTCTGATTTCGATCTGACAACCCAAGTGGCAATAAAGTACTGTACTTGACAGTAGGTTCTACGTAAATCCGCTTTGAACAAGTTTTACTAGAGCACGTAAATTTACTAGAGTAAATGAAAAACAGCGTATTATGGAGCATTTGAGCGTAATAACAGGATTCTTATAATGTCTGTATATACGAGACGTGCAGGGAGCAGACAATAACCGCGTCTTACACGGAATAGCGTAATAAACGGGCGCGTTTTAACAGGGTTCTTCTGTAGACGTAATAAATACAGTCTGTAAAATTAACGGTGGCGGTTGGGACCGGCCAGACTGCCTGAGGTGCCCTCACTGACGCACGCACACTCGCAGCCGGCCCGCGCGACACAGGTATGATTAGCAAATTGTGACGCCCAGTACATAATTACAACTTTTTAAATTTGATTTTAATGTCAAAGGAAATTACCGTTTTTGTAACCTCCACGAAATTTTAAGAAAAATGAGTCTAAACACGACATAATTGCGACAAATCTCTGTTTTCAACACTATAAAAATCTGATCAAGCGACTAATGTTGATGTGGAAAAATTAAAAAATAAAATATGTTACACTCAAATTCAAATGTTATTCTTTCGTATTCATACAATAATATACATGGTATTCGTCAGTAAAATATAAATAACTAAATGTGTCACAAATTAGACATACATACTATTATAGGTCTACATGAGTAACAATAAATCCTACTTCCTACAGCCGAAATTATTCACTTACCAATAGTCTTAATCTTAGTAATATATAATAGCTTTAACCTTTCCTTGTACGACATTTATCGTCAATGCAAACAAATCTATAATAATTTCTTAAATGATTTTGAGAATATATTACAGAATGCGACTACCCTACAATTATAATTACTGTATAAGGTAATGACCTCATTATGACTGTAAAGGACAGTGATTGCTTGTTGATAGTTATTGTTTGGTATCATTTTTCTTAGAATTTTGCGCAAAATTCAAAAACAATAACGGTTTTGCAATTTTTAAGCACAGTAAAAAAAATGCTCTTGCGCTTAGAAATGTCCAGTATGTGAGTCACGGCAGCCACCAAGGGCCAGGTATAATCCGCTGCGTGTGTCTTAGCGAGGGTGAAAGTCGGTCTGGCCTGTCCCAACCGCCACCGTTCATTTTACAGACTGTAGTGCTCTTATTTTTATATCATATAGGAAAATGAAGAAAATAGGTCCCGTACCCGTATGTTCAGACATTTTCAGTTTCCTAACTGTGAGTATGAGGCGTAGACCATCGGCAAAATAGAAAGGAGGAAGGTGAAAGCAATGGAAATGTGGGTCTGGAAGAGAACAACAAGGTCGAGTTGGATGGATAAGAAAAGTAATGAGCAAGTCCTCGCAAAAGTGAACGAAGATAGATCACTTTTAAAAATGATTGAAAGAAGAAAGTTGATCGGGCACGGGTTACAACACCATCAATTCTTAAATAACATTTTTTAAGTAAAGATGTTTGAGGAAAACCCAAGAGGACGACCAAGAGCAGCGTTTTTCAAAGAAATGGGAAAGGAGATGAAGTTTCGTACTGCGATTTACAGAGGACAATGATGGAGGGAGAGACGTGGCTAACGCGACAAGGTGATGATGATGATGATGATGATGAACTGTGTGTGGGTGCGTGCGTGCGATTTACACGGGCGATTATATAAATTTGACACTAGATTTCTGCAACGTCGAGTTTGCTATTAATTTGCGACCTGTATTACACGTGGAATACTATTGGTGAGTTATTACAAGTTTCACGCCGCGTCCGGACGTGCGAATTTGTAAGTCAGATTAAGTCAATAGAACTTTGTGCATCGGAGAGCAGCGCAAGGCAAGGCAATTTGAATGCAGCAACAGTTTGCACGTCTGCACGGCATTGAAAGTTGCTGGGTCGACGCTCAGTCTCTGCCTACGTAGAGTGGTGGTGGGCCGTTCTTCAATGAGCCGGTTCTTTTAACAGGGTTCGTTACGTTGAACGAACGACCCGGTTCTGAGGAGCCGTGAGAGACGCAGAAATTCTATATAGATAAGTAACTGGCAGAGACAGATATACGTGCTTCATTGTAAGATGACTTCATTTGACAGAAATAAATTCACTATTAAATAAAGACGATAAAATAGAGAGAGCAGAAGAGTCTAGTCAAGTAAACCACGAAAAATTTCGTATTAACAATTAGATCGATCTTAGCTCGGAATTTAATTCCTACTTTTGCACTCTATACAAGAAAGAAACAATTGGCATGTAGTCTTTAGATGGCCGATACAAAAAAAAATAAGATAATATAATGTACCCGTTCAAGAAGACGTTGAAGAAGACTATTTTTTTTGGACATTTCTATAGAATGGACGACAATAGGTTGACAAAGCAAATTTTCACATATTTGTGGGAGAAGAAGTCAACATCAAGTTGAATTAAAGAAGGCCATAAGGATTTCGAAAAAAATAATATACACGCAGAAGAAGCAATTGAAAGAGAAGTTTTTCGGGCAAAAGTGTTTAAAACGGAAGGAGTTCAGGGTAGGAGAGAGAAAAACGCAGGTTCAAAGTAAACTGAAGACAGAAAGAAGAGACACGGTGAAAATATGAAAGAATATTGGAGAAAAAGAAAAGAGTAAAGAATTGAAATTGGCATGTGGTCCTTAGATGGCCGATACAAAAAAAATGTACCCGTTCCATTATGATTATTTTAGCATCAGCAGTAATTTAATTTAGTGGAAATTAAATGTAAAATGCGATTCGCGAAAATGTTATTAACGCAGTGAAACAATCTTTTGCGTGACGAAATGAGAATTTTTTACGATAGTAGAAACGGTCCAGAGACAGTACAATATAACGGATTTGTTGAACACTAGAGGTGTTTTGATGTTAAAGTAAAGGCAGTAACGTGACACTTTTTTTATTATACGGTGTAAGCCAGAATATTACGGGCAATAAGCAAACCAATAAAAAATATAAGCATATACTGAAAACTCAACACAGGCCGAGGTAGACATATTTTATACAAATGGGCGTTAAAATATTATACGATATGTAAAAGGTTATGGTAGTTAATGTTTGAGCCTCCCAGTAGGGAAGGGAACGAAACCTTGAGAACGGAAAAGGGGCGAGAAAAATAAAACAGCAGCGGCCGCCATTATCTGCCGCCGGTTGATGGATTTGAAGAGTTTCCGGTCTTGCGTCATTACCTACAGATGATCCACAGCATTATATCGCTGAGGATGGGGGAATCGTTTAAACCAGCGCCACCTAGATAAGCGTTTCCTTTCATTCCTTCAGTAGTAGTGCCGTGCGTTTGTATCCACACTCTTATTGAACAAGCAAGCACAAGCGCACACTATATATCCAAGTACAGGTAATACAAATACCCAATTTTCCGAGCATTCGTCGTACCAAACACTCACAACCAAATGAAGGAAGAATTTCAACTCTCAAGTCTTTTAAACTTTTAATTAAACAAAAAACAATTGTTTGTATAGTTTTACAGAAATTGGAAATTCAATAAAGTAGCGACAGGTGATTTGCTAAAAATATGAAAAATTTCCTCTTGGGCCATAAATATTCCTAAAATAGTACCTCCAGTTATCATTCATCTACAGTCCAACCTTTGATGTTGTCGAGATAAGTCGTTCGTCTTCTTCCTCCACTCCGTTGTCCAAGAATTTTTATCTTCACAATAAGCTGTAAGACCTTGTGTTTCTCACCACACAATAAATTTCCCAAACAATGTAATGCAATGGTTCCCAAGGTGGGATCCGCAACAATGTTTCACGGGATCCGCAGACACTTTTATGAAAAAATAGAATATATCGTAATATTCTCCGATTTCTTAATGCTGTAAAATCTAAATATAAATTTTTTAATCTTAAAACAATTAGTAGAATAATCCAGTTTTTTTGTTCTAACTAATTGTAATTGTAAAATAATTTCAAACTAATGGCTTTAATAATGTCTGTAAATCATGTCGTGTAGCAGATCTGTTTGTCCGCCGAACTGACTAGAACTCTCTCTTACAGTAGTCCTAAAGATTCATTGGCAGATCTTTCAGCTGACAGTTCATTAAAATTACAGTTTTCGCAATTACAGTTAGCTGACTTATATGTATTAGCTGGTTATATGTAATGACTACTATCCTGAACCCTGAACTCGGAGAAACAACTTTGAAGTGTTTAACTGTGTTTTCCTCTACTGATCTGTGTGAAAAAGCATTCTCCCTGCTCACGTACTTAAAGTCAAAGTTAAGAAATAAACTTGAAGTCGAGAGTTACTTAATATTAAAATTATCAAACATTAAACCCAATATTAAGGAACTAATTGTTCAAAAGCAGCTTCATTGTTTACATTAAACTATGTTTGATATCATTAATATTATAACTTTGTAAGTTAAAAGAATTTTGATTTTAATACATTTTAATTAATATATAAAGTTTCTATCATATTTACTGTTTGTTTTATTTAAGAACTCAGACGCGGTCCAAAATTTTTAAATTATTTGTGTTGGTGGGGTCCGCGGACTGTAAAGTTTGGGAACCACTGATCTAATGGGTGTTTTAATTCCTTTTACTGTTTGCTCTTCTCAGTGCTTGTTCATTGGTGACGTGTTGGACACACGAGATACTAAGCATCCCTCAATGCAGCTAATTTATTCGCCACTTACAGCTGTATAACTGTGCTCTGATTTAGTGTCCAAGTCTAATTCGCTTCACACGTTATGACCATGTCCAACGCTTAACAGCTTATGCCGTTTTGAGTTTTAAATGTAGAGCATCGTGGCAGAAGAAGATTATAGCCAATCTAAAACACCGTCCCACGCCCAAGCGTATACGTATAATTATCTAGAAAACATGTTAGGTGATAACAATGTTTATGAATGTATTGTCACGAGCATGGTATCGAACCGCGTAGAACAGCTGAGAACATGCTCCACTCCCCCCGTCCAGTTTGACAGCTTTGCGTCATTCAAGTAGGTGGTTCTAGTGAGTTCCAGGAACACTTGAGATACGCATTAAGCGCCGGCGTGCAGTAAGGAGGGAAAGCTATACTGGACCTCAGCGCGGCCTGTATAAAGTCATAGCAGCCGGGTTTTCAGTTCAGTTTCGTGAGCGATTTTCGCTAGTGCGGATTGAGTGTTTGTCGAAGTGAAGTAGTGTTGTGTTAATAATTGTGTGAACCTCTATTAATAGAAATTGTTATTTCGTGTGGATGAATATAACTGGAAATATTGTACAAGTTAATTATAAACTGTTTAATTGTTATAATTAAAGCTGGTGATTAGTGACATAATTGGTGTCTTGTATTTTGTTTTTCACTGTACCATACGACGATCAATAGACCGTCGTAAGGATATTTGTTTACAGTTGCAAACATTATATTTTCATTGCGTGAATTATTGTTTATAAGAACTTGTCCTCTTAACTTCAAAGCTCGAAAAATATTTTAGCCATTGCGAATCGTTCTACAAACAATTATAATTACTTATTAATATAGACTTTTTTTATTTTACTTAATTACAACTAGTTACAAACGGTCTAGCAATTTTCTTCTAATACGGAAGTTAACAGTGTTTAGGATAAGCCCTATAGGAAAAAATATCACGAAGAAAGAAATAACAATAATTTTAAAACAACGTGCTAATACAATATTGAAAATATAGAAGTTAATAAGTGAAGCAAGGTTATAATAAAAATAACCGTCTGTACAAGTAAGGACTAAAATAATTCATTTAAATTATTCATATATAAAAATTGTTAACCATTCATTTTAATAATAAGAAAAGAAGTGTGTTACATTAGTTTTTAATAAAATTTTCGTTTATTTTGATTTTTTGTGCTGCTTGCCCTGAGATTTGTTGTTGTTTATCTTTGCTGCAACTTGTTACAAGCTATCTAGCAATTTTATTCTATCCAACACAGTGTGTGGGATAAACTCCTATTGGATCATTCCGCAGTACAGTTACACTTTGTTCATGTGCTGAGAATTACTATTCATGTTTAGTTCACTAGTTCAAATGGTTTCTGTCTCTGCAATCGTCGAATGAGTCCAGCATTATCAAGCAGTTGTAGCACTTCAGTGATTAGGTGTTAATGAAGTCTTCTTTCATATTTATCCGCAACCCGTTTAATGTCTTCAGCAACCGTAGGCATTTTCAGGTTCCGATGAATGCATTTCTTACGTACGACGGGTCATTTCGAAAAGTCTGAATTATTTTAATAATATATTTCTTAGTACAACTCCAAAACTGTACACCATACACTCCAACTGGTTTCAAGTCTTGTTTGTATAACAACAGCTTGTTATGGCAGCGACAGCATTTAGACTTGAAAAGAAAAATTATACATACACACAAGCACAGATACATATAGTCGTGAAAATAATGAATTTTCTCACTGCCGTTAAACATTCTAAGGTTCTTCGCTTTACAGCAGGTAAGTACAGCGTCAGTAGCTGCCAAGAGGGATAAGTTCAGCTTTTTGACACAATACCAGAGCAAATCTCCCACAGTTGTTCATTATTACAGAGCTGTACAGTTACTGCAGAGAGTCACTAATCAATTCACCTAATTGATTACGTATCCTAGAATACAGATTGTGAATCCTAAGTGTACTGGCGATGACCGGTTTTGTCCCTCACACGTATATTGTATGTCCCTAACAATTTACACATATTCTGTACTACATACAGATTCTCTGGCATATCTCCGATATATACATACATATCCGGCACTACAGTCCAGTATGCCCCTTGGCCTCTCTAATGATCCGCCTCCAGATAGTCCGATCATATGTCTTGGTCTTCCACGAGCCGACACCCATCCTAGTGCCGTCTTCTTCCACGTCGTCTTGCTATCGTTTTCTTGGCCTGTCTCGTCTCCTGCGCCCATCTATATGGCCATTCATTATCCTTTTGGGGAGTCTTTGGTTGTCCATTCTTTCTACATTCTATATCCAGCTGATTCTTCTGGACTTTATAAACCGGACTATATCTCCCTGTTTTAGAATGGAGTCTATTTCTTTATTAGATCTGACCATCCATTCTCCATTACGACATACGGGTTCGAAGATTCTTCTAATAATTTTCCTTTCAAAAGTCCTCTGAGCCTTCTCATCAACTGCTCTTAATATCCAGGTTTTGGAACCGTATGTCACTACAAGCCTGATCATTGCTCTATACATTTCCAGTTTAGTCTGGTTTCCAGACTAGATCTCAATAATTTTACTAGACCAAAGTAAGCTCTATTTCCCGCCACATTCTCTTAGTTATTTCATTGGATATCTTGTATTCACTATTAACATAAGCTCCGAGTTACATAAACTTATTTACTCTTCAAAAATGTAATCGTTTATGGTCAGGTTTATTGGGATTTTCCTTGCCTGCGACGTAGATACTTTCATATATTTTGTTTTGCTCGCATCTACTTTAAGAATCGTTTTTCTTCCTTCCCTCACCAGTTCTCCAAAAACTTCTTCCAGTATGCGGACATTTCTCCCAATAAGTGCAACGACGACCGCATACGTCAAGATTTGCCTCGTCCTGTTAATGATTATACCTCTAGATTTAAATTTTTAACTGATTTTTTTGCAGTGCCAGATTGCTCTGCTTTGGTGAGTGTCATTGCTAATAGAAACAACACCACAGAAAATCTCACACAATTGTTTAATTACTAAAGGGTTGTACAGTGATCTGCAGAATGATCAGAGAGTTGTCGAATTGATTACGTATCCTAGTATATAGACTCCGTACCTAAGTGTGTATTCCAGTTGTACTGGGGACAGACGCGTTTGTCTCTCGGGCCAACAAACAATAAATCGCTCCCCGCACTCCCAACATACTGTATAATGCATCACTAACTGCATACAGATTCATCCCTCCTTTCCGACTTTACATAATACACTGGGTTTACATCGGTTCCGTAGTGCTTTAGTCCGACACACGTGTATAAACTTCACACTGTTAATGGGTGAGATTAAATGACGTGCAACAGACAATATATAAGCTTCAAGCAGAAGTGCACTCCAGCACGACTAATGCAATAGTATCAGAATTTCAGTGTGACTGAAATGCACCGCATGTGTTGGGTACACACGCTTCGTCTGCCCTCTACTTAGTGAAATCTTAATTTATGTACAACCGATAATTAAGATAATTTTGATGTGTTCACGGCAACAAAAACTATAATTTACTACTCTATAAAGAAACGTTGTTTGGTACAATATACGCTTTTTTCAAAAGTACCATATTTTTATTCGTAAGTTTAGTTCAAAATTCAAAAATCTCTATTACGTTTACAAATTTAAAGTTCGTAAATTACTCTTTCTGCAGTCACGAAGCGATTCATTATTGACTTCGTGCTTGCAGTTAACAAAATCTGGAAGAATGTACAGAATACTGAATATCCTCTTCAAGTCTATAGAGAACGCGAAGTCGGATAAGATGACTTCCTATAAGTTGCCAAATCGGCTCCTCTCAAATTATCCATTCATGACATAGATTCATTCATTCATTTCTCTGGCTCTACACCTCCAAACACCTCGGTCCTCTAGCCTCCACCTCCAATTCCCGATACCCGTCCTTCTGAGGACATCATCTACGTCCTGTAGCCACCTTCGTCTAGGTCTTCCTTTCCTTCTTTGCCCACCTATTTGCTTTGTTTTGCTAAGGATTGCTTTGTGCATTCTGACGTCCTCCATGCGCACCACATTTTCCAACCAGCTGATCCTCATAGACTTGATGATTCTCGCTATCTATCAGTTCCTCCAATTCCCTATTGTTCCGTATGCGCCATTCTTCACCTTCCTTCACTGGTCCAAAGATTTTTCTTAGAACTTCTTTCAAAGATTCTTAAAATATGTATCTCCCTATTAAGTAGTGGCCAGGTCTTCGCAGCATACGTCACAACTGGTCTTATTAAGGTCTTGAATAATCTATGTTTAGGTTTTTCTGACTAAACTGGAATTGAAAATTTTCTGGTGGGCGTAAACAGAATCTATTATGACTCACTATGCGATTTCCAACCTCATTGCTGATTTTGTTCTTATTGTTTATGGAGGCATCCAAATATTTGAATTCTCTGATCCCTGGAACGTATGTCATCCTGCATTGAAATTTTCAGTTCGCTGACGACATGAAATAACATAATCACAATAACTTACAAAGCAGCGTAAACCATTAGGAAAGAAAATAATTTTTTTATAATTTAATTTAATCATTTTATCTAAAGATTTAAAATTATCCTCTAATAATACTGAAATAAAATTAATAGTAATGACCTATTCTATTTGTGTGTGGTGGGAGGGGGGAGTTTGTTAAATTGCGAATCTAGTTCTTGAAGTTATACCGACCATGGGGTGGAACCAACTGTAACAAATAGGATAGAGTACTGTAATAGAGTGACTGACTGTTCAAATAAATAATAATGGGCACAAAGAATTATTGTGCACTGCTACAATGGCGGTCAACAATGTAGTTACGCATCACAGCCAGTGATTCGGCACAATGGCTCCGCTCTGCTGTTATCCCGGACGTCACAAACGCATTATTGGAGTTTGTAATGTTGTAGTCTGTTTGTGTGTCACTTTCGTTTGGAATTTAGTTGGAATCTGATCGTTTTGCATACAGGCCTACAATAGATTCCTTGTTGATTCTTGTGTTTCTTTAACGGTGATCGCTGACATTAAAAATTTTAAATAGCTCTCTTAGTGAAAATATTACAGTTTCAGTGAACGTAATGTCGTCAAAACTCTAATGTTTGCTGGCAATCACCCTGTCAGCAACACCCTGCAGAGGGCCCTCTGTGAACTGCACCAGCTAATAAGGTCTGGAAATTTCTCTTATCAAGACCAAGTCCATGGCTTTTGATGGTTGCTTTCCTGTAAAGTGTAAACTAGCTCTAAATGATCAACTAACTGAGCAGCATTAATTCAGATTCCTTGGATGCTATTTGTCTTATGTTGATGAGTTAAATGTGGACAAAAAAAAACAGAGAAGTTTAATCAAATGTGTGGAACGATAACAAGAACACTGAACGGAAAGGTCAGAAGAGATACTCTTTTGAAATTTTATAAAGTGATGGCAGCGAGACTTGGACACTGAACACAAATACCCAAAGCCGGATACAGGCTAGTAAAGTGACACTTTCGTTTCACGATCAGTACTAGGAGTGTCACGGAGGGACCGGCTAAGAAATTATGATTAAGGACCACCCTTGAAATATAGGCTACAACCTAAACGAAAGGATGAAGCTATACAGACAGAATTTGGCATCCCCTGTTGAAAGGACGCATGAGAACAGGAGACCAAAACAAATTTTGCTTTATAATACGAAAGGACGGCGGAATATTGGAAGACCAAGGAAAAGATGGTCGGACCAAGGAGTGCGCAACGTTTAGTAAGGTCCACATCCTGAAGAGGGAAAAGTGAAAATGTTATTAATATTTTCGTAAAAACCACGTAATTTTATTAAGGCTTTTCGTAGTTAGGTTCATCTTTCTTTAGATTCATCTTAAACCATACTACTCGATTGGATCTCATTACCAGAATGTATGTGCATTTCAATACTAAACGTGTGGTTAATATTAAAAACATTTGTGATAAGCAACGGTCCTTCGTGTTTTGCAAAAAACGTCATTTGACTTTCGTATATTGAAAAACTGTAAACGACAAGTCTCAGTTTAAGTATACCACTGCATGTTCCTCATTGCTGATACTTAAATGTGAAGTACTAAAATTGTATTAGCTTATTGAATTGAACGTTTATTTCTAAAGCATTATGTTATTTTGAGTAAGTAGATCAGTCTACGTGCTTTGCCTCTGCATTTGCAAACGTTTCATTTACATAACTCTGGTGTGTACAATTAAATTTATTTAAATTTGATTTAATTAAAAAAATTTAATCCCGGTATGCTGGGTGTTGATAACTAACGTACCAAGAATTTGTAGATCACACGCAGGTAAACTGAAGATTATACAGTCAGCACATAGTTTGGGTGTATGGTGTACACCTTTGGGATTGTACTAAAAAATCAAATATTAAAATAATTCAGACTTTTCAAAATAAGGTTCCTTGAATTATTGTTGATGCACCATGGTACGTAGGAAATGATGACAGACATCGGGGCCTGAAAATGTCTACGGTTGCTGACGAGATTAAACGGGTTGCGGATAAATATGAAATAAAACTTCATGAACACATATACATTGAAGTGCTCCAACGGTTTGGTAATGCTGGGCTTGTTAGAAACCATTTGACCTAGTGAACTAAATATGTATAGTGATGCTCAGTACATGAACAAAGTGTAACCGTACTGAGGAATGCTCCAGTGGGACCTTATGCTACGCACTGTTATCTTATGTATTAGAATACAATTGCTAGACAGTTTGTAACTAGTTGCAATGACGTTAACAAAAAAATCAGCACATAGAAAGCGGGTACGACGGATGAAGTGTGTATAGGAATGTGAGACATGGTTTTGGCAGTCATGATGTTATTAAAGTAATGAAGATAAGTACAGGAATGTGAAACGCCCCCTGAATTTAATTTTTTTTTTTTTTTTTAATCAGGGGTCGTTACTTAATTCTTAAAACTAGACTTGTGGTCTAGACGGAAGAAAAATTGTGGTGAGCCTATCGTGACAGGACTTGCAATAAAACACTTGCATAACTATTAACAGCGTTTTATTAGTGTTCATATTATATATCATGATAATATTTTTAATCCAGTGTACACGATTGAATTCTCAACGTTCATTTCATAGACATGTGTCTATCAAGTAGTATTAATCACAATTGGCAATATTATTAACAAACAACAAATTATTCAACACATTTAAGTACACTGTTGCAACATAAGCCGACATTTCTACATATTAACATTTATTCAAATGGCATTATCTAAATCACAGTTTAACTAAAGTTGCTAAATAACAATTCTATAGGTACCTTATTAATTCAATTTATGCTCACAAAATAATACCTCATCACTGATAAGAAACATGTAGAATGTCGGTTTATCTCTGATAAATGAAATTAAAAAAATATAGCATTAAAAGAATAATATACATATATTTATATACTG